>VZRJ01005582.1:462340-848290 GCA_013397565.1 Ptilonorhynchus violaceus
TTTTTTTTTTTTTTTTCTCTTCCCCCTTCCTCCTTGTTTTTTCTTTAATCTCTCCTTGGGAAAGGAGCACAGCATTAACATTCTACTTTGCTAATGCCTCGCTATGTACCCTTTGGCATGTCATTGCCAGAGAATGAATCAGGTGAAAACCTAGGAGAAAAGAAAACAGAGACAAAATGGAATAGGAATTTTTCTTTGTTTTGTGTTTGTAGATTTCTGTGAAACAAGCCACTAACAACAAACTAAAATGCATTTAGAAAAAAAATACATTTGATTTCACCTATCTATCTTGCCACGAAATAGATTAGGATGTTTTTTGTTGCTTGGTACAAAGATGAATGGATACGATAACCTTGAAAGAATAAATTGTTATATCATTGCCTATGCTATTGCAATTCTTTAGTTTTAATTTAAAAATTAATGCTGCCTTCCATCTTCCATATGCACCTGTCTGTCGTACATGCTTCAACCTTTATAAATTCCTGATTCCCTGATGGGCAGAGAGACATATCCTAGCAAATTTCCGTCTAGTGGTGTGCAATGGAGAATTCTGTAGGGCTCTGATTTGTAACTTTAATCAATTGCTCTGTCATACAAATGTTTCAATTAATATGATTATATATAAAGGTAGAGGTGCCCTGTCTAGGAATAGAGGACAGCATTTCTCACACTGAATGAGATTGAAAGGCCAAAAGGCATGTTTTATGTCTCAAAGTGAATTTCTTGAAGTTAAGAACCACTTTAGGAATTGTCAGAGACAGGATATAGTCTGTTTCCAGACATCTTGAGGTGCTTGGAATTCTGGGGAAGGGGGCGGAGCAGCCTCCATGTTGGTGGGACAGCACCCCACCCCCATACCCCCGCCCCAGTCCTGCTGTACCTGTTCATCAAGAGACACTGGAGATGGCCCCTTGGTATCAACTTACTGACCCCTGAGTGGCCGAGACACAAGAGGTCCCACCTGGAGGGGGAGGCCCACGGGCAGGGCCAAGGGTTTAAGAAGCCCTCACCAGGTGGCTCGCTCTCTTTTTCACCTACCTCCATCTGGGAGAAGTTCATCGCTGGAACCAGGTGTTGGTAGCTATGCCTGTTTTCCTATATCTGTCCTATCTTCCTGTTTTCCTCCCTTTCTTCTTTTTCTAGCTTTCTTCTCACGGAACTTAACATCGGATGGGCTGTAAGGTTTTCTATGTTTGATGGGCTAAGTTTATGCTGGGAAAAGTGATGTTGTGTATCCTTTACTCTTTTGCCAATGTCCCCTAATTTTCTGTAGTTCTGCCAGTGAACTTCTGTGTGTTATTTTTACCTCTTGGGAAAATTTTCGTTGAATTTTCTCTTTGCGCCTTCCCAGAGAAGAGAATCTTGGTTCAGTCTCAGGTTTTTGGGTAACCTGGGGCGTAACAGGAATGTTGTTGGCAACATGCAAGGCTAAATCTAGCAGTTATTTTGCAAGTACAACATTTCTACTGGTGAATAGCCAAATGTTAGAGCAGAAAATCACACATGCATCTAAAATATTTTAAATATTTTCTCCTATGTCACCCAATTTGTCCTGATATTTTAATTTTTTAGCCCACTACGTTATCGTATTTTACATGTTATTAACCTTCTACTCAACTGGATGATAAAACTTGTAATTTCAAAGAAGTCCGTATATTCTCTTGTTCCCCTGTCATAGAATATTAATTGTTATTATTTAAAGATATTTAAAAGAAATTCAGCATGGCTGATATTGCAAATTGCAGCATTTATAACATGGAAATTGTCTTAGTAGTTAGATAGATATTTTTCATTAAAATTACAATCTATTATTTATACTACTAATAAATAGGGCTAATGAGTCTATCTTCTCCTAAATATCAACAGTTTTAGCTAATAAAGGGTATGAGGATACTGAAAATTCTGTTTTGAAGTATCTAACTTTATTCCGAAGTGAGACACACAATCTCTGATTTAGGTTCCTAGATACCTGTGCAGAATACGAGGACAGCCAGGTACCTCAAAACGGGGTATAGAAACCAACATTCCGGAAAGAAAATACAGAAGCAGAGGTGTATCTCTTCCTAAGGTGTTGACAACAGGACTGCCACTTGGAACTAAGTCTGGAACTGTTCTGGTGAAAGGAGATCAAAAGGCAATTCTTTCCTTCTCTGGTAGGAAATATAACCTGTATTAAATTCTTTCCCCGGGAAAATATCCTGAGTTTTGATAATAACAAGCATTGATATCATCTCCATTTTGTTCAGTCTTGATGTGCAATTTGTAGGTTCTGAATGATACTTTGATCTATCCAGGCTCATAAATCTGAGATGGATGCAGAGGTGCAGCTTAAATAGTGAGATAAGCATCAGCAATAAAAGGAAAGTACTTATATAGGCTAAGCGACATGGAGTTGAGAGGACAGGTGCTCAGGAACTAACAAATTTAGCCTGTGATGTCTGCTGAATTCCCATTCCAAGGACTGGTTGCTTTTTGCCTCTAATATATATTACGTTTTCATCTTTTATGGGTATCAGTCACTTTGTGAATTGGCAATTAGTTTTGAAGAAAACAAACAATTGCTCTTCCATATGAATAATAAAGACAGTAAAAGTATATTTTAAAGTACTGCATATATTATAAACTAATTGCACCTAGGATATCACTAACCACGGTTAATTGCCATTGAAGAATGTAGATTGGCATTTTGCTTTTTGCATAATGAAAGTTTAAACTCCTTGAATTCCCTTTGTTCTTTGTAACCATGATTTGGTATTTATAATATTTTAAGATATCATGCTTTTTTTTAATAGTGTTTAAATGCTTAAGGCATTTAACCCCTTACACCTCAATATTGTAATTTGGGGTCTGTAGTTTCTAATGAGAGTTTTCCAGTTTGGCTCTTTAGGCATTTCTTGTTCATTATCTCATCTGTGACCTTCAAATATTCTGGAACGAGATATTGAGATGATATCATTTCTACTCTTGGCATGTTTGTTTTACATGTATTGAGGATTCCTCTAAATGGTGATAAAGAGGGCAGGAAAGAAATGCCATCAGTAGAATATTTGTTTCTCGTACCATATCACCCCAATTTCTCCCTCCTCTCCCCCACCTTCCTGCACTCTGCCCTCTCCCTCTGCAATAGCTGTTTCTAAAGGACTATATTTCTAATTTCTCTCTGTGTCTCATATCCTGCACCTGAGTTTGATATGAGGATCTTGTCAGAGAAAGGGATTGGAAAGGATGGACAATGTAAAATGATGGGCAACAATGACCTTTCAGTAGTTATTGTCACACGGAGCTGGATTTTACTAGATATTGATGAGACAGGGCTGCAGGAAGTTCTGCAGGTTATTTGAACTCAAGCTCACCAATGGCTATTGCATTAGCTGTGAACACTGATCAGCAAATACTAGAAATACTGATCTAGCAAATACTAGAAAGAGAACAAGAAAATACATGTCTAGAATGATTGTGGATAACTTCCCATTAAAAAAGAGCCGGATGAAAAACTTATAAAGCAAACAAATGCTAATCCTTAGCTAGGAAACAAGAAATGCGAACGAGAAGAAAAATTATTCTGGAAACATAATGATATTCCTCTCTTTCTTTTTATCTAGTAAAGGCATAAGCGTGAAGGCATATAAACTTGTACCATGTCAGTATAGCATATACTCTTTACTATTGACCTTAGAGAGATAAGATGCCTATATATCAAATATTTTGTAAATTCACTTCTATCAAAGACATAAGGTAGTCTTCCTATGTCAAAAAAAACCATTGAAGACATTGTGACATTTAAGCAGCAAGATCTATGTTCTTTCATGTCCACATTGGCCAAGAGTCTGCGAGTATCAACTGTCTTATCCACAGGAATATAAACACCCTTCTTCAGACAGATATCTATGCATGTAACAAAGATTGGTACAGTACTAAGCTGTTCTTAACTTTGTAATTTATTAAACAAAAATATACAGTGATTATATATATTCAAGGTAAGAAACACAAACATTTCGATAACATATTACTTTTACTGGACTAGTCACTAGCTAAAATTTATGCCTTAAAAATATTATTTTCAAAATAGGTATGTATGTATTGCTTCCAATATCACAAATATCAGTAAGCAAACTTTGAAAATGTAGGTATGAATTGCTATTTGCTACAATTCTTATATATAATTTATATATAAATATTGAGGAAATAAGAGTAATTCAATTCCAGATTTTTGAAAGGTAAGGGATAAAAGGGCTGGTGGAACTAACAACACATCTAGATCTAAGTGTTTTGATCTCAGAGAGACAGCTCAGAAAAACAAAGGCTGCATTTTCATTATCTTCAGTAATGATGGAAGACTCCTTTGCACTTATTGACTGAAATTTCTTTAAATTCTTTAATTATTTATGGAATTTGGGATGAGTCAGAAAGGTATCCATTTTGTTATTTAATAACTTAAATGTTTAAAAATTCATTGAATCGTTGATCAACCAGAAACAGAAGTGCTGAAAGCCTGAAGATCTACTCTAGATAGATATTGCCTGGATAGTAGGCAGCTCCTGAAAGATGTTTGAGAAATATCTTTATCTTTCAAATTTGAAAAGCTGCCATCTGGAGCTGTATTCCCACTTTTTGCTGAGCAGCACTCTCTTGGCTAAGAAGCAAAGTCATATGTTCTTTTTGGGATAGCTTATTTATGTACTCTTGAGCTTCCCTTCACCAAGTAATTTTCAGTGCGAGTCAATCTTCCAAAAATGGGGATTTGCCAGGGCAAATCTCCACAGAGATTGGAAGGCTTTTCATGTGGGATGGTCTGGGTAGATCACCTCTGCATAGCCAGTTAATCCACCATCTTTTCTTTTTCAGGGTTTTTGGTTGGTATTTCATATATACTGATAAGAAAAATAAACTGAACGAAACTGGAGCCATAGTCTGTTGTGGAAACTGGTGTAATACAGTTGAGATTTCAGACAGACTGGACATGCAGTGCAAGCACTCACTGCTTTCTAGTTGTCTATGCATGTGACATTGCTGAAATACACACTTTTAAAAAATGCTTTTGCAGAGGCAACATTCTGGCAAAACACTTATTTTCAGGCCAGTGGATAAAGTAGTATACGAATAACAAATCTTCAGCTTGGCAGCTCTAATTAGCATTCCAAAATAAAGCACTAAAACATTTTTAATGTCACTGAGATTTTGGAGTTTATAGGAGGTTTGTGTTTTTCCTCTTATTTTTCTTGAATCACAACACAGTCCTTTTTGTGATATATGATTATGCCTGGAAATAAACAAATCATTGCTGTAGTCCTGGCATTAATAAAACTGTATACATCTGACAATATGGGGTAGTAGATATTTTGGAAGCAAAAAGGAATGTTTACTGTGTTTGTGCCAGAAAAAGATGTTTAGCCTACAGCTATTTCATGGCAGTATTAGTGTCCAAGATCTGAAAGCAATGGAATAGATTTAGCTTGCTTGTAGACTTTTGTTGTTATTTTTGCATGGAAAATACCAGCAGAAAGAAAGTCTAAAAAGTCCCTCTATTCAAACAGTCATTGCATTTCAGGAATAACAAAAAGCATAATTATTTACTCTATATAACTGCAGATAAACCCCTGTAAACTTACTTTCCACCACCAGTCCTCCTTCCCTTTGCTTTTTTTTTCTCTTAGTAACAGTGATGCGGTAGAATTCAGCACAGCACAAGCTCAACTGATATCTATCTCAATTGATTAACTGTCTGGATGATTTGATTTTCAGAATAGATACCCAAGAGAGCTCCAATTCATTAGCAGTTGTCCACATGTGATTAGAAACCGTGGGAGGTCTAACCTCCTCTTTTAATTGATCCAGTTTCATATTCCTCATGGTCATTAAGTGTGTTAATGGTAACTTAGCACCTGCATTAAGAAACCAACTTAACAACATCCTATAAATGACTTCAAGTCAGCAGGTGCCAAATTTACAGGGAAAAAAATGACATGATTTCTGCTCTAATGTTACTGCGGGAGGGATATGAAGTAATAAAATGTTGCAATTGTTTAATCCATCATGATCAAGCAGTCATCATTTGATGATAACATGATTGTTATATTATTACTATCCTTTGTTACTGATTGCCCCTTCTTCACTCAAGGGTATCATTCCTCTTTTTATGTTAATAAGTGCACTTTCATTTATGCTACTTTGTAAGGAAGTAAGACTTTCCACCTTCTTCGCTATAATGATATCATAAGATTGAAGATAGCAAGCTGTTTTAGCTATAGGTTATGCCAGAAACACTCACAGATTCTTTATTATTATGCTGTGTTTACACAGACATTTTACTTGAGAAATCCATTGGTAAATCATATGAAAGAAAGCTCTCATTCTAATAATGAGAATTATTAGAATTCTAATCCAAAAAGCTCTACTTCTAATGTTTTGAATTTTTTTACTCCAGCAGGATTGGCAATACTTTAAATAAATTCTGAGTGCTACACAAGACAGAGTTTGGGAGTGGTTATACCAAATTTTCCATTGCTGTATTAGTTTTTAATGAGGGATGTAAGAGTTAAACTTTTCGTTTAGAGAGATTGTCCAAATGTTTCTTTGTTTCTTCCCCAAAATACACATGCAAGATGACTGCATAGATAAATGCCAGAAATACAAATTCTTAGAATTGTACCTCTTCACATCCCCCAATTTGCCCCATTCTGAGCAGCCATATGCCTAAACCCTGTTGGTTTCCAGAAAATATCTGGAGAAATGTCTGTGCTCCCTAAAGTGTCCAATCTGTGAAGCATTTTGACAATGGTGCATATAGCATGTACCTATTGGATTATGTTGTCATGCAAAATGGAGTTACTCTAGGCTTTGTTACTGCACAACAGTGTAATTGGCAATAATTTTCCATAATATCTCAGAAATCAGAGCATTCTGAGAATGAGAGGGAATCAGGTCTGTTTTAAGCTGTGACAATGGGTACCCCATACAGTTTAAAGACAGAAGGAAATACCAGAATAAAAACTGTTCCTTGGAATTGGTTAGCATTAAAAAAAAATTAAGTAGGAGAATGTGAAAGATAAAGATAAGGGGAAGAAAGGAGTAGAGAAGGTGAGATGGAAAGAGTAGGGTGTAGGGTGAGTGGCTGGCAGGATAACACAGGATCATCCTCAGAAAAGGAATGCAGTTTCTAATGTTTCTAATGTTACAGAAAACCAGCCTCATTGGCTTCTGGGCCAACACAAAATATACAAATACAGTAAGTATAAACTTTAGGCCACATGCTTTTCAGAAAAGAAAAGAAGTTCAATGATTTGAAACAGAGATGTACGAATGTAGAAAATGATTTCTCGTTTCCATTATCAAGTTATTAAAATTTAAAAAAAATTCACGCTACACATACATTGTGCCACTGGCTGTAAAACTGCTAGACCCTAGGTATGTCCTAGATGATTCCTGGAAACACTGGAACATACAGGTCAAAAAGTATATTATGATTATAACCACCATAATATACTGAGGGGTGTTGAGGAATACATTTAGTGCAGGCAGATTGGTTTGCAAGCTGCAGTGCCAGCTGCAGATTGACCTCCGAGTAGCAGGGGACACAGGGACTTGTGGCAACAGCCATGTGACCGGACACTCAGAGACATAGCAGGAGCTGAGGACCCCAGACTTTCACACTCTTGGACTGGGAGAGTATAAAATCCCAGTTTCCTTTGTTCAGGGTCCCTTCTCAGAGGCACCCAGCTCTGGCTGTTATTTCGTTATTTAGCTATTGCACCAGGATTAAATTTCTTTTTTAAGGATGGAGATATCTGAGACTTTTCTGTGGGAAACTTAGGGTCGAGATGGTAAGGACTGTGAGAGTGGGGTGTGTGGGGAGTTAAGCAGAGCACCCATCGGCTCACTGGAGAGCTGCCCACTGCAAAGGGGCTTGGGATCTATGCAAGTTGTGTGGCTGTGATTGCCAGAGTGGCTCCTGTGTGGTTCAATGGGAGTTTCCTTGAAAAAGGAGAGTTATGGTAAGATGAGGACAAGCACATCTGAGAAAATAATTGGGATGCTGATTGCTGTCCATTGCTAGTTCTCAGATGAATATGGAACTCTACTTACAGAGTGCACTCTTTCCTTCTTTCCTAGAAAGCAGCAAGCATTTGGCTTGGTTATGAAGGAGTGTTGCTTTCTACAACCCTGCAGAAATGGTGGGAAAGAGTTTTGTTCCTACACTGGATTCTGTGCTTACCTGGGAAGTGTTAGCTGAGACACGGTATTAACTGGCACTTCTTGAGAGAGACCAGGGCTGTCTCCCTCAGAGAGGAGAAATTAGTTCTTTGTGTGTTGAGCCAGAAGCTCTGTGTTCTTTTACTTTACAGTAATGTGCTCCTGTGATGCATCCTTTTCTTATTAATTTCTCAGGAGTCAGAACTTTTTAGGTGATTTTCTTTGTCAGACCTCATTTGGTGACTGCTTTAAAAAAGAATAATTAATAAAATGTGAGTTCAATATAAATATTTACATATATGTTTATACATATATTCTTATATAGTGATATCAGATTAGTTTAATTAGTTCAGCTGAACTAACAGATTGTCATGACTGGCATAATGGTGTGTAATCAGCAAGTTTCTGTGTCAAAGCCCAGAGCCCAAGTTTAATATGCAAAGGAAATGTAGTACTCTTCATGCTTGTGTTTGATGCCATACCATTTTGTTCTTTGGAACTGACAATATGAATATAGTTGGTTCAAGAAGGTGTAAGATGTGATTCTATTAATATTACCTTACACAGTAAATTTATATAATCCTTACATTTCCATCTGTGTCCCATCTTGATGCACAACAAAAATGTTGCCAGAGGTTCTACAATTATGTAGTTAAATGAAAAGTCTTAGAACCATCTGTAAAATCCCACTGCAAAGAAAATCTAAATGTTTAGTATTTTTATGCTTTTTGACAAAAGTCCAAGAAATTGCAACCAAAACTCTAGAGAAGAGTACATGCAGCAATCGGAAGAATAAAATCAGGAACAGTGATTGACCCAGAATGCAGGCATTTGGCCTCGGTCTAGTAATGAGAGAGTATAGGCCTAAAAGTTTTATGTATACCTATACAGGTATAGGCCTAAAAGTTTTCATAAGACTCTAAGAGCACGGCTGAGCAGAATTCTCAAAATTTTTTGATTCCTGGCCTCTTTTTCTGATTTCGTGATCTTCTTAGTACAAATTCACAGAAGCTGTGAGCAAAGTAAAAAGGTAAGTAAGTAAATTAATGATTTTCCTGGCCATCCTTTAGGAAAACTTAAATCTGTTGAAACTTTTCATTAGTATTTCCCTGCTTGTCTCTTTATTTCTTGATGAATTTCCCACAGGGGAAAAAAATTCTTATTAACTGACTAATGAATACCTGGGTCATAAATATAAATTATGAAGATTCTGTAGACAACTATTGGGTACAACGTGAATAATTTAATTCTTCATTAACTCCTTAGAGTGAATATTCTATTACCCTGCCAAGTTTTGGGTTTATTAGTAAATTTAATTTAATCCTTGTACTTCTAACATAATATCAAAACAAACAGAAACAGTTACATAAACCAAAATGTGTGTTAATAGTTTTGACAGAATTCCAGCCAAATTCTTAGTTTGTGTAAACTGCTTTTCCAACAAAGGCAGTGGTGAAATATATTTTTATAGCAGTTGAGGGCCTGGCTCTTGATATGATAGAAAATGTATCTGCTTTGGGACCCTACCTGAGATTGCATTTGTAAATTGCTACAAGCCTGGTGCATTGATAGCCTGATGCAAGCAATTCAGACCACAATTTTTTTATTTCGGTGCGAAATGGGAAATGTAGTCTATATTGAGAGTGCTTAGAGAAGCACAACTATAATTAGAGCTATACAATGGATGAATAATTGGGACTGTGTAGTAGCTTCAGCTGATGTAGAAAAACACATTCTGCTGATTTGTTCTCCTTTCAAGAAGCATTACATTATTCTAATCAATGGAAAATTCTTGAGGCACAAAAACTGATTGATGAAGACAACTCTCTTGCTTTTTAATGTATTTTATATATGTATGATAAATTTTCATAGATTACCACTTAAGTATCTATGTACTGAATATTTTATTAGAATATTTATGATGATGAGCAGTGGAGAAAAGAGCAAACTGCCTTTACCTGGTCATAGGATTTAAATTAGCTGAACTGCTTCACAGGAGAGAGAAGAGCGCTCTGATGCTTGGGATAGAGCAGGCAGTGAATGGGAAGTACAGCATATGCATATGTGCATTTGTCAGCACATATGGAGACACCAGAATTCAGGAGGTTTAATTTTCTACTGTATCCTACTTCTGTAATTTTGATGCCTAAAATTGGGAGTACCTGAAACAGAGACTGAACAAAGTTAGTGAATAAAGGTATGAATTTATTGAAGGCCTTCGGGTGGTACACCTCTGGTACAGAGCCTTGCTGATGCTAGGCTAGACCAAGATGGACCCCGATCACGAGTTTTTCCCCCAGATATAGGTTTGGTACATTTTCTTATCAGAAGTTAGTTGTCCAATTACAGTTTCAGGTAATGAGGTAATATTCCCCCATTCACCCCCTCCCAATTCACTTTTGTTTATACTTAGGCCTAGGATAGTGACCTTGTTTTCCAGGCCTAAGAGGAATGTTTTGTCTAACAAGAATGTGAAGCACATAATATGGAGTTCAGAATTACACCTTAGTACAGTGCAGGGTTAGAAAAATCTAAAAGCTAATCCTTAAGGCATCAATTTGGCAAAACATTTGTACCCAACAGAGCAGCTTGCTTGCCTGGCTTCTAGGCTCAGACAGAATTTTGAAATTTGGTGTACTCCAGGTCCTCAGAAGAACTCCGTCTGCCTACCAGGAAGACTGAGCCCCTCATAACATGCAGCAGTACCTTTCCTTTTCACGTGTTCCAAAAAGAGTTGCTTGCTTTTTATGTGCTTACTGGTTTGAGCCCTCACAGCAATTCTCAGAGCAACTATATCTATTCTGCATAAAAATAATTTGTCTTTGTAAAACTTGTTTGTTTGAAGTGAATAGAAGCAGAATCAGGTCTTGCATGCACACTTCCGGACTGAGACTGCATTTTCTTCTGTTTGGAGAAGGTGATTACTCTTAGCAACTAAGTATAAATACACCATACATTGTTATTACCATGTATAAACAGGCTTTCATGATTAGAATAATTTAGGTTATTACATGATGTTGGGTCATTGTGTTTTTTAAGTTACATTTATGATTATTTGTCTTCATTATGAACATTGTAATCAAATCTTGTATCTACCAGTACATATCTGCCATACATGCCATTTTTGTCTTTATTGGCAAAACAGTTAAAGTTTAAATAGTTTTCTAACACAGCATTTATTTTTCTGTAGATTCAAGCCTTATATGTTTCCTTTTCATAGTTCATTTTTCTTTTCTCTCTTTAAACTCATAGGAAAGAAACAGTAGTCAAGTGATTTGTCTGAATTATGATGTGAGTTAACCTGCTTGACTTAAAACTTCGTACTTTGGCAGTGTTTGTATCAATGATCCAAGTTTAAAAATTGCTTACATTCTTACAGGAGCAGTTCTACTGTGAGAAAATATTTAAGTGTAGGGTGGAACCTCAGTAGGATTCTAGGCCAACCTTACAAAGCAGGGTCGCATATTGGGCAGATTAAGTTCCTCAGGACTTTATGCTGTCGGGTCTTGCCAATCTCTTTGGACAAACTGCTCCATTGGTTCACTGCTTTCCTTATGAAAGAGTTTTTACTTCTAGCAAATCTGATCATTACTTGATTTAGTTTGTGCTCATTGCATTTCACATTCTGCTTTTATGATATATTGGTATATGTATGCTTGGAACTACTTTCCTTTAAGTAATTTCACATATTTCTCCTTGAGTACTGTCAAGTGAACAATTGAATTAGCTGAAGGGTAGCACCAGTTTCCTGATCAGGGCACAATGCAATAAAGGACCTACTTATGCTGGCTTTGTCAAAAACAAAGCTATAGTCTTCTAATAAATGCAGGTGCACAGAGACATCTCACAGTCCCTTTCTACTGGTCATTCTTAATGGCTGCATTTAGACATCATATTATCTTTTTTATCCCCCCCCATCATTTTTTAAATATTCAGACTCCTTTTTCTTGAAACTGTTTTCTTAACCTATTTTATAAAGGGATTAAGCATTCTTAATTCATGTAGTTCTCGTTGTCCTACTCCTCTACCTGTTAAGAAATTAATACTCACTGTACAGGAAACTCCTTTCTTCCAACTTTTACATTCACAGTGGAATACACAGATGACAAAACGTACACTACAAAAAAAGCGTCATTGCCCAAAATGTGAAAATGAAATCCTAGTTTTCAGTCCCTCTAGACTTACTATGCTAAAAGCCGAGATTTTACTAAGGTTCTTGTTATGCCAAGCAATCTGTACTTCCTCAGAGGTAGTTGAGCAATGTCATTCAATTGTACTCTGTGCGGTAGTGTTCTGCTTACTTGAGAGTTTTGTTATTTTTTCTTTTTTTTTCCTCCAACATATTTCCATCTTTTCTGTCTTCTTATAAAAGTACTTACAATTTAATGGGTCTTCTAATTGAAGTGAAAGGTGCTTGTTTGCACTTAAAAACAGCTTTCAGTGAATTTGTACTGGTAATAGCTGTCTTTTGGTTATTAGCACTGCAGAATAAACCTATGGTTAATACCTTATTTACACAAACTGAAGACGTTGGGCGACCTTGAAGCTGCATTGTGTTCAGCGCCCTTTTTATAACCTTAATTACCAGGGAATACAGCGCTTTAAAGAAAGACTAACATTTCACTTTAACATCCACGATAATCTATTATAAAGCCAGCTAAGCCAGCCCCCAAATACGGAGAAATGTTATTACATGCTCAGCTAGCTGTCAAGGGGCCATGAGTCAGTGGCTTACAGTTATCAAAAGTAACAAGGTTGTTCAGAATTTCCTCCAACAAAGCCAGCCAGCTTATGAAGGGATTAAGCACTCTTTGATTAGAACAAATGGAACACATCCTGCTGTTTTAATTAGCATTCCCTTTCACTTGGTTTAGTCTGGTAATTTGACACTCTTACTAGCCAGTGCAGGAAAAGACTCAGTTTTGGCCTACCTTGGAGTATTATAGAACTAGTATATTAGCATGAACTAGCTAAATTGTGAGCAATCTTAGAGATCATGCTCAAAATCCTATGGAAATCCCAAGGGCATAATGTCAACAGAGAGAGTGTAATAACATTTAATGCAATGTATGACAGCAGACCCCATGAGCCTCTAGGCACAGTATATTGCCCTGAGGCCACAGTCTTTCTACCTTCTATCCTAGGCAACCAAAAAGGTTTTATGGCAGTTTTATTAATAGTTTAGATGTTTACATTTTAATTTCTAATTTAAGATAAGTCAGTCATAGCAACCAACCTTTGCAATGGTGAAGACACGAGTGAAAAATATGTTGAAAATAATGAAGTATTGATATTAAGACAGTTTGGTGTGGAAACATTCACCCTTGCCCTGTTGAAAAGAAAGAAAAAAGGTGTTTTGTTGGAAAACAAGCACTGATATCTTGATTTTGTACTGCCTTCCCTCACCCTTCCCCTCTCCTCCTCTCCCTGACTTGATACCTAGTGTGGATTGGTATTTGATAAAGATTAAAGAAACTACAGGTGAGTGACATGCTCTCCAGACTCTAGTTAGTTATGCAAAAGTCTGAGTTTTATACTGAATAATCACTGGATGAAATGGTCATCAATGTTTTGCAAGCCGCCTGCTTTCTCTGATACCTTTCTTTGACATGCATTTGAAATAAACCCCACTGTATGTTACATCTCTTTGTCTCAAATCAAGTGCTTGAATATGTACTCGAGAATGTCACCCTGTTCACCCACATCCTAGCATTCCTTCCTTTCTTCTGTCCTTCCTTCTGTACGATATTAAGTGCAAAAGATCCAGTTTTGTTCGGCATAAACAGTGGTGACAGTCAGCTCATGTTTCAAGAGCAGCTGCTCATCTCCTGCTCTCCACCCACTAGGTATTACCACGTCCTCAGATCTGCCCTGTGATCTGCTTATGTAATCAGTCCCTAACACAGTTCAATCAAAATTATCTGTGTTAGAAAAGTTCTAACTTTTAAAGTGTTTGAGCTAACCAAAAGGATATTGACTTAATGGCTTCTTTGGGAACTAGGTATAATCTAACTCAATTAAATATTCAAATTTGACTTTTATTTTCTGTACTTCTTGTTCCTAGAAGTACAGAAGCAGCATAGCATTTGATTCTTATAATCTTCTGCTACAGCACTAAACAACTAATTTGAAAATATAGCAGTTTTTTTTTTAAGGTCCCTTCTAACCCAAACCATTCCATGATTCTACGATCAGCTGGAATTAGATTTCATGTATTGCCTCCCAAAGCAATACATGAAATGTCCCCCCTATGTATCCCACCACACCTTTGTCGACCTGCGGTAGAGCATTGAAGCAGAAAATATAGCCCCCATTTTTGTAGATATTTAGACCTCCATTTTCAGTTCACACCAGGCTTTTGGACTCACTAGAAACACATGAGGGAACTTAGTTATCACTCCTCTCAAAATCTGTAAATTGGTAGTGTTTTCTTAGGGCAGAAGAGCAGAATATTTGATGTGTCATAGCAGTCATTAGATTTAAGAAAGTCTGCTGGGAATTACATAGAGTAGCCTGGGTTTTGTTCATTGGCCTTTTACTTCCAGTTCTTCATCTCTTATTGGGTTATTTGGCTGCCTACAGGCAAGAAGCAGTATAAATTACTGTAAAAATCAGTAGTAGCTGAAAGTGCACTCTTCTCTTAGCACAGCTCTTGCCCCTTTCTACAGTCTGTATTTTTGTGTGACCCTTGAGAGAAAGATTCAAAGGATATGCTTCAAGTTTGGTTTTCAGACCTCAACAATATTTTAAATCATTTTGTAAGGCAAATCGTGCATGCTTAAAAAGTCTACATTCTAACAGAAAAATCTGGTCCATTTTCAAGGATAATATTAAAAAAAATTCTATATGGAGACCCTTTCTGTAGATTAAAAAACCAAAATTATTTGCCCTTGAAAATGAATAACATTCAGGGAGATGATCTGAGTAGATTTTTTTAATTTAAGAAGAATTTCTGCTTTAATGAAAGAAAAGAACTTTTATCAGATTGCCTGTCAAAAGTAAGATCTTTTATAATGATGTATGAAATGCCACCACAATGATTTTTCTCCTTGATGTATATTTTTAAAAGATGATGGGCATGTTTTGGTTTGGGCATAATAATTTAAGTCATGTACATCATTGTAGTCTTCTTGTAACTTGACTTCTTGTTTCTTGTTTTCCAGTGTTAGGTTGGGTTTTTTTAATGTATCCTGGGATGTAAAAATCATTTGAAAATGACAAATCACCTAATTTCAGATAGACATTGTCAAAAAGAAGTTTTCTTAAAGGACAAAACATAATGAAATTAAGTGAAAGAATTTATTTTTTCTCTTCTTTTTATAGAGGCTTGGAAGACATTTAATGTTCTGTGAAATAATACTTTTTATATTGTGTTTCTCTAATAGATGAATAACATAGAGTTAAAGTAATTTAATAGAAGCTATAAGGTAGTCATCTAGTTTCAAGAATATTAGTAGAGAGACAATGTATATAAGTTGAAGTATTAAATATAAAAATAGTACTAGATGACATCATAGGGAAACTGGAAAAGGGGCAAACAAAAATATTCAAGAATTTATTCAGAATGTGAGAAGTGATTAAACAAAAAAAGGATATAATTGTGTTTTATGCTTTTCCTTAGATAAGTTCTTTCATATGACAGGATTGAACACAGAGAAATACTGTGAAAAAATGCTGTTTCATTTCTCTTTTATGTGTGCCATAAACACCTACTAAAGAATTAATTACACAAAAAAAAGGAAGGGTACACTTGTCGTTTGCTAGTATGACTCGAATAACACTTTGATTTCATCTGTAAATCTACACACATCAGGTTGAAAAAAAAAAAAATGGAGTTACATCTAGTCAACAAATTACCTGGGAACAATTCAATTGCTAGGATATTTTGCTTGTGTCCCACACACCCCCATCTATATATATAAAGACAAAGACTGTGTGTTTGCACAGACACACATATATTTGTGTGTGTTTACAATGACCCACAGGCATAAATATAGTAAAGTAAACATATAAGGACACTCTTCACTAGAGGTGAAAATATTTGTGTATCTTCCCAGCTACCTAGTTGTGCTCAGCTGTTCCCAACTGATTGCTCATTTGCCTCATTGATGCAAACAATGCAATGTCATGATAAACTAATACAAGTTATATTAACAGTTCGTAACTGAACTTCAAAAACAAGAGAAGAGAAGATATCCATTTTTGCTGTACCAATGTCATTCAGCCTTCCAGGTTGCCTTTTAAAGGGGAAATTTTAAAGAAAATAATTCTTTTTTTCTAGAAAATTTTTGGAAATTCAAAGTCTGGGTTTTTTTCAGGTATGAATCTGTATTTTTGTAGTTTTAAAGGAGATCAGATGGTTTTCAATTAAGCTTATCAGAGATAAACTTAAGCTGTAAGGTAAACAAAAAGGCTGCAAGACTCTGGAGTGTGCATATGATGGAAATGGAGGGATATAAAAGGGCTGGCATTAGAGTGATGTCTAATGACTACTAAATAAAGGAGAAATGAAAGAAGCCTGTTAAAGATTAAACAATATATCCCTGCTTAAGCTCAAATGAAAAACACAAATATTTGTTAGTGCAATTCATAACTTATGGTTACACATTTGATGAACTTATGTATTGATGTACTAATTTATTATACATTGCATGTATAATAAATAATGCTAATTAAATTATGCCTGATTAAATTAATATGGGAGGGAGGAACTGAAATTGCTTTCCTGAGAATACTATAAAAGCTTTGCAGAATAAAAAGGAAACTCTGTATTTAGGCTGAATAGAGGAGGTCCTCATGTCAGAAGAAGTTTAAAGCAAAGTTTATCACAAAAGATGAATCCTTCTACTTGTTTTTGAAGGTACTGATATTGATAAAGGATATGAATAAGAAATTAATATTTAAAGGGAATGCATCATTACAAAATCATTCTGAAATAACTTTCGTTTAATAATAATAACAACAATGACACTGTTTAAGGACTTGGTAAGATGCTGAGTATTTCAGCTATGGTTAGCTTTGTATGAATAATTAAAGATGCACAAATACATTTGGACTACATTACAAAATTCCTTTTGTTAGCCAGTTGTCAAACAGTTTTCTTCCTGAAAATATAGACACAATTCTTTCTTTAATTTTTTTGGGTTTTATATGTAATTTAACTTGCTGGTATTCTGTAGGTGCTAAAATAAACTATCATATCCATCAAATTCTAAATTGTAATCTGCACAGTTTTTCTGGCACAATATGCCAGTGGATTAAAAAAAAAAAAAAACAAAACACAAGAAGCTCAGAAAAACCCACTATTTTTAAGAACCTAGAAAATGCCATGTGAGCATAACAGCAGATATGTGTTCACCACAAACTTTAGAGATCTCATTTTTGCAAACTGTAGATGGTTCATGTAAAGGGAGAATTAATTCTACTGTAGTTAAGATAAATTCAAGTTAAATCACAGAATTATTATATTATTCTTCCTGTTACTAATTTTCAGTGATAATTTGTGTAGAAAGTGGTGTAAGTGTAATAGACTGGTTTATTGCTAAACTTATCAAATAGGCATGCTTTGCAAGCAAACTTCCTGCAAACTCTTTCTTGAAAGCTCAAATACATAATGATAGAAACTATTTCATTTAAGTAAAATAGTACTGCTAGCTCTAAATCTGGTAGGAATCATGATTCCACAGATGCTACTTAAGGAAATATTCTGTGGTACTGGTAGTCTGGCAGAAAAAAGAGAGAACCACAAAGCTCATGAGAGAGCTGATGTTCTCTCTAATCATAGACATTTGGTGGTCTGTCCAATCACAGGCATTCACAGGTCATGTCCATAGTTCCTGAGCTATGCCACATCGTTTCTCAGGATACTGGTCACACTGGCAATCTCTGGGGTCCGTAGATCCGTCTAGCAGCAGTTTATCCAGCAACTTTGTGAAAACCGTACATTTATGTTGTGCAGAGGAGTTTAGTGTGTTGGAAAACTCCTTCCAATGAGAAGTGGAAGAAAGGAAAGAGAAAGAAGTCGGGAAGCATTTTTGAGTTCCCTAAAATGCAGTGAGGGGAACAACTTGCCATTTAATTTTCACCCTACAGTTTAGTTTAAGACATAGTTGATAACAGTATATATGACTCCAAATTGAGCAGTTTGGCATCACATTGAATATACACTGAATTCTTACCGAATATACATTTTGTCTACAATTGACTGCAGAGTTACATTATGCAGAGCTGGAAAATTTGGCCCAGCAGGCAGATATTTTGGATAAGACTTTTGTTACACATCTGTACTTTTCAGCACTTATCTAAAATGAAAATTCTCCATATATCATTAATTGCTATATTATTCAGATTCCAACTTTTTTTATTATTATTTTCCTGAGACAGACTTTTATTTGTGGAAGCAGCTGCAATACTGTATTCATAATTGCAAGTCACATAGTATATAGGAATAGTGCATGCAACAATACAATATAGGAAACAAGGTAAAATTACAGCTCTTAAGTTTCCTTTTACTAGAATTAGTTATTCAGCAGAATCAGTTCTCTGCTAACTGACTAGTGAAAGCAAAACACATCCTACTGATGTGCTGACAGATATCTCTGTGAAATATTAAGCACTAGATTTAAAATAGGCTAGAGGCAAATTGGGTGGTTTATGGCTTGGGAGGGATGAGATCTACATCCATCCTAGAAAATTAAGAATAGCATGGTTCTTTGGTTCAGAGAATGAAGAACATGGAAATTATTTAATCCATACAGCTATAATCCCTGCCTCTGCTAAAAAGGTTCTGTTGAAAGAGATAGGAGCAAACATTTTAGCAATAGTGATTTCTTGTGCCTAGTCTTAGGAATACCTGAGATTTTTACAGGAAAGCACTACTTGACCTGGACCAAATCTATGCTAAGTATTGAATAGTTTGCTCCTGTGCCCTGGCCAGCTCAGAATTTTAAGTGAAGATGTAGATGACTGATTTCTAGTCCTTACACACTCTAAGGACTGTACAGTGAAAGAAACAGGAAGGGCTTCTATAGCACCACCACCCAGAATCCCTCCTCCCAACATCCATCATTCTCTTTGCTATTTAACAAACACCCAAAACTAAAATAAATAAAATTTTAAAAAATTACCCACACTCACAAAAAACCCCCAAACAACCAAAAAACCAACTACTTGGCCAAAGATTTTCTTTTCCCAAGAAGACATGTCTCTCTAATTAGTATGGGTTAGCTCCAGTTTATATATTTTTTCACTGAAATATTGTGTTTCCAAAAGATTTATGTCCTAATTATGATGTTTAGGTTTTCTTTTACTCTCTTATAAAAGGCTTAATTGATCTTTTATGACATTGGAAAAAGACCACTTGTAACTGTCAGTGTTTCAGGGTTAGTTTGACTTTGTTTGGGTTTTTTTGTGAAGTTCTATGAAAATTCTGATATTAAGCAAGGGTTATATTGATCTGCTGGTAGATTGAACAATGGAGGAAGCCCATATTGGTTCTCTTACTTTTTCCAGGACAGCAGTGTTGGGCAGATGTGAGGCAGAATCATTGCTTTATCAGATCACAGATGAGTACTGCTACCTAAAATAGCTCTGATATTTTCAAGACTCATTTTATTCTTCAATTGTCAGAAGGTTGATTAACAAACATAGGCACTCCTTTATTCCTGGCAGCTTTTCAGCTAAGTGTCAGATGCATGTCTCATCTAGTTTTAGTTATTTAACTTCATATGCGTCATTATACTGCTATAATGGGAACACAAAAAATTTATAAAGGGTTGCCCCCGAAGTTTTCTGCAACCTGTAGCTGTTTCAATACTTCATTATTTCTGTAATATTTTCTGAGATATTTCAGTAATAAAGAAGGAAATTGCTATTTTTAAAGCAGTAAAAAAAAGTTGATGAAACATTTTTTTATGTGGTTGCATATTTCAAGTTTGTCATATGCCTCTAAAATAATTCTTTTGTAAGTTTAACAATCTTGAGAAATATAATTCCATAATGGTACTGGCCATTACTTTTTTAATGTTCCTTTTTCTTAGTCAGATGAAATTTTATACTTTTAAAATGTGTTGAGATTGTGCTTCATACTGTACTAAAGAACTTAACTTTACAAGTAATCTCTGTACTAAAAAATTATTAAAACTCTGACTTGGAGGTAGAAGACATAAACATTGTTTGTAGAAAAAGAACAAAAGAAAAGCTTTTTCTTCAGGATGCAGACAGGTGTACTGGCTTCATTGTGACATTGATATTCATTGTGCCATTTGGGGCATTTCTTGAGAAATGGCCTGGTAAAGGAAGTACGTTTACCAGCTGCACTATGCCACATGTAAAATCAGATTAACTGGTACATGAATTTAGGGAGTCTTTCATATGCATGAGTCATGGGGTTTATTCCCTGAGTTAAGATGTGGAAAAGCAATCTCAAAAAAGGAAGTATCTAGCTGTTTGATAATTTTTCTTCTCTGATTTACCTCCTGTTAGGAATAACTTCCTCATATGGAAAACACATATCTTCATTTACATATTTTTAAAATTTTTCTTTTCCCAAGAAGATCCCTTCTGTTAAGGTTTCTTTTCAAACAGATGGGAACAATTTGAAATGAATACCACGCTAGTGTATTTTTTGTGTGAGTTACTGAAGATTAGCATAGATTGGGCTCCACTTGACAGGGCCTGAGGGCAGTCACAGACTTCCCTGCTTCTGCCCAGCCCCTCTGGAGCTCTGCCCACCCTGAGTAGTACTCCAAGGCCCATGTCAGCCACCCTGGGACAATTTTATAGAATTTTGTGAATGTGTCATGCAAGGAATGTGCATTCAATAAAGGAAAATGTGGTTTGTTTGCAGATATAGGGAGAAAAAATCCCATTCACTCAAACTAAACTTAGGAGGACAATACCTGTTCCTGGATTCATCAAAGGCATATTGTCTTTCCCCACCAATTTCTAAAAGCTTTCACACTTATTTTAGAGTGACTAGGAACCTAAAGTTTAGATAGATTGGACCTGTGGTAAAGCTGTACAGCAGTTTATTGATAAAAAGACACAGACACTGAATGGTGTAGCATAACAGGACAGGAGAAGTTGATTTAGCACAAGATATGATAGGCTATCTCAGATAGCTACAGATGCCTATGTTTAGGTATCTGAAATTCAGAAGTGAATTTCATCATGTCTGTGACTCATCTCATGTCCTTGTGTCAGCTGCCCACAGCATTTCCTTTGTATATCTTCTGTGCACCCCTGAAAAATTTGGGAAACTCAATTATTTATACTTAATCAGATCATATGTATTTAAAAATCATGGAAAGATCACTAAATCTGCATGGAACAAAAGATTATTTTAGTTATGATAGGGGCAGCATGCCATATTGAGGCTCCAGTTAAGCTTCAAATCCATTCAGAAAATAAAAACTGTATGTCAGGTATTTATGAAAGAGAGATAGTTATTTGACGAATAGCTGTAATTTATGTTTCATCATTTTTAAAAACTGTCACATCTCAAAAGGCCTTTTTAGTACTAGAAGATGGGTTAGAACTGGCCCTAAAGTTCAGAAAAAAATTGCACTGAATGTGAAGAACCAGTTAAGTTTGCTATTTTTGCTGCTAGGGGGAAAAAACCCAAACCTAAACAATCATTACTTCTGATAATCCTGAATAAAGAAATTGTTTGAAATTTGCAAAAATGCATGCTTCTTTATTTTTTGTATATAAACACTCCATTGATGAATTTACCCTCTGGAATTTGTGTTGAAATATCATATTCTGAGCAAGTATTAGAGAATAAGCCTAGACAATAAAGTGTGAGGTCATAAATGTGAGCTATTGTACTTAAAGTTATTTCTTATTCTCCTAAGATATGTTCATGCTTTGGGCACTGTTAGATAACGTTAGTATTCATAATAAAATACTCAATATCACTTACTTCGCTACTCTTCCTGTCCTAATAATTACTTGCTCCAAAGATCAAACATCAAATTCTAATGACATGGTTAACAGTAAATGTGCATGTTAAGGTATTCAGGCTCAAGTAGTACTTCAAATAAGAAAGTAAATTTCAGAGTCAGCAGGACTAATACCTAACCATTGTTTTCTTCTAATTTAAACTATGAGAACTTCAGGTTGAGAACACAGTCTACCATAGCTCAAAAATGGAACAGATTCAAAAATCCTACACAATATTAATTTTCACTGCATGGCCTGATACCAGCTGCTTTAGTCCTGCTGAAAATTCTTAAGCATAGCTCATAAAGCATTGCTATATGCACCCATTTTGATGATGTTGCAGTACACTGTGTATCTGGGGAGTATTGGGCTGCATCTCCACAGCATCAAGAACTTCCATAATCATGTCTTTAAACATCCTATTGCTCCCACAAGATGTTACAGAGGAACAGCTTAGACTGAGTCGTCTCAGATGCCCTCCAATATTTGTCTGCGGTAACCCAGCTAAAAAGAAAAGTTGTTCTTCCTCTCGGGTAATTTACTATAAAATTTCTAAAGTGCATAGGACTCTTCCTCTTAGAGGATTTATTCCTCCTTTGAGTAGCGAACAATATACAATTTCCTGACATTCCATCTTCTAATGACCATCTTGAACTTTGTGAGAATGATAACTTTACGCTTACAACAGGTCTATCTTTAGGAAGTGTAGTCACCATAATCACGGGCAGGGACACTGTTATAACAAAGAAGTAAGTGAAGATTATAAAATAATTCAGTCAAAACTGAGTCTAAAACTGCTACTTGTTACTAGTTGGAGTAAAGCCCAATTTACAGAGACAAAAGAATTTAATAGAAAATACTTGAAAGCAAATAACTCAATAACTGAGTCCCAAAAATATGCATCTTCTGTTAATAGTCACCAAAATTCAGAGGAATCCTCCTTTCTTATATTGCAATAAAAATATTCTTTACTCCTTACAGAAAACCTACGACAAGGCAGCTTTCCTAACACACCTAATCACAAGTACAGGATTGCTGAGCTAAGGAAACTAGAAAAAAGAAAAAACAAAAAGACAAAACCCAGTCCTATCCTTCTTTCATGAGCAACACACCAGTTTCAGGATAGGATGTCCTTTGTGTGAATAAATAACAAAAAAGCCATGCTAAATGTCTTATCTAAGTTACCTATGAAAACAAGAGAAAGATGAACTTGAGCAATTTTCTTCCACCAGCATCATGTAAAGAAAAGATAGTTCACACTTAGAAAATTCCTTTACAGGACTGGTTTTACACCATGGGATTCAAGATTTCTAGAATAATTTAATAATTTCAGTTGTGAGGGGCCTATATAAAGATCATCTGATTTAAGTTTCTTCTTATCCAGATTTGACTTTGAGGTTAGAGCATGTGCATCAGGATTTTGTCCAATTGAGTTTTGGGTATCTCCAAGAACAGAGATTCCCCAGTAATTCTGGGCAATCTGTTCTATAGTTTGACTGTGCTCATAGTGAAAAAATATTTCCTAATATCTAATTTATTTCAACTTTGTCCACTCATTTTTGTTCTTCTACTGTAAAACTCTGAAGACCATGATGTGTGTTTCCCCACAAATGATTTTCAAGGAACTGAAGACACAAATTGGATCTCCCATTCTTTTCTATCCTTATATATTTTACTTCAGTACCCTAATTGTTGTCCTGTCTCTTCACTGGATTCACTACTCTAGATGTATACTCACAAGTGCCAAATAGAGAAAAATAACCTTGTTGACTCACTGTCTAAACTCTTACCAATACCCATCAGTTTGCTCTGGGTCTTCTTTGCAACAACAGCACACTTTCCTCATGTTCAACTTACTGTCTGCCAGAATGTGAAAAGCTGCTTTCTAGCAGGGCTGTTCCCAGCTTGTATTATTTCATTGAGTTGTGCTATCCTTATTCCATTCCAGGTACAGGATTTTGCATTTATCTTTCTTGAACTTCATAGGATTTCTGTCAACAGTTTCTTCAATCTATTGTGGTGCCTGTGATTAGCAGCGTCAGTCTCTGGAATAATCCAACAGATCTCAGTTTAGTATCATCCGTGTAATTAGATGGGACTAAGATTTTTGCCTAATTTTAGATATCTACTGTCATTGAGACATCCTGTAGTATTCAAGATATCCCACTGGGTTAACAGTTATGACACAAGAGAAAAGTGTGTGCCCTTTGATAGCAATAAAAGCTGACCTGACACAGAGTGTGTTCCCTGTGCCATGCAGACACTTAGTGTAAGTAGCTGAAGTGAGTAACTATAGTTAAGTAGTCCACGTGCACACGTTGGCCTGTGAGCTGTCTTTGCTGTCATTATAGTCTGTGGGGATCTGGAAATTCATTTACTTGCCACATACGTATGTCTAGTGTCCAATGAGATCTTTAACAATGATCTTTTTAATGAAGTATCCATGTGGAGCTGGTAGGCAGAACAAAAGACCTGCATGGGAAACCTGTGTAGTCCTGTACTGGCACTTGAGGTCTAACATGACATGACAAAGCATTTCAAATGGGTTGTGCACCTGTTTTGAAAAAATGTGTCAAATCTGTATTAAAGTGGAGTTGAGGAAGCCTAAGGAATAACTTAGTTCAGCCTTTAAGAGACATGCAAATTTAGTCAGCTGAACAACTTTCTAGCCTGTATAGGCTTAGTTCATTTGCCCAAATATAGGCTGGTGCTATTTGCGATATGCTGGGATATCCAAGACATACACATGAAAGTGACAGATGGGATATAAAGCAGACCGCTGTCACCCTGGAGTGGCAGCTGGAGTATTTGGAAAATGGCATGAGATTAACACATTTAAGCAAATTGTTTGATTCTCAGTCAGCGTATTGACCATAAATTTTTTCAGTTGACTTAAATGTAGGCACTTACTTCAAATTTACTTGCCCTAGAATATACAAGCCACCTCACAGGCATGGTGGTTGGGCCACAATGCTTCAGAAGACTTTTATAGTTCTGAAACAGAAACTGGAGGACAAAAAACCACTGAACGCCAAAAATTGTACTAGTATTCTGTGTGTAGGCAGCTGAACTAAATCCTGTACAATATGTGTGAATCTGAATTCCACCTCCATATAGAATGATAAAGTATACAGGAAAGACTGGAGAGAAAATGACCCACGTGGACATTATATTGATGTGGGGTTTTTGCTAATAAATGTGTAATTATGTACTGTGAGCCTTACATAACACAGAATAAACTGTGCTTTATGTTTAGCAATACAAGGCAAGAAGAACAGAAAAGTAAAATAACGTTTCTCAACCAAACCATCTGAAAGTCTACAAAACAGCAGTATTTAAGCAACCCCGGGTTTTTTTGGTTTTCTCGTAAAACTTCAGAGTAATAAGAAACAAACCATTTTTTCACTTGATTTGCTATGCAATAAAATGGTAAAACCTCCAAGACTTTTCTGAAATGATACCACTAACAGAGATACCAGGTGTGATTTACAAGAGCGTAAATCTTCCATCTGCTACATATACAAGTGTCTCTGCCTTCTCTTTTCTGCTAAGATGATCCCAAACTCATTTCTTAGAACACTAAAATGATGGGTTGGATACACTGGAAGAAGAAAAAATTGTTCTTTACAGATAAATGTTATTGAAAGTTCAAAACTTGAATTTTTGGGCCTTTGGGGTGTCACTGCTGGAAATCAGGGAACATGTGAAAGAGAGGTATAAAATTCTAGTTCTATATTTGTATTATCCAATATTGTAGTGCTGCCGCTTATAACTCACCTGTGATTAACTTCGCAACAATATTACATTAATATTAAATAAATAATTATATTTTAAAATAATTTTATGTACATCCAGAACCACAGAATTCAAGTACTTAGCAAAGCTGAAATTAAATTTAGTGACCTAAAAGCAACATTCTGGAGAACTTGCCCCAAGTCCTATCACTTAATTCAGTGTTTGTTTCCACTTCTTGCTTTTCATCTGTGTAGTGCTTATTGATTTCAATAAGCCTTTCAATAAGCCTTGTGCCTTTGCTAGATTCTAGAACTATTCTGCACTTCAATTTTCTCATTTATGTGGAACAAAGCTTTTGTATTCTTAACTTTTAAGCCCCCACCATTTTCTGGTTTTACATATTTTCTTCTTGAAAGTCTATCTTCAAATTTATTGCCATCTCATCAGATTTGGAAATAATATAGATTGCAACTGGAAGTTGTGATATAATAATGTGATATTTAAAAAAAATCTATAAATCAGAACTTTAATTTGTATTCTGGCTATTTGGTCAGAATTCTTACCATCATTTCTCCCCTCCAAGGCATATCTTCTTATTTGGCAATTTTCATAATCCATGTTCATGAAACTCATTGTTTTCTTATAGTTGTGACCTTCAAGTTTACTAACAGTAAAATAGTATCCTAATTCCTTGGTTAGAACTGATGATCAAATAGCTTTGACTTGCAAATGCATTTTTTAATAAGAAAGGACAATAAGAATTTTAACTCGGAAAAAAAAAAAATCAGGTTTTCAGGTACCATGCTTAAATAATTCATCAAAAATGAAATGGAGGCAATGGGTGACATGAAAAAGAACCATGATGGTTCATTAGTCTTGATGTTATATCACCCAATGAAAGAATGACAAGATATTCAATAATTCTGGAAGAAAATATAATTTTAAATGTAAGCTCTATGTTTTGAAGCAGGTGTGTTTAGACAGAGCTGAACAGCAAAAGGAAGTATAGGTTAGCTTGTCGCATTACATATACGCTTGTGTGTGTGTATATCTGACATTGTGTTTCTAAATTAACATCTCTGAGGCAGTTTGGATAAGGTGCACTTTAAAGAAGTATGCAGGTGTAGGTTTTAATTTAATTGACTGTTCAGAGAGTTCAGTGAAGCTCAAACTTAAGAGCAAATGGAAATCAGAGAAAATTATACTACAGAGAACTTTTCAGAGCATTTTTCCTATGTTTTCTAGAAAATATTGTAGTCTGTGAAGTATAGTTTGCACTGAATATTATCACTGTGTAAGCTTGCACTAAGTAATTTTTGAGGAATCTGGATTTATTCTGTATCTCAAATTTCCTACATGGGTATGTAGTTCAGAGAGCTGGCATAGTCTGTCTAGCATCCGATGCTCCTCTCACTCTCAGCCCACTATTTAAGTTGGATATCTTAATTTGAAGGATGATTCTTGTAGCATTTCCCCTCACCTCCACAATTTTTTTTTGTTCTCCTCAAGCAGAACAACCAATTTTGTTCTAAATTTGCACGGGGTTCAAATACGTTCTGGTTTACTTTATTTTGGTTTGTTCTTTAGTTGGCTATTCAACTAAAGCGAATTTGTGCTTATGCCTATGAGGTGTTGCTTTGTCCTATGTTAATCCTGTCATCTTGCCTGTAGAATATTACACCATAACTGGGTGTATAAAGTCTCAGTAACCTTTAAAGATGACTGCAGCACAGGAACCACATTTGAGAATTTAACTAGTTTTTGATGGCTTAAAGTCTGAGGAGTCTCATCCACTGAAGACCAACTACTACAAGACAAGCACTCACATAAGGTCTAGCTGGCATATAAAAAAACATGTATGTGTAAACACCATATGTAATTTTAGCATAAAATGCAATGCAGATACCCATAAGAAATAAAACTATAATTTAAAGAAAGAAAAATATATATTGATTTTTGATATCAGAATTGTTTATATAAACTAATCTGAAATACTTGAGCATAAATTCTGGTGGAAACATGATTCAGTCTGTCTCCCCAGAATATTGGAACAATTAACAGTAAACAGATATAGTAAAATGCCCAGTCTGGAAGATGTCATTATAAGCTTTATAGTTCCTCTGCTTTTCAGAGATTTTTCACAGATTTTTAGTTTTGAGCCTTTGTATGTTTCTTCTGTATCTCCTAAATAGTTTACTATCACAGAAAAATTCTAATACTGTCCTTTTATGTTACCCATCTATGTGACAATTTGCCTGAAAGTGAAATTCATATATTCTTAGGAGTACTGAGTATTCATGTAAGCATATAATGATTGGAGTCAATAGGATGTTCTTTAGTATGCTGGAAAAATGGTGAGATGGTTTCACAGTCCTCTCTTTTAAGCAAGTAGGTCCTCTACACCTTGTACAGAAGCATATACAGATCTTCATAAGAGTAATGATTTATTTCAATTTAATTTCAGTGGATAATTCTCTTCATATATATAAATAGTAAATAAAATTGGCTGTGATTTTAATTGAAAAATAAGTGCTTCAATATCTACCATTTCAACACATTGATGATGCCCTCAACAATAGCAATTTGTTTCTGAACTCTAGTTCAACATAGGACATTGTGACAAGATTTGTGCAATAATGTATGACTTCCTTTGTTATCAAAGAAAATGTCATGTTTTGCTTTCAATCTCAGAGTAATAATCTGATATCTGAGTTCAGGGACTGTATTTTCAAACCATCACATTTCAGTGTGAGCTACTGACAAGCTGAAATATGAAAAATATGAAAAAGTCTATCAACAAAAAGTGTATCCAAAGGACCTTTAAAAGTAACCTTAAACTGAGTAACTGATTGTAAGCTTATGATATTGGAACTGCTCACAGCTATCTCCTAAAGATGGCTGTAGATTTCACATACGTTTCATAAAAGCCTAAGTAATGCAGGCTAACCCAATTTTTGCAGTATCACACTTGTCAAGGCACCGAGATGATCTGTGCAATCATTTGGATTTATGATCCAAGAAAAGTAGAAATTCCAGGAGGGGAAGATAATAGAGACAAGCACTGAAAGAAATACCAGTTCCACAGAGAAAATAGGACTCAGTTTCTTATAAGTACTTTCAGTTCAGATGTGTTCATACTTTCAGAACTATTTCTTTTATAGTGAGCATCTTATTAAACTTCCTAAAATAGTTATAAAATAGGTGTTGTTTTCCCATTAAACAACAAGCTCATCCTAATGGGAGAATAGAGCTCATTTTTACTCCTGGGATTTCGCTTAAGGAGATTGTGGCAGTTTGCTTCAGTTCACCATGCAGTGCAAATTCACTGGCTAAGCACCAGATCAAAGAAGTACAGTACTGTTGAAAGTGCTATGAGCTACAATCTGACTTCCAGAGGCATGAAAGAAAACAGAAGGGAAAAGCAGAGAAGTGAGAGATGGACAAATTGCTTAAGGTTATAGCGTAGTGGCAAAGCCCATAGATACACAGAAAGAAGCAAACAGCAAAGCCACATTATAGCTCTCTCGTAGTATTTTTCTTTTCTTTCCCATGGGCGTAAAATATATAAAAAAAAATCCAATTATATTATAAAACAGCAATATTGATTAATGGAGAGACGAGAACAGGAAGTATCTGGAAGATGGGACTATTTGGTATAAATATATGCTCTAAATCTGAAGACCCATGGCTATGAACTTCAGAAAACCCGGGAAAAATTCCTGTCGGCCGATTTCTGTAACAACCAAGTCGCAGCATGTTTTTGAGTCAGTCATAAAGAAGCTTGCCTTTGCTACTGGGTGCATTTTAAGACAACAAATTATATTTTTTACATCAAGTTCCAGTCTAAAGATAAAATATTTAGTTTACACTATTTTTATTGGTATAGTCTTTCTCCAGTGGGAAAAAGGCATCACAAATGCAGGTGTGATGGGTAGAACTGTCCTGTAATGCTCACCATCTATTTTTAAGGTGGTTATTTTATACTAGGCTCTTTAGTGTTTCATGGCTGGTGTCAGATGAGAATTTCAGCCTGAAGGATGGATTTTCCTTCTTAATTATAAAAAGTAAAATAAAAAGTCTAAATGTATGGTTATACAATTCAGTTCAAACCAGTTTTATTTTATTGGTTTTAATATTTAAAATACAAAGTCTTGTGGAATGTAAGGGAATGTCCATGTGCTAGAAAGCTGGCAGAAGGGTGTACTGTTTAAGAGTGGTGACCCCATGATGACGATGATGATGGCAGTACCAATAACAGCATTTCTTGTCTGAAGTATTTCATTCTTTCACCTAGAAGAATATATTGAAAAACTGTATACTCTAGAACAGTGAGCCAATTGACATCTTGTAGCTTTTTCTAGTCTGACAAAAACTTCTCTTTCTCTGCAGTATTACCCTAGTGCTTTAGCCATAACAGCAATTTGGAGTATAACCATATTTCTGGTGGATGCCAGCGTAGAATCTTCTAGTGGAACTCTTACATCCACTATCACTTGCTGGGGTGTTGGGGTCTAACATTCTCCAAGGCCTGGTATACAATAAAAAAATGTGTACTTTAAAAGAGAAAAACCCCACATGAACACGTGGGAATAAACTACGTACTCAGACAAAAGAAGAAAAATGTTTTCTAGCTTGCAGGTATGTTGAAACAGAAACTTAATAATTACAAGTAAAATAGAAAATTAGGAACTAGAAGTAATGTAGGAATTACAAGTAAATCTGATGCATAATTGAGTTTTGTCCCATAGGAAGACACTCACCTCAAAATTCATACTTGAACAGATGAAATACGTGCTACAAAACTATGTCAATGCTGTTTATACTACTAAATTTAAGAAAAAGAGGATAAAAAAGGAGAGGAGAGGAGAGGATAAAAAAGGAGAGGAGAGGAGAGGAGAGGAGAGGAGAGGAGAGGAGAGAAGCTAAATCTCCNGTGCTACAAAACTATGTCAATGCTGTTTATACTACTAAATTTAAGAAAAAGAGGATAAAAAAGGAGAGGAGAGGAGAGGATAAAAAAGGAGTGGAGAGGAGAGGAGAGGAGAGGAGAGAAGCTAAATCTCCCATGGAGAGTTTCAGACTCATTTGATAGGGGAAAAATCAGTTACCTTGCTGAAGAAATTCAGTCTCTCGATTAATTTAGATAGATTTGTTTGTTTGTTGACTTTTACTTTTTTTCCTATACAGACACACAGATTTCAGTTAATTTTGATACAAGCCCAAACATCTTCAAACTGCAAAATGGCAAAACATGCAGAAGTTGTTGTGTAAAAAATAAAATTCATGAAGCTTGTTTATTGGCACTTCTCTGCTTACAACACATTTCGTAGATGCCAGCATTATTACTTGTACATAGTGATTTGTGTGTCAAATTATGACAAGGTTTCAGGATGAATAAAGGCACTGTAATCCTGTGTTAAGCAGTCCATCACAGTTCATTTCCATTTACTTAAATTATGTAAATGCAAGGATGGTGTACAAGGACTACAGAAGATAATCTAGCAGTCTGTATCACCTCCTGCCATTGGCCATAAGAACAAAGTGGAAGAATCTGTGACACTGGAAGAATGATACTTGGAAATGCTGCTAAATAAAAGAGGATCAAGGAATGGTGTCTCTTTTCTGAGTACTAGTAGCATTCCCAGTCTCATCTCTTTTACAGCTGGGTCATTCTAGAAAAAAAAGCAATAAAAACAAACCCCAAACAATCAAAAACAGTCAGGGAAGATGTTAATGACTCTGTTGAGTGTAGATGCCAATGTTTTGTAGCGGGGGACTTCAGGGGCGGCCTCTGTGAAATGAGGCTGGGACTGCCCTGCATGCCATAGGGCATTGCTGAGCCCACAAGCCCAGGTAGCAACATCTCAGTGATAACACATTTAAGAAAGATTAGAAATACTGCACAGGCAGTGAGGAGTGAGGAGAAAAATGAGCAACAGTCCTGCAGACTCCAAGGTGACAGAAGAAGGTGGTGTTGGAGGGAGAGAGAGAACGGCAGAGGAAGGGAGGGAGGGAATAGGTGCTCCAGGCAGCGTGGCATTGATTCCCTTGCAGCCCATGGAGGACCACAGGTGAGCAGATATCCACACTGTAGCCTGTGGGTGCCCCCACATTGCAGCAGATGAACAGGCCACAAAGGAAGCTGTAGCCTGTAGGATAGACCCATGCTGGGGAAGAGCAAAAGTGTGAAGAGCAAGAAAAGCAGAGAGAACCTGTTGCGCACAGCCCCCCTGTTCCCAATCTCTTCTGTGCTACTCAGGAGGGGGAGGTAGAGGATTCAGTAATAAAGGAGTGAATCTGAATCTTGGAAGAAGGTGTGTGTGGGAGGAGGTGATTTAGTTTTTTGTCTTTGTTTCACCATTCATCTGTTTTAAATTAATAAAAAATGAAATTAACGTTCCTTGAGTTGAGTCCATTTAGACGGACTGGCAAGTCACGTCCCTATCTTTATCTCAACCCATGACCTTATTCAGCTTGCTTTCTCCCCTTGTCATGTTGAGGAGGTGGGCAGGAAGAGAGAAGCTGAGTAGGGGTCAAGCAGGTGGCCAAGATCACTCCACCACGATGATGAAACAGGGTGTCAACTCAGTAACCCAGTGTGAGAATTTTCATACTGCCCTTCTCTTATTTAAAAGTAGTGGTATACCCAAACATAGGAGGTATAAGAAAAAAAGTGTCGGTCATTTCTTAAGGTCTGAAGAGAAAAATCTTTCAGTGCGACCTCAGAGCAATATTGTGGAGTAAAAAATATTTTTAGAAAGCTGCAGTTGTATTCTGTTAAGGCAAGAACATCTACTTTTTTAGATTCAGAAAACGTGGTGGTCATTTAGCCTGACCTTCTGTATAACATGAACCATAGGATTGTATACAGTGACTTCTGCAATTAGACTTTATCCTAGAAGTCCTGTCTTGACTTTTTCTGATTTAGAGCTACTGATGATTGTGTTTATAGATAGCTTTTATTTTAGTTAAAATATTAGCTGGTGAGATTTAAAAATTTTGGAAATTGTTCCTTTAAACCTCATGTATCATTGCCTCTTTTTATTATTCTCAGACGATTAGTTCTTTGATGTCATGGAGATAGCTGCCTATATGTTGCTTGTGGCCCTATTCTTTCTTGTAATCTCTTGGTAATGTGATGAGCAAAAAAAATACCAGTTTTGTTACTTCATTCCCACCAGTCCAAGTATTGGTGCTTGATTCCATTAAAAATACCAGCCTATAAAAATACCAACACTTATTACATTGCTGTGGAACCTGCAATACCGGAGTCACATTTAGGTGCTCTTACTCATTATTTTAGAAGGGTACCTCATGTAGTAGAATGGGGTAAGAGATGGTAACATTTTTTAATAGACCGAATACATACAGTAAATTATAAGGGCTGAGGAGTGCAGACCCATTGCTTTTGACGGAAAATCTGCCAAAGGTACTGAGTACACATAATTTCTGATACTATTAAAATGAACTGTCCCCAACTGCAGGCTGAATAAGTCTTCATTTAATAAAAACAGAAGCTCAGTTACCATACCATTCTAGAATTTCTAATCCCAGCATAGAGTGTATTTCTTGTTTCTCTAAAGAACTTCTAGCGCATAGGTCAGGGGAATAAAAGAATAAGCAAATTAAAACCACAATTGATGTGCTATTTTAGTAACAGAATTTGAGCAGCCCTGAAAGATACCCTGTGCATGCGCATACACCCACGGAGAAGGCTGTGGGTGGTAAATTCATTGACAAGCAGTTAAAAATAAAAGGCAAAACCCACTTGGTTAATTGCTCATGTTGCCTGCTTTCACAGTTGGCATTTTCTCAAACGAAAATGAAGTACTCTTTTCCAACATAGACTTTTAAGACAACAGAAGTGTTGAGCTGTTTACAAACCAAGTAAACCATTTCCAGAAGTTTTGTAACTAGAATATCTTTAATTTTCAGGTGTAACATAGAAGACAACCAGAAGGACAGTAACAGCAACCATCAGTTTCAAAATTTTAGGTGGATGCATAAGTATAAACAAAGTTAATTATCAGTGTCTCAGTACAATGCACCTACATGGAAATCAGGTAAGTTAAAGTTGTTACATGATACAGTAGGATGAAAACCCTAAATTTTTTCAGTGCTTTCCAGTGAGCAATATACAGATATTTAGCTCAGTTTATTAGAGCACTGTGCTAATAGCACCAGGGTTGTGAGTTTTATCCCCATATGGGCCATTCACTTAAGAGTTGGACATGATGATCCTTGGGGGTCCCTTTCAACTCAGAATATTCTGGGATTCTGTAACCAGCCAAAAGTAATTTCACACATTTTATGACGAGACAAGCTGTAGTTCTTATAAGGTCCAGTTGACGAGCAGACCAAAACTATTCCCTCAATCAACACTATTTTCTCAATTGATTGACATGATTGATGAGTAAGAGCAGCCCTCACTTGATATGCAGCTGGTGAATTATATACTCCAAGTACTTCTTTTTCTCCACTGACTATAATTGAATCTTTGAATGACACAGTCAGATTTCTTAGTCTGCATTGTTGATTTCAACAGCTGGATAAGATGAATCCCCTGGCCATTCCAATCCACAAATTCTTGGAAGGCATTAATAACAATTTAGTTGTACAGAAGATGTAGAAAATATCTTGAGGATGTGATTCTAATTAATAGATTTTATTCTAATTAATAGAGAACTGATTGGGAATATGGATGTGGGACCTACCTAGAAAGACTAAATCTGAAATGGTTGCACTTACAGTCTTCAGAATAGGAAAGTGGAAATACAATAGAATCAAAATGGGAAGGCAGACTTGAAGAGAAATAAGATTTTATATGAAAAGATTTGCCAGAAACTGTGAATGCTGTGAAGGAAAATATGAACTGTTAAGAGTGATAAACCGGGCTAAACTGAATGCGTTTCACTGATCTCAAACAAAAGAGGAAAACATTCACAAAATGGAAACTGTTTATCTGAGAAGCAGACAAAAATGTGTTAGTAGTGGCTACATCTGCTTGATGGAATACCTTGTCTTTTGGGGTCCCTTCTAAACTTATGATTTATGAAGTACAGTGGCCTTTTGCAAAGTGTCAGCTTATATTTCTATGAATATCATAGGTAGCTTAAATGATTTTTTGTTCCCCAGCTCCTTTTGTTGTGTGTGTTGTTCTTTTAACTTAGCCTCTCACCTCTAGGTATGTTGTGATGCAGTTTAATAAATCAAAAATATCCTAAGGACTAAACTGAAAGTGGCTTCCATTTGTGGGTTTTTTTTTTTTCTAATCTTCCTTTCAGTTTCTACTGATTTACTGCAATACAATATACTTGAAAAAATAGAAGAGTTTAAATCAGTTGGTAGGAACAGATGTTGACAATTCTTGCTGTGGACTGCTTACAAACATTTCTTTCCCCCAAAGACACTAATTTTTAATTATATATTTAAATATTAGGGACATATTTTCCACCTGGTAGTTGATTGGGCATATTGCATTATAAATTCTGGTTTCTCATTAGCTGTATGGCTTTTTGTCATGTAGGTAAAATACAGAAAGAAAAATCAGCAATGGCTGTAGCTCCTAGTCTTCAGATAATAATTTTCCTTTCACTTAATTCCTCCTTCCTTTTATTGAATCTTATGGTGGAAGTGACCAGCCACACAAAACTCCAAGAGCTGGTGGCAGACAAATAATGACACCAGCACCTGTGCAGAACTGCAGTTTATAGGGAACTCAAAATCAACTGCAGCAATAAGCAGCTGCCAAAGTTTGGAGTGTCACTGAGCACACAGAAGTGAGGACATTTGGGTTAGCGAGGTAAGCAAACACCTTCATAGGCCTCCAAACAATTCAGAACTGTGAGGACTACCAAATACTGAATTATAAACACCTATTCTCAGGATTGTGTTACCTACTTGCCAAAGTATTTAGAATTGAACAAACAGATTTATTTGTGATTTTTTTTTAAAGATCCCTGCCCATCACTTCTTACTCATCAAAACAGCTGTCACATTTTTCAACTGTTCCTTTTTGAATTAAAAAAAAAAGTCTAAAGTAAGGATCTTTTGTTTTCTCTGAATCTATTATGCTACAAGAAAAGTAACAGACTACATTTAATTATTCCTTCATTAATGGAAGAATTTAGAAAATATTTGATGAAATATATTTCTGAAGTAGAAATACCTGTCAGAAATCTGATGGTTTAAACCAAAACCAAGAATATCCCTGTTTTCTAGGCAGTAATGATGAAAACTAGCATTACACCTGTACTCTGCATGACTCAAATGGATCTGGAATGGTGAAAGCACAGCTGAGTGAGATAGTATAAGGGGTTGAACTCAATTATGTAGACAGGATGTTCAGGCAGATGTTTTAGAACCCAGTATCTTATATTGATAGCGTTGAATACTGATGTTAGAATTCTCTGCATTTCATTTTGTGACAGAAATATTGGGTTGGGTTTTTCTTTTTTTTTTTTTTTTTTTAAGTTTCTAGGAAAATGGAATTGTTGCTCTCTAATCAGCACTACTTTCTGGTGCCATTTTGATAATAATTTCCTAGTCTTGATGTTTTACTTTTCCTTTAGAGACCCATTGAAACTTTTATTGAATACATACAATTCTGTTTGAGATCTAAAAGTGTTTTCAATCATTCTGAGGACTTTATATATATATCTGCCAACTCATAAGCTCATGATTTCAAAATATGTTTTGCTACAGCTATTGAAATCAGTAATAGAACTTTCTTGACATCGTTTTTCATACCAAAAAAAAAAAGTTAAATGCAGCTATCTACTGAATTAGTAAACTTCTTTTTCCCATGTTTTTTTCTCTGTCTTTACAATTGTTTGGCCTCTGGTCCTAGTGTAGTTTTGCTGCCTACACGTTTGATAGCTAGAAAATATTTAATGCCAGAGAAGAAAAGGAAAAAAACCCAAAACCACTTTCTGTCCTAGTTTATGTTCTAGTACTGTCACTAACTCTTGCAAAAGAAGCATCTTGCAGTCTGTAAAGGAAAAATATCTGAGTTAACCTTTAAATACTTTAGATACTTGCTGCCTTCTGTTTTAGCGAAACATATTGAAGGAAACTTCCTTACAAACTGTTCTTGAAAGTTACACGGGGTAAGGTATCCCTTAACAAGCCAAAATAAAGATGTACAATTACTGAAAACATTCTATTCTTGAAAATATTATCAAATCATCTACACAGATGGACTGAGAGTCTAATTACAGCAACCTTTGGGTGTCACAGACATCACTGTTCTCTCAGAGCTGGATAAACAGCAACAAAAATATCCATCAGGAACTAGTTTGACAGTTCTGTATCAGTTATGATTGCAACAAGATGCTATTTCATTTATGTCACCCAAACATCAACAAAAATATTGCAACATCCTTACCACTGTAAAGATGTCTGGTTTTAGATATCCAGTGGAGTATTTCAAGTACAGCAGCAAAAAATGTCAATATGCAAAGGTCTAATTAATGTTTTAGTTTATTTTAAGTGGTGTTATGAGTTTATGCTTTTTGGTGCATATGTAGAAACAACATACACCCCACTGAATTCTCTTTTGAGAACCCCCGCTGTTGAGATACTGCATCTCAACTGAAGAGCTCTTCAGCACTAGCATTCCAGTAATAAACTATGGTCATGTATACAGAATTGCAAGATATTGCCATGTATATTTCTAATATAGAGTTAAATGCTTTGTCAAGACTGGAATGAACCTTAATATGATGAATATGAATACAAATTACATAATACTCGCTTTGTTTTGGTGTTTTCTTTACCAAATACAAAAACTCTCCATTTTCTACTAAAAAATAAAATTAAAAAAAAATAAAAAACAAAAAAACCCCAAAACCCAAAAGAAGCTAATGACATGTTTCATAATAGGAAATATCTTTTCAAAAACCATAGGTAATGAATAATAACCTGTGCAGGCATCACTGTGCCACAGTGGAGCAAAACAATAACTGTTGTGAAGAAAAGCACTCAATAAAGTAAATATCACTCTACTGAGTTTATGAACTAGTATATGTTTAATGTCACAGTATATGTCAATTTAATTATCCTCAAAATAATATACAACACATACCATCTTTTGGCTTAATCACATGACAGTACATATTTGTAGGTCCCGCTTACACTTACATGGGTCCTACTTGTATTCCAAGAATCAGCAGGGATTTGCACTTCCCTTCAGCTTCTACAATATCTTGCAATAATTAGGAAATTTTTAAATGGGTGAATGCAAACAGGCTGAATTTATCCCAGCAATGCTTAGAGGTGGCTGTGTGAGCCAGCTGTAGTGGAGAAGCCAGTTACTTTGATGTGGCACTGTGCAGGAGCTACTGAATCCTACCATACAGTATAACTTTGGATCAGACATGTTTATTTCCCATCGGTACTTTAATTCGTTCACAGAGTGACTTAGAATCAGGATGAAACATTTTGTTTCTGGGGAAAATATGAGAACAGTTGTGTTTTCATCATATTGGTGAAAATTCAAACTACATTGGTTAGTTTAGGCTGTTCATGGTAATGTAAACTGAGCAGAAGGAAGACAAAGTTCCCACTGTAGTTTCTACTTTAACACTTGGAAAATTCCTTAATCTAGAAAACACGCTGAAATTGTGTGCAAATATGACAAAAGCATGTCTGATTGTGTTGCTGAACAGAAGTGGGGGCTGATTAAGTGTTTTATGTTCAGCATATAAGCTTGAACAAAGACCATTCTGGACTTCTCAGACATTTTATTTTTAAATTCAGATATTTTGTAAAGTTCATAATTTTAAGACTTTGATATTTTCTTTTTCATATCCCATTTTAAAAGATCATAGTGGAAGGATTTGACATAATTATTACATCTCCCTTGTGTTTTATGGATAAGACTTATATAGCCAGGTGCTTCTTGTAACCACTTTTAATCATTCATTTCTAAAAAGGCAATTATAAATTCCCTATCCGTGGTAAACATTTAACCTCTCATGTCAGCAAGGCCTATCTTGTTGTTCTAAAGAGATTTTAGCTGTGAAGTGCAGATGAATTGAATTAAGTGTTTCAGCTCCCTGGAAATTATATGAGCATCCTACCAACATCAGTCTAATCAGAAAACTATTTCCACTCTTCTGCCTTAAATAGTATCAGTTCAGGATGTGTACAGGGAGGGGGAGAATTGCTTTAACAAATTTCACTGCCAAGTGTCCCTCAAATGGTACAAAGTGACATTGCTGTTGAATAGAAGGTGCTGACTGTTATCTGTGGTTAATAGCATCTCTTGCTAGCCCCCATTCAGCTGCCAGTTAGCACAAAGCCACTTCTGCGTGACTTTTAAAGGGTCTGCATTAATACACCCAGACAATCAATGGTTTCTGCCCCTTCCACAAGGACACTGGTTTGTTACCGTTGCTAGATGCTGTCAACAGAAAATGACACAGGAGTCACAAAAGGTAAAATGGTGTCAATTTAATCAGAGAACAGACAAAAGGCAAACAATGCTGTCCTGGAAAGGAGTATAGCAAGGAGACTCAAAGGTTGGCGTAAGCCACACTTGGCAGGTCCCACTGAAACCAGATTGAAATTCAATGATACAAAATCCAGCAATGTGACACATAGCATGAGAGCTGTTGTTTCCATTCAATTAAAATCAGTGACTGCTGCTGGCATAAAATAAATTTGACAAAATACCAAGAGAGTCTGTATTGTAGGTCAAACTATTTTCCTTCTAAACTGAAAGAAAATAACAGTGGGAAATGTGTTAGTGCAATTGTTGTCTAAATTACACAAAATAATAATAAAAAAGTCCTCCTGCAATTGCTTGTTCATTGTGAAGTTAAACAGAACTCTACTGATTGAGATGATTCCACTATAAAACTAAGCAATTTAAAGTATTTACATATTTATGAAAATAGGATGCAAGAAGTTTGAGATTCTTCTTTTTGGAATTCAGATTGTGTTGTGCACATAATTTCTCAAAAACCTGCTTATTCTCAAGGATTTATAGAGAAATAACATGATCTTGCTTCTTATTTGTGAAAAAAAAAATGATTTCACGAACAGTCTGGTTATGCATTTCTTTAATGTGAGTGTCCTATACTGACAGGATACTGTAACCTGACTGTATGTCAACACAAAGCTTGCAGCTTCCTCCTTCCCCTCTGTGACGATTGTTTTAAAGAAACCCTGGCGCTCAGCCAGGGAGGGATCCAAATAGTGTCTGGTCTGATCTGATCTGCCTGGGTTAGGAGAACATTTCTTACATTAGGAGAATGAATCTCACTTGTCCTACAGCCTAGATGGAGGTTTGCAAACATGCTCCAGTTCTCTTTGTCTAATGTTGAGAACCAAGCAAGAATTCCTAGACTTCTTTTCTAGCTGATGTAAATCCAGAGGGCTGTTTAGTGTTCCAAAATTCTGGATCAGTTAGAGATGCCCTGTGACTCTCTCCACTGCCTACACAAGAAATGTAAAGGTTAGTTTTCTAATATTAGTTATTATAACTTTTGTCCTTTGTGTGTGTACATGACATCACACGTGATGAACGATAAAGAAAATTGTTAGCATTCCAAAAACTCCACAGATTCTGTCGTCTTCCGTGTATACTATTAAGGTGAGAAGAAATTAGAAACGTATCTTGATTTGTTTGAAAATATGCACTTAAAAAAATTAAGATTGCAAGATGCTCAAGATGATATAACTACTATGGTCAGGTGAATCAGCTGTTTAGCAGTTATTGGCAATATGTGAAAGCTTATATTAATGAGGTTTTTGACTAATTTATCCATTAAACTTTCTTGTTCTGTTTTACTGATTATTTGTTGTAGTATGACAAGGACTTCCGAGTATTTGTAAAGAGTTTTACACACGTATAACTTCTTGACCTACATAATATGTCTGGAACTGATTTGAGTATTCTGAAGACCTTTCTGGTCATCTGCATCTCATTTCTACATGTAAACTACTTCACAGTAAATGAAAGTAACTGTAATCAAAATGACTTTGTAAGATGTAAAGTGACGAGGGCAGGTGCCAGCCTGGTAATAGCTCTTCAGTCATATGGCATCCTACTGTGAAAAACAGCTGGACTGTGATTTATGAATGAGGATTCGTAAAAAAAAAAATCAGTATTATCTTGCAAGGACAATTAATCTGGTGGGAAGCCAACTAAACTTGGATCCAATGTAAGGCAGACTGCTGGTCTTCTGAAATAGCATGGTCAGCCTCCTTGATGAGGGAGCAACTTCTGTTATAAACAGTCATAAGTAAGTAGACAGTGAAATGAGTTGAAGATATAACAGCCTAAACAGCCTAAAAGCAAGTCACTTATCCTTGTCTTTATCTATCCTAAGATTAGGTACCTGAAAAATAAGCAATTATCATAAACTAGGTGTGTATGCCTCCAATAGAACAGATGGAAAGAAGCATACACATCCTGTACTAGAACTTCGGATGGGATCACTTGTGCCTTGGAAGTGCATCTTTTTCTCTCTTGACAACCATTTTGTTTGTCAGGCTAAGATTCTTATTTTCAGGAGCTTCAAAGTCAGATAACATGAAATGAACACCTAATCCAATGATGTTCTGCTTCATTTCTGAGCAACAACAAGTTTTATACAAAAGTATGATTTTAAAAAGCTACTTTATGAGTTTTAACAATGTAGCATGTCAGGAAATATGTTTGGAAATTATTGAGTCATGGAGACGAAAATATTATTGGAAGTAAGAAAAAGAAAAATTGAAGAAGACTTTTCTATCTTCCAGTGTACAATCACTGGATCTCATATATGACAGAAATTTTGTACTTACATTTTATCTATTTGAAGCAACATATTTTCTATGAGTGTGAATCAAATTGATACTTTTGGTGGACCTGAGCTGTATCTGTACTACAAGTGACCATCATGAGAAGTTTGTAAAAGTATGAACCTTTCTATTCATAACTCTGTCAACAGAATTCTTTAACATTAATGAGAATAAAATAAAGGTCACAAATATTTTTTAAAATTACATTTAAATGGTAGCTACACACAAGTCAGTAAACATCTTTAAAAATTCACAAAACAAAGAAACAAAAATAAGCAAACAAACAAACAAAAGACCAAACCAACAAACAAACAAAACCCCAACCGAACAAAAAAACCTGCCAACAAACAGAAGAAAGAACCTGAAAGCTCTAATTGTTTTGTCCCAGTTTTTGTTGGGACTGTGTGTGCATTCATGAGTGCACGTGTGTGTGTGTGCATGAACGTATTCCAAATGTAGCAACTATGGGCACCGTTCTGGTTCTGTCATGAGCCTGGATTCAAGACTTTTTCCAGACAGCATCTTTTTCACTCTTGAGGTAGAAGATAGGTCAAGTCAAGTACATCCTGAAAATTCCTATTTCATTCTTAAAGGAGTCTAGATGATTACTTTATATGGGTATCTACACAGCAGAAGTTTCAAGTTATTAAGGCTAATCCCATCCTATGCATGTTTGAGGAAAGATGTTGCACTTGGTTTCAATACAAATGCCAGCAAAATCTTGCTCCAATAGACAGTCACAGAAATACTGTGATTGTTGTCTAGATTTCATTATACTATATTATTCTTCTTTTATTTCCATATGAAATGCATAGGATGAGTTTTGATTTGTTGTATTTTGAGAGTAGAGCACTAATTAATATATTGATAACATAATTAATATATTTTGGACATTCAACACCTTAAGAGAAAGCAGTCTGATCTTGTTTCTGATCTGAACTTTTCATAACATTTTTGTGGACTTTTGGATTTTTGACCAGAGAAGTGTACTAAGATGTCAGGAAAAAAAAAGGCATTTCAAAAGTAGTAATACAATAAATTACATATTTTGCCTGTTTACAGATGAAAAGCTACATATTATTATTGTAGTAAATGGTTTTCAGTTTGAATGGATTTATTTCTCAACTGTAGTAACACCTCAGAGAAAAAGAGAATAACATGCAAAAAACTTAATAAAGCATCAATCTTTAAAACTCAAAGGGACTGGGACAACTCGGCCACTTGTTATAAACCACTTCTCCACGGCTTTGTAAGATATAAGATTGAGTGTCTACAGAACTAAATTAAATAAATACAGTTCAGGAGGTGTTTCTGACACGTATACAGCTCATATACACAGTAATGGTATCCCAGGTCATGCCCAAGTCTATTTTACGGTTATTTTGTTATTAAATATTAAACTTTATAAATTAAATTTTTCTGTAACTTCATTTGGTGAAAAACATCATCTAACTGGATTCAGTTGGGAATGACTCTATTTGATCACAGGGGCTGTTAAAACAGCACACCACTACAATTGAGTATCCAGACTGGATAAATCTCTGACTGAGTAATCCAATCTAATAGCTGACTCTGTTTTCAGCCAGGGATTTCCTGAAGTCCTTCCAGTCTGAACTGTGAAAGAATGCTACTCAATTCTCATCACAACTATACTTTCTTATTCCTCCCCATTCCAAGAATTGCCTAGAGTTTATATAGTTCAAAAATACTTTTCTGCGTATCTGTACAGTGTCATGAGTATGTATTTCTTATTCTTTCTCTACATTGTAAACTGTGCCAGACAACATTATAGACACAATCATCATTGAAATCCATAAATCTGCAAATCTACACATTACTATAATTTGTACATGACAAACAGTGAGGTATTTTCCTTGTCAGGAGACCATCCTGTATTCTGTTCTTGCTTTTACTTTCCCACACCCTTATGAACTCTTGTACAATAGTTGCTTGGGGGAATTTCAGACTTTGAGAATGTTATAGCAAAAGGGGAGGAGAATTGCAAAAAGGTCTGTAAATTAAGAGTTCTTCCACGTTATGAATGTATTTTGAAATCTCCGCAACAATGAAAAGGTAACAATTGAAGTAAACAAAATAGAGTTAAGCTGAGGGCTGTGTGAGGAGTCTTCATCAGTAAATGGGAGAAATAGGTCCTGAAACACGCACATGTGGAGGACAATTGTATTATTTTCAAGAGGCAACAGGAGTATTTTTTGGACAATCTAAACATCTCTAAGAGAATATGAGAGAATCTCTGTGTACAAAGAGGAGCTGAGCTGAATCTGGAAAGATAGATGGCAAAATGCAAAGTTTGAATGGAAAAAAAGCTACTTAAGACACATAATTACACATTGAAGTCTTTATTCAATTGCTTTTGCTGTATTGAGATCCTATATATTTCAGATCATGATGTCTAAAAAGAGGAGAAGTATGAAACCAGTGGTAATATGTTCAAAGCAAAATAAACAATTCTGTCAGCTATGGGGGCTTCAGATATGTATTAAGACATCAGTGCTGGGTTTGGGCCATTTATTTCTTTGAGCTGATTGCCTGCATGGCCTCCACTTTTACCATTGAACCAACAGGAGTGAATGCATTGTGTTGCAGTAGATCCAGCAGGCACATCTTTATTCTCTCTGTCTGATACTTGGGAATATTAGAAACTCTGCCACTCAATTTTTCTCCATTAGAGTTGGGGAGTACCCTTTTTAAATTGTTGACTGACATTGAATGTAATTTATGAGAAGAAATTGACTTTTGGTCTTTGCAATAAGTATGAACACAACCTCCTTGAAAACAGTGAGTGTCTGGTACTTCTACATATTCATATCTTTCTCCTTTGAAGATAGAAAAAAATAGGGCTTTGGTAATTCTTACACCCAGCTTTTGTTTCTCAGAAATACTGTAATTATATTCTGCTTTTCCAAGTGCACGAAGAAGAAATAGACAGCCACTTGATGGCAAAGACTAAGAGCCTCTCAGACTTCAAGTGAGTTTAGCAGGTCACTATAGGAAGGACCTTCCATAAAGCTACCTTTCATTTTACAGACACAGAAAGGGGGAAAATGGTGCTTTCCTCCAGAATGCTTATTCTGATTTCAGACACCCGATTCAAACAAAGTGTTTTCAGAATGTCTCTGTCTATATTAGGACTGTAATCAACCTAAGCTATTTCTGCGGTCACTGAAAGACTACAGCATATGCCTACAAGTCTCCTTCTGACCATAGTGCAGGAGCTCAGGACCTCTGAACAACGAATCAATATGATTACACAGAAGACCTTTATTGTTTACATTATACTCTACTTATACATTCTACTACTACTGTTCACGCTATCACACATTACATGATTGGCCCCCCTATCTTGTCCACACGCTCTGCAGGCACCTTCCAGGAAACATGATTGGTTCTAGTCCAGTGCAGCACAGTCTTTCTTTATCTATTTCTTGCTGCCTTGGTATTCCGTTCTTCAGCTTCTCCTTTCCCAATTTAGCGCAGTTTACATTTCGGTAGCCTTGATGGATTCCTGAGGGCTCTGATAAGAATAACTGAAGATGGTTTGGCTGGGGCACATTTCAGGGCTCAAATACCTTACAACACCATAGTTTCTGAAAAATTCTTTCTTCTTTCCCTTTTGACAAAAACATGACTTAGGTTCTAATTAAACGTATTTCTCCAGTTATACAGAAGGAATCTGGATCCAAATGTCCAGTGTCTTCTTCAACAGCTAACAAGAAAGAAGAAATATTGAAGAGTGAATTATGTCATATTTCTTCTAAGTCCCTCACGTATTTTCATTGTTGATGGCAAGCTGAATGAATCAGCAGTGTCCTGGCAGCCAGAAGGGTCAGCCTGGTCACCTGGGGGGCATCAGGCACAGCATCACCAGGTGGTCGAGGGAGGGGATTGTCCTGCTCTCCCCTGCATTGGTGCAGCCTCACCTCCAGTTCTGTGTGCAGTTCTGGGTGCCACAATACACAAAAGGTATAAAGCTATAACAGAGTGTCCAAAGGAGGGCAATGAGGATGATGAATGATCTAGAGGGCAAGCTGTACAAGGAGTGGCTGAGGTCACTTGATTTCCTCAGTCTGGAGGAGACTGAGGGGAGGCCTGATTGTGGTCTACAACTTCCTCACAAAGGGAAGTAAAGATGCAGGTAGCAATATCTTCTCTCTGGTGACCAATGACAGGACCCGAGGGAATGGCCTGAAGCTGTGTCAGAGGAGGTTTAGGCTGGATATCAGGAAAAGGTTCTTCACCCAGAGGGTGTTTGGGCACTGGAACAGGCTACTCAGGGAAGTGGTCACAGCACCAAGCCTGGCAGAGTTCAAGAAGCGTTTGGACAATGCTCTTGGGCACATGGTATGCTTCCTGGGGTTGTCTTGTGCAGAACCAGGAGTTGGACTTGATGATCTTGATAGGTCCCTTCCAACTCAACATATTCTATGAAATATAATTTAATAGCACATTCAGAAAGAGAGCATTAACATCTATGGACTCCCTCAGAAACATTTCTGTCTTTGATACTATCAAATCATGGATTCATATTATACCTTCCTGGTCCCCCTGCCATGTCTCTTTCTCCAGTTTCCTGTGCTTTTGCTGTGGAAGTTCAGATTTAGATTAATTTAGTAGGCTTGTTCTGATCTTTATCCTGAAAGATAACCTAATGCTTGCTGAAATAATTATATATTGGTTACCTGAGATGCAGAAATGGTTTTCTTAGAATAACTACTTCCTTAAGCTTTCTTACACCTTTCATTTTTATTTGTAATGTACTAAACCATGTGAACACTTTGCCGTATGGTGGAAATTTTTATTCATGAGATATCCAGTACTGGATAGATGCACAAACAGTGTAGACTCTTTAAAAAAAATTTTCAAAGAATCATATAAACCATAGTTTATAATTAAGTAATTAACTATTATTAAGAATTAAGTAATTCTTAACTCTAAGTGTTTAAGTTTTCTGTATATTGAATGAAGTGTTGAACAAACTCTGAAAGATCTTTCTCATTTCCCACTACCATGCATGCATGGAAAAAAATCAGTCAAGCAGTAAAATAAAGAGATAATGAGAAGCTAAGCATCTACTTGCATTCCCAAGGGGCTCTGTTCGTTCAGATGTGGTATTTCCTCTGTCACTTTGGTAGCTAAAAGGAGGATTTCACTTGAAGTCCTGGATGAAGGATTATTGATCCAGAAGAAAGGAAAAATAAGAAAGATAGCAAAATTACTTTCTTCCCCAAAGGTTCAAAAAGTGTAAGATTAGATTTTTTTTCCCCTAAAACTCTCTATCCATACCAAACCCAACCAAAACAAAACCAAAAGAAAACAAAAGGTGAAGAAAGCACAGAAGAAAAACTAAAAAAAAAAAAGAAAAGAATTAAAATGGGATATGCAAGAAGTCAGTGCATAAGATAGATCAGGGGGGTTTTTTTGAACAGATGGATAAATTGACAGATACTTGCAAATTTCTATGTTCATAGTTAAAACAAGAGCTTGCTTTTCTGAAGGAGTAAAGAGGTTGGAGCTTTTTCAGGATTGTGGAGTATCTTATTTCTTTCTAAAAGCTAAAAAATTTAAAAAAAAAACTAAAAGAGATGAGGATTTACTTTTTATTTTTTAGGTTATTTAAGTACACTTAGATTTACAGACAATCACTGCAACAACTAATCAAATATGTGGAGACTTAGCATCTGAACTTGAATGAATTCAATTAGGTTGCTTAAATGGATGCCTAAATGCCTTATGTATTTATTCCAGTATGCTTTATTTGTTGTGATCTTTCCAAATGCTGAAGAAAAAGCTTCTCCTTAATATGCTGCTTTTATAAAAAACATCTGTTAATCACTTGATGTAATAGCAATGAATATCATTGAAGACTATGCTAAAGCTTACTGACATAAATTCTAAACATGATTAGAGAAGTGAGAAGAATTTCTATCTTTTCATTCTGATCTAATGTCAGTAATGTGGAGGTAGGCAAGCCAAATTTTTATATTAGAACATAATTTTAAGAGAAGAACACCTAAGATGGCATTTAACTGCTTCAGTTAGAGAAGATATGCACTAAATATTGTAACATGTTCATAGCATAGAGGAACAAGTTTTTATTCTTTCACAGGCCACTCTTCCCCTGTTATTTGGTCCAAATCACGGCCTTGTCTGGCTTATAAACTATTTGAACTTCTCAGTTTTCAATGCCTTTCTTTTAATCCTTGTTTCTTTGGCTAGCTAAAAAAGCGGATGGTGACATATTTCTATTCTATACAGCTGTACAGGAGGTATTTACAGCATGTATTTGTCATAGAGTTTTGCTGATTGAAACGTAAAGTGCAGATTATGCATATCAAAAAGACCTTTCCAGTGACTAAACTAATCCATGTTATTCAGAGTACAAACATGATGCTACTGGTTTCTTTAAGAAATCTGGCTTTCTGGATCAATTAAACATAAACCACCTCTACTTTCACAGGTAGTGTTTTCATAATAAACAAAGTACGTCACTCAGATCTCATGTCTTCTGCCTGTTATGGAAACTTTCTGTAAAGAGTTTGGTGATGCCTCGTGGAAAACTTTGAAAATTCTCCTTTTTTTCAAGTAATTCTGCAAATATTATCAAGTATTTGCTTTTCCTTTCTCATTGTAAGATGCATTATCTAAGACAGCAGCTGTTGTATCTTTGTGATGAGTCTTTCTCTAAGGATAATAACCCGTTATTTGTTCGTGATATATATTCTGAGTCAAGATCTACACTACCATTTCATTCCTTTCATTATTTCAAGCAAGGAAGGGGACATTAATGGCAGTATGTCCATTTTGGTCATTGTAGTTTCATATGTTTTTGTCAGTCTTAGAAAAACGTATCAAGCCTGGGGCATGCCTAGAGCAATAGAGCAACGACTCTTTCTTATTCTTCCCTCCTCTGCACCCCAACCTTAACCCTCCCCAGGTTATGAAATAAAATAAGTTTATCATTCTGCTGTATAGGTAACCCAGTAACACAATCTCTATATGAGTGGGCTAAACATCGGATGTGGAACAATTCCAGTTTATGCTTGAGCATTTTACTCTATGTAGTGTGCACTGTTTTCATATATTTCTATTAATTATATTTCCCTTAGATGACAGCTGACTGGTGAAAAGAAAGGATGAAGGCTTGTGGGAGTAGGAGTGGGCTGTTTAAATGTGATTGGAAAGAACTTAACTCTGAATAAAATTATGTGCCTATGTTGGGTCAATTTACCACCCATATGCTTTCTGCATGTAACTGAAGAAGAAGAAAGAATGGAGGGTGCGAGGAAGACTATAAAATTAAATATAGTAGAGATATCAATAAAAAAAAAGAATTTAAAATAAAAGGAGTTTTTTTCCTTTCTAACTTGAAGAGGGAAATGTTCCATGGGATAAAAATTCTAAATGTTGTCTATTTCTTTATCTCTAAGCATCCTTTACTGGATACTCTCAGTGAAATGTGGGTGGCACTGTAGTTTACGGATACAGTATGAGTGCTCTTATTTCCTTACGTGGATTTTTTCAGAAATGAGAATAGCTGGTTCCATAAAAGACCTTATGTGAAATCTAGATATAATAATATAAGGGTTTCTAAATGTAAATAAACTATGCATCAGTTTTTTTTTTCTTCTACCCCTCCCCTGTGCTCATTCCCAAGCAATGAAACAAAGGAAGGAAAGAGAACAGAAAGACATGGACAGTGACTTCACAACAAAGGACAGTTTTACACTTAAAGCAGGAATGCACTTATTATGTTTGTAGTACATCATATACTCCCCCAAATTATTGTCTTTAAAACCAGGGTTTGCTGTTTGAGATTTTAAGTACAGATAGAATTTTCTTAGAATTTACAATTAAATTTGTTTCTTAGTATATGAGTTAATTTGAAAATTGGTTTAAAAAATTTAGCATTTTCTATCAGAATTTGTCACAAATCTTTTAAATAATAAAATAGTTCTTCAGACCTTCTACTTAGAAAAATCTCATTGAATGTTGTTACACAGGCATTACCTGTAATCTGAATACTCATTTTAGGATTATATTCTTATTTAATCTTTTTCTTTTTCTAGTACTACGTATAAATGACAATTTAGTTTCAGTGACTTGAAAGACTGACTACTTTTTTCCTCAAAATGGCACCTATTTTAACTGTTGAACACAAGATCAGTACTACATTTGAGGAGATATGTAGGCCACATTATATTTACTTTGAACTGCTTTCTGTTTATGCTGCTTCCTACTCTCTTTCCTTCTTTCAGATACATTCCCCAATTCTACCTTTTTATATAAGGAAAAAAGAAGTCTAGTTAGTACATCTTTTTTCTGTACTTAAAGCAGGAAAGCAAGTGTTGTTTACCCCCCAGTTTTAATTTAATTCCCTTAGATGCTCATTATCCCAGACCTGGAAGGCTAGAACATTTATCCTGTTGATTTCAAAGGTTACAGAATTTCAGGTACTTTCTGTTCTTGTGTAAATAGGTGAAAATGAGAAAATTCTACTCAAGTCAGTAGTTCAAAGATAGCTGATTAGGTTTTTATAGAGCAACAAAACTAGCAACGCCAATCTGTGAGCTCAATTCAAGTTTCCTTTGACAAAAGGATCAAGGCTAGCTGAGTAGAAGTGATAAGAATATAGTTATCTTTCATATTATCCATTTGTTATTCTTACCTGTTATCTGCCACAGATTGCTAATAGCAGGAATTGACAAAAAAAGAGTGAAGGCATACTAAAACTAAAAACCTTTAATATTTTGGTAGAAAAGTTCACCTGACTAATTGGTTTCTTAGTTCAGGTTTTTCTAGGTATTGTGATGAAAGACACAAGTGTTTTCTTATTAGTTTTCAGAATACTGAAAGCATTAGGTCTTTTATCTGGGGGAATCGATGGCCATATTCCCTTGCTTAGAGTCCTGCTTTTAATTCTGATTATTACTCCCTCCCTTCAGCTCTGGAGAGTAACTGTCTATTGAGAGCTACTGTAGAGAATCTTTCTATAATCGACAAGGATTCGTGATGTCGCTCCCGTTTTTGACCACAGGTACACTCTTTAGGTCTTTGGCATACTCAGAATTTAGCAAATTTAAATAAATGCTATTTGGAAGTCTTGTGGGATGTAATTTTCATATGTCATTAGTTTTTAGCATGTCTTTTCAACACTGTTATCATCCATGATGCTGATGATGCTACTCATTTTCAAGTCAAAAGTATTAATTAAAGTTACATTACACTTAGTTAAAAGGCTTAATATCATAACATGTTATTTTGTTAATAATCTCTTCATTACATCGAAAACAGCCTCAGATTGATTACTTTCTTTTCTTACTGTTTATCTACAAATAAATATTTCAACTTGAATTAGTATTTTTATTCATAAAAAGATTCTTATGCAATATCCTAACAAATTATGAAATTATTATAGGTTGTACATTTCTATAATTTGACAAAATTGAAGGTCTATTTCACTGATGCTTTTATATGATCATTTTTATCCTAGCTTTAAATTAGTTTTCTACATCTATCTGATTTAGACATGCTTTGCAGTAGGCTGGAAATCCTGTATATTAGTTCTGTTTCAGGTGATCTAGTTAATGTTGATAGCCATAATGAGTAAAAGCATTGGTTGAATTAAAGGCAAAGGAATCTGCTTCAGCAATGAGAAACCTGGTTAAAATACTGACATTTGAGTAACACTTAACAGACAGTATCAAATCTGGTCTTCATCAGGGAACTGGGGGAAAATCATTGTCTCCCTGAAGTATAAATATGCGTATGTATATGCATGCGTATCACATTTTTTCGTTTCTAGCACAGTGCCCATACAAAACAGGGAAAAAGACCCAACTAAACTCCAGAACAAGAAAAGGAGCAGGGAATAATGCACCAAATTTTGAAAATCCAAAACTAATAAACCAAGCCAATATGTGTGTGCATGCTTATGTATGTTTTCAAGTGAGAGTCATCTTTAGCACTGTCTTAGCATATTCAGGTTTCAAATAGAGTGAGAATGCAGTAATGCAAATTTATTTTCATAGTCACTTTTGGCTTTCTGCTTCTTCTGTCGTTTGTTCATTTTATATACAAACACAGGAAAGATTATAGCTTAGAAATTAAATTTTTTGGTGTCCAGCAGGAACAGTACCACCCAACTCAGTTACGAGGTTTTATCTTATGGTATTTGTTAAATTTTCTCAGCAGGTTTCTATGTTCTCCATGCTCAGTAACAGCCAGCTCTTCACTTCCATAAAACAACATCTAAGCTCCATAAAGGATCCATTATCCGTAGAATCTTAAGTACAGTCCTTACACAGAAGAAGCACACAGAGGAAACACTCTCATCAGGCACCATCTGATAAGAACATCAGAGAAACATCATCTGTTCCTCTGGTGGGGGTGGTTAGTATCTTTAGCCTAGTCATGTAGAACTGTGATAATTGAGGTGTCTCAGCTTGGTCACAGTCAGTGTCATTCTTCTGCAGTTTGTTAGCCAGTGGGACTAATACAGCTGTATTGCACTAAAAGTCAAATTGTACCAGAATGCACAGAAGTATTACTCAGAAAAAGTTTTTTATGCTTTGCTCATCTAGTAATTTCTACTTGCTTGCTAATAACTGTTGCCAGAGATTTCTTTCACCTTTTTTCTAACCTTTTTCAACTTTTGCTTGTTAAGATTTTTTTACTTTTTTTTACTTTCTTCTTTTTCCCAATATATGCTTCTTCATAGAAGTAACAAGTTTCCATGGAAAATACGAGTTATGATAAAACTTTCTAGGCTTCAGGGTGAAATTATTAATTATAAAAAGCGACTACAAAGAATAGACCATGGGCTTAGTGATTCAGTTAATTATCTCAAGAGTGAGCAAAATTTTAATGTCTACACTAAGTCATTTAAAGCAAGAATTAAGTCTGGCTCTTCCTAAAGTCAAGCAAGTACCTCATGCTTCAGTGTCTTTGAAGGGATTATTTGCTTAGCGATAAATTTCAGTTTCATACTGGTCAAAAATGAAAATAAATTTCAATTTTTTGACATTTTATATGTGAAACAGAATTCTTGTTTACCAAACAGTTTTTATATTTCTGATAAAATTTGCTAATTGACTTCCCACAGTCCCAAATTACAGTGATCTCCTGCATTCTGACAGCTCAAATACTTAGTTGTTTATTTTTACCCTAAAATAAATCAAATAACATTGTTCTGAGTTTGAAATCTAGTGCAGTTCATGGCTTTTTCTGATGTAAATTTTCACAAATACTCCTTTTCTATGAATCTGGATAAAAAGTGATATTTACAACATTCTCCTAGTACAATTGAAAAAGAGAAATAAAAGAGTAGTCGACATAAGCAAATGAAAGATCAGATTCTATTGAAACTTATATAAGGCATAACTCCTACCGTTCAGCTGACAGCTATGTTTCACCCTCCACTTCCCCAAATAAAGGCAAATTGTACAAACTGGATGAGCAGCAGACAAAAAGGGCTCATTTCCTTAACCAAAGATATTACCATTTGGAATGACCCAAGTATCCCCCATAGTCACTACCTGCTACTCCACAGAACTTCCATGGTTTCAGTATTGTATCTGCCAGCTTCTTACACCTTGGATACCTCAGAGGTACTCAAATGACACTTGAAGCTTCCATTTAGGCAACAGGTTCAGGTTCTGTATACTTCTTTCTTTTTGACCACGGTTACCATACAAACATAAGCCTGAAATAGAATTATTTTGTAACACAGGCAATTAGATCACCTGAATCTTTCATGTGCCCCTGTTCATTGCAATTTCATTCTGAAACTGTTACTATGATGTAAAGTTACAGTAAGTAGATGATGTTTATTGCATATTTTGATTAATGTTTTTTAATTAATGTTAATAATTCTACTGGTAAATATATATTCCTATAACCGCAATAATGTATGCTTCAAAACTACCTTTGACATCTACATGTAAACACAGAAAAGTTGGCAATATAAACCAAAGTCATTAGTTAGTATTTGAAAGTTATGTAAACTGCCATGATATCATATTTAAGTAACAATAGCAATTTTCATGGCATCTGAGCACTCAGGAAGACAGCCAATCTTCAAATGAGTTCCCAATGCCAAAAGAAAAGTGCAATTTATAGTTGCTGAAACATAAAGCATCTGCTGTGTTTTATATTCTTATTCTATATTCTTTTTCACTATTAGTTCTTTCTTTATATCGGATGCAAAAGCAGGGAGTTTTTAAATATTGTTCTTACCAACCTTTGAGGCACAATGTCTCAGTTTAGAAGACTATACTTATGAATTTTTTTGTTTTGTCTTTCTCTTGCTTTACAAAGAGGACTCCACAGAATTCCTTTCTGAACTGTCTTATAAGTAAGTCTCAGAACATGAGTTTCCCGCGTTGCCTGGGAAACAGCTTTAGGTAAACCAAAAAAGCCACACTTAATTTGGTATAAAAATGTTGACGTGGAGAACTACACTGGTATAAATTCTTACTGGTATAAGTGTTTTAAGTATGTTGGCACCTATTATGCTTGTGCAACTGATGAGATTTCTACCAACTTGGGCATCTTTATATTATGAAGCTTTTTGGTGGGCACTTGGCCAGAAAAGCATGGAATAACATTATGGACTCACTGGACAGTTGCCATGGAATTTTCTGCCAGGCAGTTTGTGAACTGATTATGGATCCTTCATAGGCCACAGACAAGTTCAAAGGGATCATTAATTACAGTAAAATCGAGCTGAAAGTTGCAAGTATCTGCTTTTAAAAAAGCATCAAGATCAGATGAATCATGGACTTACCATTTAACCCAGCTCCAGACAGAGCACTATGAAACTCACAAGTGTGATGAGAATTTCTTTGGATTACCATCTCAGGTGTTTCTCTCAGGACACACTTGCCTGACTGACAGTATCCAGTGTCTTTTAAAATGCTCTAGAGTGTACCTTCTCTAAGCCCCCAGAACATCTTTCAGCCTGTTTGGACTTTCTTAGTACCCAGGGCCGTATCAAACAGCATCAGACAAGAAAATTTAGGTAACAGAATAGATCCCAAAGTCAAAATATTAAAAGGAATTTGGAGCCGTTAGGGTTTGTTTCAGAGATCTGTTAATTTTGTTTGCTGGCACACAGGAGTCATGTCATTTTAGATGCCCCATGGAATTTCCCTTCACCTGTAGCTGCATCATAGAATCACAGAAAGGCTTGGATTGGAAATGGTATTAAAGACCATCTAGTTACAAGTCCCCTGTCATGGGCAGGGACACCTTCCGCTAGACCAGGTTGCTTAGAGTCCCCCCAGTCTGACCTTCCATGTTTCCAGGAATGACATATCCACAACTTCTCCAGGCAATCTGTTCCAACATCTCCCTTCTTTCCAAAAGCCTCTGTGGATGTCTTGGATATCATAGTGGCCATGAACCTTCACTCTTTCAAAGAAAAGATTTTCATGTCTGATTCCAGTAGGGGATTAAGGCTGGTGAAATCTGGCTAATTCCAGTTACCCAGTGGTAAAATACAGATACATCGTGGTCATCACTCTTTCCTGCTAAGTGCATCATGATCTGAGAATGTCTGAAGGCACTGTTGTATGGATGTGTGTGGATAGATGCAAATTTGTCTGGACTCTGATGCATCTCCATGCTGGGCTGATGGGGCTGAAGACCTTCTAAAGTGAATCCTGGTTCATGACCACCTGGTTTGGAGCATATGTCTAGTGAGACTGAAACTTTTTACATATCCATGTGTGTACCTACACCCTCTTCATTTTTATAAAGAGAAGAGTTCTGATTATGGTAGAATTTATGAAAAAAAAGGAGTTTTGAAAAGAGGTATGAAATAATGGGAGACCTTCTTTTGTTAATAGAGAATGAAGGCTTGCGAGCATGTGTTTTTTCATTGCTGTTGACATCCTTAAAACACTGAAATATACAATATACAATTCCTATATGAAAAGTTATTAGTTTTACTTAATACTTTTAATGTGCACATCACATAAAAGGATTTCTCTAAGCTGTTTCAGGATGTGTGTAAGCTACCAAAGAGTAAAAAATATTTTCAGGACAATATCAAAATACTATAAAAGTATTTAAATGCACTGATTGCGGTTCAGAAACTTCCTGTTGACAAAATCTGGGAAATCTTTTCCAAATTTTTTAAATATGTGTTCAGTCATTAGTTTCAATATGCTCATTTTTACTATCCTTGCAAAGCAGTCTGTGTGAGAGTGTGTGTAGTGTGTATTGGTGTGTGAGAGAGGACCTAGAGCAAAGGAATACAAAAAACATTGAAACATTTCACTATTGTAGAAAGTAGCAAAATCATACTTTTTCTGGTGACCAGGCAGGCTACTGGTTAACATCTTGCTGCTCACCAGACTTGCATAAATCTTTTTAAATGCTCTCACTGATGATTTATTTTGTTCTGGCTGTTCAGTATATTAAAATCATATATAGTAAAGTCCAGAACTAGTAGTTTTACATGATATTAATTATGCCCATAAAAAGTGTAATGGGAGAGTCAACCCTGATTAAGTACTTTCAGCACTATTAGCTATAATAAATCTAATATACAGCTGACTTTAAGTATTATTTATTCATACGCAACTATAGACTGGAGTTTCCAATACCTTTAAAAATTTTGTTAATATTTTATTGGTTAGTAAGTTAGCATCATGCACTTTATGGTGAATGTGAAAGATATCCAGAAACTCAGTAAACTCACTTTTATTGTAGTTGCCAAGATGTTGTCTTCATATATTCTGTAATAGAATATTCGTTCCATAGCTTTGTGAGAAAAGGGGCGAATAAATTTTCTTTAGGGTGAGAAAAAATTTGCACTCCACTACCAAGAACAGACTGAATCTTTCATCAATATTTTATTGGTTCAACTAATGTACAAATAGTAACAATATTGTTAGAAGAGGAAACCAGGAAGAATCTTTGGTTATATAGCAGTTGTACTGCAATACAAGTGCAATGTCTAGGATTTAAAACTCTTGACAAAGGAGTAACAGACAATTTCTTATAGGAACTTGCAGTCCAGATTGCTCCATAGCCCTCTTCTAGGCCACCAAACAGACTAAATTAAGAACTTATTTTGCCATACAGATCAACATATATGATGTGCTTTCTAATACATATGTCTAAGGATTTAGACACTAAAATAAAACAGAAAACATATTAAAAAATATTGTTATGATTAGCCAGGACTTCCCTTCTAAATAAAAGCATATTTTTCTGGATTTTTTTCAGATCTGATTCAGATTTGGAGCTATATATATATGTTTTAGCAGACTAAATGGGGTGATTTCAATCATACATGTTAGTTGCCTAGAATTAGATGAGATCAATTTGAAACAACAGAAACTGGAGGTATGAATCATCAATTGTAGATACTGCATCTGTACAAGCAGAATGAACCTTGTGTTTATCTGTATGTGTTATTTTTTAAAAGACTTCCTTTAAAATACATAGTATAAGTTACTTCTCCCTGTTTTGTGAAAATTAACACTCCTCAGCTTTCATGAGAACTGTCTTGTGCCTTGGTTTTCAGTAATTTGCTTTGTCTTTTGCTTACTTAAGTAAACTTGACAGCTCAGAATGTTTCTGTCTTTGTAAAGCATCACATATACTACAGTTTTCTATAAAAGACTGTTGTAACAATGATATAACTATTTTTTCTACTAATACTAAGATTTACAAAGGAGGAAAATCATTCCATTTTCCTTAGACTGTCTGAATGATAGGCTTTTGTATAAAACACAACAAGATGAGAGTATAGATAAATATAAGGGTTTATTAATGAATAATTCAGATATTTTTAATTTTACCGAGAATAAGTCAAAGACTGCAATACATTTATTTTCATTGTCTAATCCTAGTGTGCAAGTAGGCTCAGCATTCTTAGGAAATTAGGTAGTTTATCTTTATCCTTAATATAGCACTAGATCTTCAGGAAGAACTATTGTCCTTGGGTGTCCCTCCAGCCTTGAAAGTGCATAGCTGTGAATGCAGATGAACAGGCTGAGTGTGTACAAGGGCACAAAGACTTGTTACAAAAAGCGACATATAAAGAAATTGGTGTCAGAAACATGACAGTCCTTGAGGACAGTAGAGAGACCACAACAGGAATAGTGTTGTACTTAACATTATTTGTTTCCTGTGCCTTGGGCAGAATAATTTTGCTGCTGATCTGTTCAGTGAGAGAGGCAATATGATCCTCTCAAGTTCTTACACTTTCACTATAAGATTTAGTAACTAATTGGAAATTTTTTTCTCTATCGAAATCACCAAATATAGCTAATATACTACAGTAATAATTATATTTTAAAGTTAAAATTAATAAGATGCCTGATTTCACAGCAGAACACTTTAAACTTTTACTATTCATATTTTGTCTTCTTTTTAGCTATCTAGACTTTTTAAACTATGCTTTGGAAGTAGTCTATAATATAACCAGGCCATTATTATGGCCTGAGAAACTAGTCAAAAGTTCATATTTCAGTGCTTTGTTTCCAGTAGGAGAAGAAACTGATTAATTTGAATCATGGGTTTCTGATGCAATTTTGCTTGTTTTTAAAAGAGATGTGAAGGGATTTTTTTTATTAATGAATGCAAGATGTCTCAAAAACCAAGGGACTTCACTTTTATTTCCTGTATCTTTTGTACTGATCAACATACCATTCACCAAAAGCCTTCCCCCTGCCCTGAATTCTACTGCTACTACCTGGATTCTGCACTTCTCCATTATTATTTCTCTGTTGACACTTTTGACTCATGGACCTATAGATAAACTTAGAAATTCTCATTGCTGTTCTCATTCCATTTAGATCATATTCTTGGGCAGATTTCATGTACCTTTCCTTGAGAACAGATTTTTGTCTGCTAAGGATATTTGAGTTTTGGAAAACATTATTGCTTCTACAGTATTAAATGAAGAACATTTATTATGGCCACTAGTTTGAATGGTATTTTCTTTATGACAAAGCTTTCTTTACATTTCCATGGCTGAGTTACCAGCTACAGCTGGGCTTACTAGTATGTGACTGGGACAAGTAATCAAGGAGGCTGCATAAAGCAGGCTCAAATCATTAGCTCAATCATTACCAAACTTCTGGAAAGAAATGGCCTGTTTCACTTAGCAGTTTTTCATAAAATAGCTTGGCACATTTCCTAGTAGAGTGCTTTTCAGGTACTGTTAGTAGTATGAACGTGTAGATGTGGCTGCTCACTGTAAGGGGCAAATGGAAGAAGACACAAATTTGATAATGGTCTGGACGATGCTATGTGGTGACAAATTATCTTTTTTTATTTGGACACAAAGTTGTGAACATAGAGTTATTATAATAACTCATTTACGACTAGAAGTGGCAGCTGGCATCTGTAAGATATAATGCTGTTCACATCTTTTTCTTCATTGGTTTAAAAATGGAAAGTGAAGCCTTCCCTCTGTCTATTCACTTTTTGTCTTTTCCAACCCACATGCAGGTAAATGTGATAAAAAAACCTGGCAGTAGCTGTATTTAGACTTGTGCTAAGATGTAGGAAGCTGACTAAAGTGGGAGAGTCCAATGTCTGAGGAGGTTATGTCTGAAATGCCTTTTGAACTGAATCTGTACTCAGATTTAACCCTTGTAGGACTGTAAAACATTCCAGTACAAACACTTTATATTCATGATCCTCTTTATCATAGTCCCTGTTACAGTCCTATCTGCACTGTGAACACTGAGATTAGCTAATCAGTCACCACATATTTCGATGGGTCTGAAGTGACCAATCTCAAATTGACTAGCTAGCTGTCTGTGAGATCATCCCTGTAAGATTTAATTACCATGCCCCTACATGTGAGACAGCATTTTAAGCAGGCTCAGACTGGGATATCAATGTAAAATTGTAAATACTCCCTGGTTAGCTAAAAATAAACATTAAAGGCAATAGGGACATCAATTTCAGGTTTGGACCTTTTCTTAGGTTCGTAATTTCTTTTGGCAGTGCTGATGTAACTAGTGATTCATTTCTCCCTAGTCTACCTGCATGACATATGGTTCCATTACTTACTTCCCACCCTTTACTTTGTACTTGGTGGCATCAATCACCTTATACTTAATTGAAAAGTCATTGTGGCATATCTTGTGAAGGAGTTGGTGGAAGTTTATAATAGGTAAGGGAACTTCTGTAATGAGAAATTAGACACCTTGCTCATATTTAGACATTTCAGACAGCTAGTGCTGAGTTCAGCTGATCAAAATAGGCATATATTGCCATTCAAGATGTTATTAGTGTCGTTCTTCTTTTCTTCAGACAAAGAAAACAGGTTTTCAGATGGTGATGTTTAATGCCTATCAACTCCATGAAGATGTCTTAGACATCTTTGAGTACTGTAAATGTATAGAGAAATAAAAATAATTCCTTAATTTAGATGAAGTTAATGTTACTCAGTATCATTTCCAACTGTCCTTTGATTCAGGTTATTTTGGTTTGGTTTTAAATGAATGATTGCCCCAAGACTTGTTTTCATCATTATTGTTGCTTGTCTGTGGATACTGCCATTGACGCCTGCATGTTTTCTCAAGTTAAACAAACAGCAGGAATATTTAAAGGAAAATGTTTAAATAAGCCGACACTTGTGAAAATCTGGAAATATACCAATGTCTTACTTAATGGATGACTAGATAAATATATTAAATATATTTCCAATAAATTGCTTTAACCCTATACTGACTTCAAAGTTTTCTAATAAAAAGGATCATGAAGTGAAGGAACATCAAGGTATACATAAACTAGGAGATGTTTGTAGCTAACACAAACTTATCACCTACCAATATGCTAAATTCTGAACCTTAATACTAGATGAACTTCGTGGGGGTTTTTTTTGTGCATGCAAATATGGAGAGCGGTGACTTTTCTACCATGTCAGATGAAGGGGAAAAAAATCAAAAAAGGTAGCGGCTCAAAGCTATCATTTTTCCTGCGTTAGTTGCATTCCCTAGTGATTCTACTGAGTGATGGAAGTTTCATATAAAGATCAATGACACTGAAAACTGGTTTATAACTCAGTTTGACAGCTAGTATAGTCTCAGAATTGCTTTGCTGTAATCCACCCTGTCTTTCTCAGTTAGCAAACATTATCCCAATTACAGTTATGCCAAATATAGGCAGAACAGATGCTTTTCACAAGCAACAACTAATTTCTAACTACAAATTTATAAATATAAAAACATTGATTGCCAATTCAAAGTGCATTACATCAATGGTTAAAAGAGAAAAGAGAAAAATATTGTTACATGTGGCCTCATCAAAGCCAAAATCTTTATCGATGTTTGTGGGGAAATGGGATTGCAGTGACAGGGCTGGGTAAAGATTAAACTAAAAGGTGGAGGAAATTCTGACAGAATCTATTCAGATAGAATTTCAGTTCAAGTTCTTTCTGGCAGAAAAAGCTACATTAAATAGAACAGTTACAGTAGACGTAGAGTTATAAAATAAATTAATATCTCCTGAATAGAATATACCTGTAATTTCCACATAAGTTAATAATGAAAAACTTAACAAAACTATCAAGTTAGATATGTGGAGGAAAAAAAAGTAGAACCCCACAGTTTTGCTTCTATGAATGCTGTCCTTTGGGTACTAGGAGTAGTACACCAATAGGTACTTTCAGAGGGAGGAAAAGTATTTCCTGTGAAACTGTAAGAACAATGTACCAGGTCTCCAGCCCAGTATCATGTACTAAATGTGTTTAACAGTGGATGCCTAGGAAGCAGAATAAGAATATGGCAATCTCTGTAAGTTCTTGGAACACTTTATTTTTCTACATGATATTGGTATGGCCACAAAGAAAGTCTAGATATAGGTTGTGCAAGATTCCTGTTCAGAATTAGAAAAGTAAACATTTCCTTACTAGCTAAAGCAATTAGAAAATTACTATAAAACTATAAAGGTTTAAGGGGAAAAAGAGGCAGAAATGCTTGTAAGTCAAAATTGTTATAGATACTGACAACCACGTTTTCATTTCTGTGGCAACTGACCATATGTTTCTTTTGTCTTCCAGTCAGTCTATATAACTGGTAAAGAAAGCTGGTTGTTATTTTTAATTCAAAATATTTATAAATTAAATGAACAGCATGGGTTTTTTTACTTTTCATCAGCATGGCTTCCTCAGAAGCATGTAATGAACTCACCTTCAAGCTTGGGATGGGATGAACTTCATGCAAAGAAGGATATTAAGGCTGTGTGTCCCAGTTTCTGAAGGAGTACCAATATGATATTTAATAAGGATAATTGTATCTTTCTTTTTTTCTCAATCCTCACTTCCACTCATTTTTCATTGAATGTAGCAATGTCTGCTAAATGTTGAGATGACCTGAATTTTTAGTGTCTTTTAGCTGTACTAAAGAGCGTCTCCAATTCCAGCGCAGTCCTTGAGGAAAGCAGGACTATGCAGATTACTAATGGGGCTAAGTATCAAACAAGTACACAGTCCTCAGCCATGCCAAGATGGCAACAGTCCTGGCTCTTCATGGCAGCAGCATGCTATTCATCTTGAGAAATTTCCTGGGGCAATCTTACATGTCAGCAGACTCTTCTCAGGATGTTTTGAGGATTATAAACTTGAATTTTGGTACTTAAATTACTTCTGAGTGCCATATTTGGTGCCCAGGAACATCACATCTGCAAACCGAAGCTTAGATTAGAATTTTTCTCAGCTTTCATGGCTCTTAATTTCAAGTTGATCAGTTATAAATTTTAGTTGCAGGCACTTTGAAAGCATAGAATATTCAGAGACTATTGCATAATTATTCTTTGTATATAGATATGTATTTATATAAACTTTTTTTTATTTTCTTTATTCCTGCCTAAATGATTCAGACAGAGGATATTTTCAAGACAAGAGTCACTGAAGGGGCAATCGATACAATTAATGAAGTCAATTTCTTCAAAGTTTTACAGACAGTGGGAATAACATTTTATTCTTTATAATGTTCTGGAAGACTGGTAACACTAAGAGCCTGAAACTGCATTAAGAGGCAGTGCTGACTTACAGGCAGGACAGATCACATTCAAGAAATTACACAGGACTCTGACGAAGACAAAAAATGGGGTTTTTGCTGTCTATACAGATTTGTCAAGATTGCCAAAATTTGTGAAAGATTATCTGCTTAAGGAAATTAAATTTTATCTCTTATTTTCTGGTAGACTTTATAGATTTCTTTTTGTTCAAAATTATACTGATTTTTTGAGAGCTATTTCACTAAGTAATCCCCTATTAGTACCTGAGAAAAGACAAGAGTATAAGTACAGCATAACTAAAATAATTGTAATTTTTGGAGGCTGAAGTATTTCCATTCCAGAAGAAGACTTTGACTGCCTGTTCCTAGAGGAGGAAACTTACATGGAAGTTTTACAGAATCCTGGCATTTACATGGAATAAGTGCAGACAGCCTAGCAATTATGACACAATTTATTGTCTTTTCTTTTTAGTCCTATGCAAAACAGGTTATGAAAAAAGCTTTAAAGAAGGAATTAACCAAAAGTGTAATATGCCATTGTATAAAGCTATCACATGCTTATAGTTTGAATCTTGTATGCAGATCTGGTGATCTCATGCCTCTCATGCCATTCTATTCCTCTCTATTCTATTCCATGACTATAAGTAGATAGAGACCTAAAATATACATAGAATATTACATAATAGAATGTCTGCAATATATGTAATAGAACTACACAAGAAAAAGCTGAGAAAAGGACTGAAGCAATTTCTGTACAAAGAAACATGAAATCCCATGGACTTCTAAGACTGCAAAAGATTTTGGTGGGAAAAAGGTGGAAGAGAAAGGGAAAATATAATATATGATGCATAACACAGAAGATAGATAAGGAATGAAAACTCACAACATAAGATTTGGATGACAATGAATCAGAACAAGGAGCAAATACTTTTAATTAAACTATAGAAAAAACTGCCACATAAAGCCTATTAAAGTGGAAAACACATTGTTACAACATGTTGTCGTGGCCAAAACCAAACATGCATATAGAAAAAATAATGATAAAATCATAACAAAGGGCAAATTAACACGAAGTTTGAATGTGATCTAAATCTTAAATAAAAAGGCAGCAAATTGTACAGACAAAAATATTATTCTTTATTTGGCCCGCTGTTTTAAATATCTATCTAGTGCACACTATGAATTTACATGGTGGGTTGGTCTAACAAGGTTTATATTACCTTTTATTTTTTAAAAAATATGAGATTTTCCAGCTATAATTTTGTTTTTCTTAATGCCTTTTCACATCTTGTCCATCACTATGGAACTGGGATTCCAAAATTGATGCCTGCCTTCATGCTTAATATTGACAAAGAGATCAACCATTCACTTCTGGACCACTGTCCTGCCACTAGCGCTTGTTTCCCTCCCAGGTCATCGCATCATTGCAACAGTAGCAGACACCAGATAATCTCTTCCCAGCTGAAATAGTAATAGCCTGAGAAAGAGCTGCTGCAGTGGTTAGGAAGTATAGACGCAGTTGTGGGAGAGGACAAACGGAAAGGAATATCTGTGGAGAAAGCAGTTGCAGGCAGGCAGGATGCTTGTTCCTCAAACAAGGATATAAGGCCAAGAAACCTCCATTGACCCTTTCCACCTCCCTCATTTCTTATTGACAATTTCAAACCCCTCCTCTTGTGTTTACAAACTCCTCTCTCTGTAATCAGCACTGTCAATGACACAGTATTGAATTTTTCACCTCCAGGATGAAGATGAAGCAAATCTTTGTCCATAAAGTAGGACAATTCAATTTTGCTTTCAGAATGCTGAAAGATGGAGAAGACACTTCCCTATCTGTGCCTATATTTTCTCTTTTCTTTTTTTTTTTCTTCATTCCTTGGGTATTTTAGTCATGACCAGGTGTGCATCGCAAATGCTGTTAGCTATTCCTCTGACTAAGCACTTTGAGTGACCATACAAATATTTCTGTTTTCTTTAAATTAAATTTAAATATTTTAAATTCTGTTAAAATTAAAATTAAGTTCTGTTTTGTTTAAATAAAATGACACAGATTCCCTTGAATTCTTTCCATGGTTTTGTCTGTATTGATTTCAATAGTGTAGCCCATGTGCAAAGAATAATTTCTCCCAGATGATGAAAACTAACTTTCTGATCATTTCTTCTGCTTTTGCAACTGGTGATGGGGAAAGTATCTTAGTTTTTGTAATGTCTCATCTTACATTATTTATATATTACCTAGTATAAGAAATTCCAGTAGTCAGGTAGGAATTCTGGGTTCTATTGTAGCACAAAAGCAATTGTAACATTTAGAAGTGAAGCTGTAAAAATTGCTTTTACTGGTTCTTTCCTGAAAAAATTAGTAAGAGATCTTGGTGCTGATATTGAAAATTGTGTCCATTTATTGTGATTTAACACAAATTATTTTAGCCCTCATAATCTACAGAAGTGCCATTATGTGAAAACATGACACTAAAAGTTACATTATGTTCAGAAAAATGTATTCATCCACTTTAATGTTTGTATCAATTTTTCCTTGAGAAGTGTGTTTTTACCTCAATGACCTTCTGACATAAATGAGGATTTTAAAATTCTGGGGTGATGAGATCTCCTGAAAGAGTTTGTGAATAACAATTCTCATGTCATCAATGAACATTCTCCAACACCTGGTAGTGATTTACTTGAAACTGCCTTCTGAGAATTCTGCGTTTCACAGTGCAGAGAGATGGCACACTTAATTCTTACATAACAATGTCACAGAGTTGTAGTAGCTGCAGCTCTGGAAACATTTCCATGACAAACTTCTCTTTTCAGGAGTGTATAGCTAAGTTGAAAAACAAACAAACAAATAAACAAAGGTTTTGGCAGAATGCAATGTTTTGGATAGATCCTTACAGTTGCTGAGGGGTAAAGTGGAGCAAAGATGATTATGAAGACTCGCTTAAATGGTTATTCTATATAATAACCCTATGCTTCTTCTGTGAAAATAATTTTCTCATTTCCCTTGGGCCAGTTCGGGTCCATCATCCTGGCTGTGCTCCCTCCCAGCGTCTTGTGGCCCTGCTCACTGGCAGAGCATGGAGAACTGAAAAGCCCATGACAGGGTAAGCACTACTAAGCAGCAACCAAAGCATCAGTGTGTTATCAATGTTATTCTCATACTAGCTAATGAGAAAAAATGAACTCTATCCTGAATGAAACCAAGACGTTATCCACCCTTTATTCCATAGACATTCATAGAATGTCGTGTTCAGAATATAAACTGGGGGCACATGGCTGGGAGGGCATGATAGCTGCTTAGGGACAGGCTGAGCATTGGGTAGTAGCTGGTGAACAATTTTATTGTGCATCACTTGTTTCTCTTGGGCTTTATTTCTCTTTCTCCTTTTCATTACAACTATTAATATTATTACTATTTGTTATTACCATTATTTTATTTTATTTTGTTTCAGTTATTAAGCTGTTCTTATCTCAACATATGAGGTTTACTTTTTATTTCCAATTCTCCTCATCTCTGAGGGCAGGAGGTTGGTGGTGAGTGAGTGGCTGCATGGTACTTAGTTGCCACCATGTCAACTCTTTTGGCTGGCCTGGAAATTAAATTGAGATCTCCAACTCATCCTGATAGGATGTTTCCTGATAAATGGAGCTTAGTGGATAAGCTTGTCGGGAGAACGAAAAAAACCATACACAAAGTAAGGATGGTACAAAAAACTGTGACCTTGGTGACCTAACTGGTCTTTTCTATCAGTGGTGTGAAATTAGAATCTTTTTCCTCACTACAGTACAAGGTCAATTATTTGAACCTGTTATTGATATAGATTCTTAAAACAAAACCAGAACTGAACAAGAAAACACACACTCTCCAGCATTAAAGTGCCCTGTCCTTTCTTTAAGGCTAGATTGTGCAATTTTTTTTAAATAGCACACAAGGAAAATATTTTGCAAGAGACACAAAGCAACAGTGGCATTCACCCTTTAGGAGTACTTTTAAATTGTTAAGCTTCAGTCTACTAAAAATGATCCTGGCTCACGGAGCAAGGTATTATTTTTATCAAGTAATACTTATTTGGACAATGTGAGCTATCTTCCGCTATTTATCTGTACTGTTCACTAACACTGATAATACAGACTTAAACCAAGGTAGAAACACAATTATTTGCTGTTGTCTTTTGGATTACTTTCCCTCTGTAACACAGAAGATTAAACATAATCTTTCCAGCTGGAAACACTTTTGAGCTTAATCAAGGACAAGCTCACAAAATAATTTTACTTTTTATAATGTTCATGGGAAAAAAAAAGCAAAAATGGGTAAAAAGAATGCAATTAGAATTCCTTACAGTAAAATACTTAAATAAGATTTTTTAATATCCACATCAAAATACTACGTGGAATGATATTTATTTTTCTGCAACCTGGAGTGTATTTGACATCTTATACATGAGTTTCAGTTGTTTTTTCTTTTTTTTTTCTTTTTTTTTTAATCAGTACAATAAGAAAAATACCTTGTTTGCTTACCAGATATATTAGTATAATAAACGTGAGGATACTATAGTGCTGGCTATAAATATTAGTCAATTTTTCAAAGTTGCTTTGAAAGATAGATCATTACGTTAGCAATTCTGAAAGTAATTTGAACTTGTAAATAGATGTCTAATAAGAATTTAGAAGACCAACATTTTATTTCCAGGTCTGCAGTGAACATTGTGACTGGTTATGCTAGTTGCTTTTCCATGTCGTCTTCCTTTCTATTCTTTGCCTCTTTTTTTTTCAGAGAGTTTATATTTGGATGCCCATTTAAAAATCTATTTTGGGTGACCAGAACTGTCTCTTTAAACAAACTCTAAAGAAAATAAAAGCTTCATTTTAATTTTCTCTTCTTTCCTTGGATCAGCCAGAAATTATTGATTAATGGGATATTTTTTGGTGAATTAGAATAACAAGTCTTTTTTTTTCCAGACTTTTATGTAATTGAACCTTTCAGAAATTGTTCATGGAAATTTCAGTGAAAACTTGCTCCACAGAGATTTTAACATACTTTCTATCTTTAGTCCATTAAGGCCTTTTAAAAATTCCATGTCTTATCATAATACCAACCGCGATATATCCACTTATTACTAAGCGTAACAACAGCAGATTTAGATTTTCTATTTTTCTGAGCTTATTGGTTATTTCTGTAACATTTGTAATGGCAGGAGGCTTGTAGGAGTGACTTTGCTGTGGAAATGATTCAAATGTTGTCATAGTTTGTGGTCAGTGCCACAGCACTGGCTGTCCTACAGAACTGGGACCTGAAGGATGGCCAAGAACTCGCTCTGCTTACATTATTTTCAGTTCCAAAAAGTGAAGATCTGCTGTAATTTAAAATCTGGATTAATAAATCTGGAGTTATAGAGAGATTAGTATTTTTATTTTTTGCTAAATAAAACAGACAAACCTTTTAATGTACCAGTTTAACAGCTTCTGTCATACAAGATGCAATGTACTGTTTATAACGACAGGAAATTGCATTTTATTAGGAAAATAGTCATACTTTTCCCTTTACAACCACCACACACTTAGAGGCTCTTAAGATAAAAAGAGAGGCACAACATAATTCCCTAATACCATACTGAATTCTTTTCACTTGGATGGCTGAATAGTTCAGAACAGCAGTTACCTTGAAAATAAATGAGTGTGCTGAAAGGAGAATTAATTAATTCAGATAAACTAAATAAACTCTGCGAACTGACTAATGTAGCAGAAATTACTGGGTGCTGATACTGCTGTTTTAATTATTAAGTCCACATTAATTAATTTCAAAGCTACCTTTTTTGAAATTCGCAGCTTGACCAACATTCGGAGTATAAAACATGCCAAGAGCCAAATTTTGCTTAGTAACACTTTTGCGAAGGCTGAAGTGAGTCTTCATGCAACTAAATGTCATGAATGTTAAAAGAAAGTGACAGTTTCAATAAACAACACAGGATCCAAATAATTGTGCGGTACTTCCTTGACCACAAACTGAGAAACAGAATTTGATTGTGTCAACCTATTTCTCTCACAGAAGGAGCTGGACTTCTTGTTAATTGCCAATATGGTTCTGACTATAAAGGGAACTTAACGTCTCTTTGAGAGTTGCAGTAAAATCAGTGATCATGGCTACCCGGGACTTTGCAGAGCTACTAGACACAGGGAGATCCAGTCATGAGCCACTGTGAGATCAGAGCCTTACTGAAGCTGAGAAGGTGTGAATGGGTGAGAATGTGTTACATTTAGCAGTTAGTGCTGACGATTCTTGTACATAAGGACAAAAGTAGTATAAAATTTATTTGTACTGTGCTTTGTTCCCTAACACATCACTTAGGAAGGACTGTTTCAGATAGTGCTATCGTTGAAGTACTTACTACATATTTCTGCTGAGGAATGTTCAGTGGAGATTTTACTATCTGTACATTATTCTAAAAAGACAAAAAGGAAGATATAATATATTTAAGACTGACCGTTGAAGTGATTAGTTCCATAAATTGCTAAAAAAGTATACAGCCAGCAAATTTATATCTGCTGCATCACAGAGCAGACAGCAGTAACATCAATACAGTAACTAAAAGATACATTCCCACAAGGATTTGTTCTCTAATCCCTCATCATTTTGTTTGATTCTTAAAATGAAAACACCTGTAGCAATGATTTCTCCTGACAAGCTGAAAGGCACTGAACAGAGAACAAGTTTAATAAAACGCTTTAATTACAGTCTTTAGTATACCTTCACCATGCATCAACACCTCTTATGAACATCTTAATCACTTGCTTTTTCTTGTTTTCACTTGAAGCAAATTTAAATTTTTTTAGAGAACTCTACACACAATTTCAAGGAGGAGGAAAGAATGTCCTTGAGAAAACCACAGACAAAACAGCTGTGGCAAAATCCCTTATGAGCACTTCACGGCATGTACTTGAATTAAAAACATTTAAGGGCAGACAAACTTCTACAAAAACTTTTGAAAGCAAGTTTTTCTGCACTTAAGTTGCTTTACCAGGCTATTCCTTCTAAGACTGTCTGCTAGAAAAAAAATCCATGTAGATCAAATCCATGCTTAATTAAAAAAAAATGAGTTTTTATTATTAAATGCCTTTTAAAAAACTTAAAACTATTCTTAAAAATACTTCTTACTCTTGAGACAGAAGCATGAGATTGCTTATGAATTACCATCACAGGCAAAACAGACTTGGCTTGGGGAAAAAAAAAATTAAAAATTATTGCCAGTTAAAATAATACGATTATGAGAAACAGTAAAACGAAAAATCAACCCCCAAACTCCAGAACATTTTCTCCCACCCCCACTGTTTTTCCCAGCCTCAACCTCACTCATTTATTTCTGAATCCTCTACCTATCCCTCTCTAGCAGTGCAGGGGCAATGGGAAATAGCAGATTGTAGTAACTCAACAGCTTCTCTCTGATGCGCCGTTCTCCTCACACTATTTCCACATGGGTCTTTCCCAAGGCTGCAGTGTGGATGTCTGCTGCACCATAATCTCTTAGCAGGCTGCAGGTGAATAGTTTGAGTTGGAAGGGACCTTAAGGATCTTCTAACCCCAGTTCCTCTAATGTGGAATTCCCCTAATCTTGCACTAGATCAGGTTGCTGAAAGCCCGTCCAACCTGGCCTTGAACACTTCCAGGGATGGGGCATCCACAACTTCTTTGGACAACCTGTTCCGATGTCTCACCCCCTTCCTGGGGTTCACATTGACCCACTTATCAAAGATCCCCGCGGTTCACATCCCTTCCCTCAAACATATCAATCACACCACTCAAATTGTGTTACCCCCAAACCTGCTGCAAGTGCACTCAATCCCACTGCCTATGCAATTAATAAAAATATTCAGCATTCCAGTACAGACCCCTGAGGGACACCACTTGTTTCTGATTTTCATTTGTACAGAGAGCTGTTGACTGCAACTTTTTGGATGCGGTCATCCAGCCAATTCCTTATCCATCAAATGGTTCGTCCATCGAACCCGTATCTCTCTAATATAGCAACAAGGATGCAGTGTGGGATGTTAACAAATGCTTTACAGAAGTCCAGGTAGATGACATAAATTGCTCTTCTCTTGTCCACCAATATAGTCACTCCACTATAAGATTAGTCAGGCACAATTTGCTCTTTTTGAAGCCAAATTGGTTGGGTTTTGTCAGCTCTCTGGCATGCATATTACCTGATGTGTCTTTCAGCAGAACCTCTGGTTTTCCTTAATGTTCACATGACTGTTTCTCAATTTCATTTTTTTCCTTTATGTCCTCATAATTTTGTGCAACATATTTCATCTTTTCTTAAATGTTTTCCCGGAGTCCCCGCCACATTGTCTGTGGGGCCTAGATGTGTCCTTCAATGGGAGAGTTGGAGCAGGCTGGAACCGTCTGTGTCCAGCATGGGACAGCCCTGGACACTCCTCACCAAGACCACCCTGCAGCCCCCACTGCCAGCACCTGGGCATCTGCTCCCAATACAGTGATGCTCCTGACTGCTTAAGAGTAGCCTAGTTTATGCAACTGTGACCAAAAAATAGAAATTAAACATGTATTGTACTAAAGATGTTAATATCTATCATATATATTATTTCTCTCATTTTCCCACTTTAACTACTTTTTTTCCTTTTTTTTTTTATTTTAAATTTATGTAAGGAATATCATGCATGAGGTTTTTTTTCCCTCCTTCCATGCATACACCTATGGTTTTGCTGTCTTCCAGAAAATGTTGTTACTAGAAGTGTTTGCTCCAGTATGCCTTGTAGTCATAGAAAACTTTCAAATTACAGCATGTCAAAATGAGAAAATGTAGATTTTATAACACACTGGCTCTTTTGGACAAGATTAAATTTTAGTTATGCAAATAATTTATTTTGAAAAGCTGTTTTCTATCCAGATAGAAATCAATGTTGTGACTAAAAAAACTTCCTTTTAATTCTTTTAATTGAAGGAAAACATTAAAGCTGACTAGGAGAATTCAGTTTCTATAATAAATAAAAATAGTAAATAAATAAAAATAAATTTTAAAAATAAATTTAAAAATTTTCATTTTGATAATTTTGTCATATTTTTGAAACATAAAGAAAAAGAATGTTATATTTATGCTGGTAGATATTTGCTTTGTGTCAAATAAGCATTTAAAAGAAATCAGATTTATGTCAATTTTTTCCAAGCTTTAGACTTAGCAATCTTTTCTATTTTTCTAAAACTAGCTCTGAAATTTAGAAATTGTTTTAATAAATGTCCCTAATACAAAAATCTTGGAGGCACATGAATCCAGAAAAACAGGAACCTGAACCTAAGAAATGTTTCCTGGAATTCCCTACTATCATATAGGTGCAGCTATCCTCTACAATTCCAAGGGTGCAGCATGTGTTCTAACTTGCAGAGCTCTAGTTTAGTAAAATGTGCCATAGGCAGCCTATTTGCTACTTGATTTTTTCTCTGCTTACCTTTTAGTATCAGTCCAGTGTAAATGAGATAATTTTGACTTTTAAAATCATTTACCCTTCCTCTAGGTTTTAATCTATACTTAACTATATGCAGAAATAGCTTGTTCTTCTAAGGACTGGATCATAGCAACTTGCATTTTCCCAGATGGAAATTCTGAACAGCTGAGTTTCTGCTGTTTGCTTCCTGGTACAAAAAAGGCATTTGTAGATCAAGCAAGCAGCAGATGGAGAACAATTGGAGTATATAATTATTCGGCCCGGACTCCTTTTAAATGGGAGGGCTGAACTCTATCTATTTGGCTGGGAAGACAGAGGAATAGAGTAGCACATGGTAGATAAACCTTCCAAAGATCCTTTAAAATAAATCCAGGCAAATATGTGAAATAACTTCATCAGTTACCAGGGTCTCTTTTTCTGTGAGCTCGAAAATCTGGCAAGTCATTGTTGGTTTGCTTTTGAAGGTTGAGATTAATACAGAGCCTACCCAAACACTTCTGTATTAATAAACTACATTGATTTCAGTATGTTACCTGAGGACTCCATCTGGTGACTCTCCTTTACTTTGCCAGATTTTGAAAAGCTGCAGCCTTACTGTGATCTAATGCCAAAATACGAAATCCACTGTAGGAAAGTATTAACACATTGTGATTCTTGCTCTGTGGAAGTGAATAATTGAATTCTGTGACTTTTTGAAACTGCCCTCATAGGAGCATTACATTTTGTAAGCTGACAACTAACAATAAGACTACATGCCAAAATCAGTGTCTAGAGAGCTATGATTATTTTCATTAATTATTCAAGATTAAATGGGCATATGAAGGAAAATACAGAGGACATTGAAACAGAGGTAATAAAGTATTATGAGAAGAAGAAGCCAATCAGAAAAAAGAAAATACCAGTAAAATGTGAAATCAGAAACAAATAGAGGACAGTAAAATGTCGGAAGACAAATGGGAAGCACTGTCTGTTCTTAAGATAGCTAAACTGCCTTCTGAAACTATATAGTCAAATCAAAAATTACTCATATATTTTCCATGCAATAGTTTTCATAGCAAGGAAATACTAAGGATGGGGAAAAAGAGAGGAAACCTTTCTTTATATTAACAAAAATAGAGATTATAATTACAGCTACATGCAGTAAAATTTACTTTGGTTTAGAAAAGTGATGCTGGAAACCAAAATTAATTTAATGACTGAGGAAAATTTTAGGATGACTGAAGTTTTACTGTGTTAAAATCTAGGGAAAAATCAGACTAAAGCAAGGAAAACTAGGAAACTAGGAATTAGAAAAGTAGTTAAGCAGGAATAAAACCATAGTAGAAATCTTACCTACTTTCTCCTTTTTTTGGGATTTGTTTTCCACCTTATTTGAAGTTTCAAAAGTTCGATTCTTTTCTATGAAACTCTGGCAAATCAAAGGCCTCAGATCCACACGCATAACATGATGAAGTTTTCATCTTAAATTTTCTTTACATATTTAAGCACTACAGCCTTTTTTGTTTGTTACTTTGGAAGTGCTCTAGCTGGAAAATAGGATATTTGTGAATATGTATGAGGCTCCCTTACCCAAACTAATTTAAGCTAATTCAGGAAAAGCAGATGGTTTCTTCACCTGTGCATCACAAGCAGTCTGACTGTGTGCTTATTCCTTGCACTGACAACAAGACTTCCACGGTACTCTCGTGGCCTCATTTCTAGATCCAAGTCAGGCAAGACAGTGCTGAGGCATTTAGCTGATCAAAACTAAGATGTGACACTTTAGGGTACAGACGTGCAGCTGCGTGCCCTGACAACTTTTGAAGTTAAGCAATGAAGTACCTATGGAATTTAGGCAAAGTACCTGATGGTTGACAGAGGTTTTTCAATGTCATTTAGAGACTTGGATGGCTCACATTTATCACCTTACATCACAATGAACTAAGTCACTTTTGGGCAGTACAGAGTGACTGAGCAAAATTACTTAACTGTCTCCTAAATTATGAATCAAATATACATAAAAAAGATGTTTATTCATTCTAATATGAACTATTTTAACAATATTATTAGGGTCTTGCTCTTTGTGGACATCACCATTTTTACAGATGAAAAGTACCTTTCATAGCCACAGTTTTAAAAAAAATTTTCCTGAAAGTTGAACCTCTTTTTCTGGGGTTAGTGTTTCAGATACACAATGAGGTGGGGTATAACCATAAATAATTAATCTTTTGCACAGTTTTGAACTTTACTGTATTTTATGGTTTCAAATTTACATAAAGAAATACAATTCTTCAATTCAAAGTTTAAACAAGAATATATGCACAAATAGCAAATCTATACCTCACTGAAAAGCAGAAAAACTATGATCTGGATTATTTTATATTTTCTTTCTTTAAAGAGAAATGGGTACTATTTTGCTTCAGCCAAATTGACATGGGTGCATATGCACACACCATTGCACACAGGCATGTTGGCACAAACACAACAGCACATATACAGACATGCATAGAGGAGAGTAGTGAACAAAAATAACAGATGCTAATGCTGTGTCCTTTCAAGTCAAAATGCTGACATTTTTGGAAGTAGCCTTAACAAAGTGCTTACATCTAGTATATATTTAATAGTCTTTACTACAATCAGTATGACTAGAATTTGTATCCCATGTGCATTAATTATAATTACCAATGTGTAAGATTTGTTCTACCAGAATTAAAATTCTCTTAATTGGATTTTATACATTAAATACACTGTGGAGTAGGTAGAATGTATAGAGTAGAAATACATAATTTTTAGAATACTTAGTAGACAAAGTGAGAGACAGTCATAAAGAAAACTCCCATCTCAAAGAGTTGCCCATCCGCAGTTTACAACTGGGAGTGAGAACTTTCTCTGGATTATTGAATTGCACCTGACTTAAATTACAATAAATAAAAGATTTTCTAACCTGGATCTTTCATAATCTACATAGGTGCAGTGTATGCTATGTTACTCTAATCGTACGAGTACGAGGATGCAATCCTTTTAGTCTGCCACAAAGAGTGAACTTTCTTAGCTCACTGCAATGGTTACGGCTATCTTTGAACTTATTAATGACTGCATTGTGCCCAACATCAACTGAAGAGATATTTTCCTGTTTTCTTTATTTGTTTTTGTTGGGTTTTTTTGGGGATAGATTTTTGTGTATGTTTTTAATTGAGAAAAGTGTAATAGTCAATTGAAAGAAACACAATAAACTAAGCTTACCTTAAATTTCATGCTACCAAGGCAAGAGATTAAATTAGCTCAAAAGTAGTGGAAGATGCAGGATTTAGAGCAGAAGTGTTACATGACAGTCGAATATATAAAGGAAATGCGGTGATTTATGATTCCTGAATCTGGCTGTTGATTTTTATTCAAACATTCTTGTTAAAAATGGTCTGTATAAAAGAAGCAGTAGACAGTGTGAAGTGGCTGCACTAAGCATGTAACATGCAGTTAAAAGCATTGGAACACACTTCTATACACACCTTGTGGCTATACCTGTTACTGATATAATCACAATATAACATTAATATGAAATAAGTCATCTATGATCATTGTTTGGAGGGGAAAAGTAAATGTGCCTAAAGACTGCCATTACTTACTTTCCAGCTGGGAGCATTCATGGATCTACATCCTGTGCTGTGGACATGGAAGAGAAGAGTTTGACTGATTATCTGTACCATAGCAAATTTGTATTTGTTCTCTGTTTAATACACTGACATTGCAGTCACCCTCTTCTACAACCATGCTAATATCCTGAAATTTGGAATGAAACAGGATTAGAATGAAAATGAAAACAGAGAAGTAACACTGCCATATTACGTCTTGTTGCTGTTTTAGCTAGAGGAAGTAACATCTTTATGTCTCTTCACTGTGGAGGTTAAAACTAGCAAAAGACAAGCAGAGTCGGATGATCTGTCACACTAAGTAGAGAGGAACATAGATTTCTGTGTCAGTCGCTGAACTGTCCTTTTTATTTATACATAATTTTGGAACAAGTTTTTATCTTGCAAGAGTCTATAAATACTCAGATAATCTAAAATCCTCAGGACAAGGAAAAAGTTGTTTTGTTTGAAGATGTCTGAAGATGATTTTACAGATGTACTAGCTATGAGAACAAACAAAAAAAGGATCAGTAAGAATCATCTTGTTTAGTGATAGAACAATCCAGACATACTTTTTCATGCAGCACAGTCCATATATAGGCTTGCTTTGATTCTTTTTCTGCTCATATTTTTTTTCCTACTGATATGCTTGCTTTGTTTACCATATTTCCTTAGTTTTCTTTTTCTGTTCTGCTTACTGCTCTTGTGAGGTCTGCTTCCGTAATCTGAAGATACCATGCTGAAGCTTCAGCATGAATAGCACGGATACTGGAATAGGGAATATATACAAATGATACCAGGCTGAGGAAAGCATGGAAGTGTCTTGAAGGAAAGCAATAGAATTCAAAATGATCTTGACAAATAGGAAGTAGGTTTCAAATAATAGAATGTGATTCAATAGAGACAACTGCAAGATACTGAGGCAGAAATAAGTTGCATACTACAAATTAGGCACAACTGTCTAGGTAAAAGTTCTGCAGGTCTCCAAGTTAGACAGGTTTTCAAGGTCAACATGAGCTAACAAAAAGGATCCCAAAGACCAAGAGTCAGCAACATCAAAAAGTGGACATTGTGACAAAGCATTTATTGTGGCCTTCAAGAGGCATACAGATATCCTTTTAATCAATTCAACATTCATGAATACACTTGCATACTCTGAAATTTTCTTCCACTGGACTTTAGAGTGAGTAGATTCCAATTGGTGAGAGAGCTAACCACAGCAAAAATACTGATTGAAGGTCTTGATTTTATAACCTTCAAGGAAAAATAAAGAGAAGATTTAGGAAGAATGTGTTAAGAGAATTCAAGAAAATAAAATACTATTCAAAGAAAGGGTTTATATACTCTCTGTATCAGAAAAAAAGTAATGGGCTTAAATTGCAAGGAAAAAAGACTCATTGTCTAGTATAAGACATATTAGAAAACACTTTTTGAAGGAAAAGGTAGTGAAGAACTAGAAAGTTTGCCAAAGAAACCTGTCAACCTTCTCTCATTGAAGGTACTTTTAAGCAGATTAGATAAAAGTCTGTCAAGAATGGATTAGTTTTCCAAAGTCTTTTTCATACTTAGTATGAAGATTCTGAATTGACTTTAAATGAAAACCACTTTTTTCTTCATTCTCTTCTCTACCTGTTTTCCTCTTTCCAGTCTTTGATATTTCTGAGATGCTTCTTATGAGCTTTTATGAAGATCTGAAAATAATTAAGGATAGCACTGAGAACATATAAGGTTGCTTATATTCTTGTTCTCTCTCTGTTGTATTTTAAATATTGTATTTTTCTCTCTCCTATTTTGTTGTGAGTTTTTTACCTCTTTCAAGCACACCATTTAGTTTCCTACATAGGTGAAACCATATTGCATGTTTATACCCACTGTCATACCAGTACTGATTCTGAAGCTGTTCAATACTCTATGAACTTTCCTTACTTCTCCCTCAGTATCCTGCTAACCTCAGCCTTCTCTGTGTTTCTCTATAGTGCTCAGAAAGGAGAAATAATGTCTACCATGTAGCTCAAAAGTTATCGTGGATAGCCTATAGCTAATATTCACATTCACATTCTTCATCTATTCTCTTACTCACCTTCCTATTACTACCTTTTATATCAACTCCTTATGTTGTAATCACTGTGCAGACTGAGATTTGTATGAAGTGACATATGCAATTAAATTTTGCTGTGAATTTATGAAGTGCTGAAGTAAGTTTATGTTTGCTGGAATTGTGCAGAGCTGACAAAACAAACAGGAATACAAACAAAACATCTTAATGGTCATGAGCTATGCTGCAAAAAAGATTTGTAAATCAACCAGAACTTTTAAATTCTCGTTCTCTTCCTTGTTTCTGTCTTTTATTCAAGAAAAATGAGATCGACCAATTTGCCTTTTTCCCAGTATAAAGTACAATCTTATAAGAAAATGTTTGTCACAGTCAGCAAAAGAATAATTTTTGCATTTGAAGAGAGGCTATAAATGCAAGTTAAAGTATACTCTCCATTCAATGTCTTACTTACGTACTGAGCTTAAAGTTGGATTTGTAAATCAACAGAAGGAGAAAGGAAAACACCTGTGATTTGTTGATCATATGTGCATTCTGTAAAACACTGATGTCTGATGATATGTCTGGGAAAGGCTGAAGGTGTGAAGTCTGGATATATGCTCTATATATTTAGTTACCAGCTGATCCATTAATTTCTATAATTAAAATTTGGGTAACCTTTTTGGTAGTAGTTTTAATGGCTTGGCATTGAGAAAAAATCTACTGAAATAATAGAAATGTATCTGTAATAAAGCATAAAACATTTTATTTCTACTTATGGTCTTATGAAGTTTCTGAAAATTTATAAATTATATTGCTAAACGGCAATATTACAGTAGACTGTTAGTAGCATATCTGCAGGGAAGGGCGTGTGTTCATGCATGTGTGTAGTTGTCTCAATGGAAGTGAAGCAAAAATAATCAGGTAAACAGGTTCAATTATGGTTCATTAATAATTGTCAAGTAAAGTAGAAAAAAAAAGGAAAAATAAGAAGTCAGACACTTCCACTACTGAATTCATTGTGGTGTCTAAAATAAAACAGTTCACTAAATCGCAGAGTGGTTGAGGTTCAAAGAATTATCTGGAGATGGCCCGTTGCTCAAACAGTGCCACACAGAGGTGGTTGTCCAGGACCACGTCCAGACAACATCTTAGTATCTCCGGGGACAGTGACTCCACAACATCTCTAGATAACTTGTGTCAGTGCTTGGCCACTTATCACCATGAAAAAGGTTTCCTTCTGTTCATCATGAACCTCCCGTGCTTTGGTTTGTGCTCACTGCCTCAGGTCCTGTCATTTCAAGAGATGCCTCTTTCAAGAGTCTGTCTCTGCCTTATTTACAAATTTGCTTCAGGTATTCGTACATGTTGATGTGATCTATCCTGAACCTTCTCCAGCCTCAACAGTCCCAGCTCTCTCAGCCTTTCCTCCTATGGGAGAAACTCCAGCTCCTTCATCATCTGTGTGGTTCTTTGCTGGACTTTCATTTCTATTTCTGCTTGCAGTTTTGCAGCCCAGAACTCAATACAGCACTCCAATGGTGGCCTTAGCCTTGGTGAGAAGGGAAGGATCATCTGCCTTGACCTGCTCTCAGGACTCCTCCTTATGCAGCCCAGAATACTGGTGACTTTCTTTGCCACAAGGACACAGTGCTGGCACAGGTTCAATCTGCTGTCTGCTGTTTGGCTCCACCAGGTCCATTTTGCAGATCTGCTCCCAGCATGTACTGATGTGTCAAGTTATTCCTCCCCAGGTGGAGGACTTTGTACATTCCTTTGCCGAACTGTCAGACATGCAATTCTTTTCAGAACTGAGCTGTGTCACCCACAGAAACACTGCACAAGGGCTTTGCAGGCTGAAGGGCGTCAGTGCCTCTGTCGCTGGAGAAGTCATTGCAGGATGAAGGGCAAGAGCATTTAAGGGTGCTCAGATACTACAGAGGGATATTGTTCAGGGCTTTATGGAAATGTGTGAGACTCATCCTAGGATGCCTGGGGGAAGACCCAAAGATGGGAGAACGTGTGGGTCTATCTGGATGGGGGAGGAAGCAGCGTGGAAAGAGAAAAAGAAAATCATGGGCTCATGGGAAAATTCAGTTTAGAGGGGATGCCAGGAGGTCCCTAGTGAAGCCTCCTTCCTGCTCAAAACAACATCAGAAGGTGTGACAATGTGGATCAGGGCTCTTTAAAGCCTGTTCTGGAGAAGCCAAGGGACAGCAGACAACAGTGCCTCTGGGCACTTTGCTCCTGTCTGGACTATCCCTAGTAGGGCATACCTAGGGATAACCTATAGGGATAACCTATAGGGAAAATGGTTGCCTTTCTTTCTCTCCAGTGTAAACTTGTCTTGTTCCAGGTGAGGTCTGCTGCTTCTCATCCTACCATCATGCACTGCTGTGGAGAACCTGGCTCCATCTCCTCAACATGCAATTGTAGCCCTGCTGCAAAGTGGGCCCTCACCTGGACATCTTTCCACTGAAAAGCCACCTCCAAACTATTCAGATTCATTGCATGCTTGCACCGTATGCTGGACATGGTCCTTTGCTGCTTGCTTTGCCCCAGGACCCCTTCCTCACAGCTGCTTTGGCATGTCTGGCTCTGAGAGTGAAGGAGCTGAGCTGTTTCTGGATCAGACCAAACAGCAGGGACAGCTCATTCCAGACTTGGTCACTAGGAGTGGCTGAGCAGCTGTTCATGTCTTGGGAAGCCTTGCAGGAACAAACCAAAGAGAACTGTGCCTTGTCGCCCCTTGTTATCTAGTTTATCTTCTGTGTCAGTGCCTGCATGTTTATAACTCTTTACAATGGCTTGTAAGGAAAATGCAAATTCGGATAGTTTGTGGATTGATCGTTTTTTAAATCATCACAAGCATTTTTGTTCAGTGCTATTCAGCACCTCTGCATTGGTGTGACTTGTTGTGATGGTGAGACTAGCCAAAGCTACATACTGTGGGTTTTCCACCAACATCTTTCTAGAAACAATCTGTCCAGGCTTCCCCTTCCCCCTCTCAAACACTCCCATTCCTGCTCCTGAACTCCCATTCCTCCAGGGCTTTCAGGCGGTGGAAAAACTGTGCCTTGCTTGAAAGTCAGCCTCTTTCTGGATTGCTACTGAAAACCCAGGGTGCTTGAGGTTTGCAGCTTTGCTTTTCTGAGGGAGATCAAGCCAAAGCGTGTGAATCAACAAAAGGACCTCATTCCCCTGGGATGGGTTTTGTGACCCAAGAAACATGTAGCTAGAAGAGCAGAGAAAGACCCCTCCTGCCTGCCAGCCACAGCTGTGGGCAGAAGGGAGGGAGGGAGAACAGGAGGGAAAGCCCAGCTCTCCTCCACACTTACCCGGTGCTCAAGCTGTATTGGATGAAGCACCTGGGTCAGGCTCTGGTGAGCTGTCAGGAGGTTGTGGGTGAAGACCCGGTGTGCCCAAGACCCCTGAGCCCCCATGCTGTCTCCCAGACACGACTGAGTTTAGCACACAGTATCTGAAGGACATGGTCAGGGAAGGTAGAGAAACTCTCTGGGAGACTTCAGTGCTGGTTGGTCCCAACATCCTCCTTGCACCCACAGCCCTGGAACAGCTCCTGTGTGGCTCCCAAAGCTACTCACAGCTGGGTGGACAGGAGAGAAGCATTGGAAGAGGCTGTGTTAACTCAGTGCCTGGAGCTGCTGTTCTCCACCAAACCAAAGACCGAGGATCAAGTCCTCGATCCTGCTGGAGCCTGCATACCTTTCATGTTTGTCCACGGAAGTCCTGGACAAAATGCAAGGGACAGAGCCTGTGGCTGCTGAAAAGCAGCATGTTCTGGAAGGGTCTCAGTCACTCTCTGACATAAAACAGTTCCCAGGAGCCACCCACCATTGTTTGCCCAGCCAGGAAGACAAATGTCCCAGAGGAAGAAAGCCTATTTTGCAAGACATTTGGTATCTTCTGGCCTTGCAGGTGGGTTTTAACCTCAGGTGTATCGGATCCTTTAATGGAAACATTCCCTGTGCACAAGAACCCGGCAATGGGCAGCCCAGCAATGCAGGTGGAGGAGCCCTGGTGACTCCTCACTGCCAACAGAATGCCATCACTTGGCTCTTCTGAGGGCTGTCAAGGGAGAAGGATATACCCCTGGTCTCCAGAGGGAAAGTCCTAGAGATGACAGTGATTGAGGTTAGAAGGGACATCTGGAGGTCATCATGTTCAAGCAGAATCACCTAGAGCACATTGCCCAGGACAACACGCATAGAGCTTAGCTCTGTGCATAAAACCAAGGGTTGGAAATAATACTGAAATTAATTTTATGCTGTTTAAGCTTTAAAAATGAAAGTTTACAATGGCAAAGGGTTTTTAATGTTCTTACTAAAGTCACAAAGCCTTACCAATGAGATTGTGAAGTTTTCTGGATGCTGAGAGAACAATCCTCATTAAAATTGCTAGTGATCTGGTTTTCATGGAATTAGGGTAAGGTTCCTTTTTCGAGTTTCTTTACTGAAAGTTTCTTGTCAACTTGTGCATGTGTGTAGGCTGAGAAAGCAGATGTGACCATCTCAACTGAAGGCCAGGTCCTTTCTTTAGACTACAAAATTTAGACTTTCTGAGACTACAAAACACTGATGTTCTGTTTCCTTGCAGTTGTTCTAGGAACTGGGGAAACATGGTAACTTTTTTAGCTCTTTCAGGTTTGATTTCAATCCTCTCCACAAACCTTGTTGTGAATGTAATATTCTTGCTCAGATTTTATCTTCCATATTGTCTCTTAGCTTAATCTTTTTTATTGTTTTTTTTCCTCTGTGTTTTTTCTTTTTTTCTTGTTTTTTTTTTTTTTTTTTATTACTTTTGCTAAAGTGGAGCGGTGAAATGCCAAGCTTAAATCTAGAAGAAAAGGTCATTGGACAGTATTTTAGGCACTGAGCTTCAACACTCAGTTGTCATTTAAATTTATAACATTTTTCCTCTCTTTCTGAATTCTGTATATTGACATATTCTTCTCAGCTAAAATTTTCTATTGGTGAAGCTTCATAGATGTTTTTTTAATCTGCTGCTGAGCATGCTTATAGCAGCTTACCACCAATTCATTAAGGCCATCTTCCCATTTTCTCCTAGACAGTAGGCATGCTTGAAGCTATTTTGAAATGCTTTCCCTTCTCTCTTCCCCTTTGTAAAGCAAAACCAGTTGGACAAGGACTTTTTTGTGCTGCTGGTACTACCTGCTGTTATTTCACAGATGACTAGCTATAACACACATAACATGATGAAGACTTCATCTTAAATTTTCTTTACATATTCAAGTATTTAAGACCTTTTTTTTGTCACTTTGGAAGTGCTCTAGCTGGAAAATAGGATATTTGTGAATATGTATGAGGCTCCCTTACCCAAACTAATTTAAGCTAATTCAGGAAAAGCAGATGGTTTCTTCACCTGTGCATCACAAGCAGTCTGACTGTGTGCTTATTCCTTGCACTGACAACAAGACTTCCACGGTACTCTCGTGGCCTCATTTCTAGATCCAAGTCAGGCAAGACAGTGCTGAGGCATTTAGCTGATCAAAACTAAGATGTGACACTTTAGGGTACAGACGTGCAGCTGCGTGCCCTGACAACTTTTGAAGTTAAGCAATGAAGTACCTATGGAATTTAGGCAAAGTACCTGATGGTTGACAGAGGTTTTTCAATGTCATTTAGAGACTTGGATGGCTCACATTTATCACCTTACATCACAATGAACTAAGTCCACTTTTGGGCTTTTTTGGGTCTAGCCTAGATGCAAAACTCCATGTTAGGGAATCCTAAATAAGAATAGCTTCATAAATTGTGATGGGGAAAGTAATATATGATTGCCTTGCCTATATTAGTAATGACCACACTAGGTAGTCATACAGGCTTTTGTAGATCACATTCTTAGCAATGTATTTCTTCACAGGTATTGTGAATTCAATCAAGTATAAGTCATCCTATTAGTTACATCATACAAAATGTAGCATAAAACCAGCCTTTGAGTTTAATCCCCAGCCTGGAGCTCAGGCTTCACACGTGGCACTACTGAACCTGATTTTTCTGTCACCCAGAGGATGCCTTAAGTATTTAGCCTGATTAGCGTGTTTGTTAATTATTTAATGCTCTATGATCATAATTTTTATGCTCTTGTAAATTTTAATTTTGCAAAAAAACCCCCACTCTAATAATGTAAATAAAAAGTGGATATGATATTTGAGCAGTGTAAATTAATAAGCAAAGTGTGTTAAAAGTTTTCAACAGGATCAAGTTCAAAGTCTCATTGCAAAGTGTTAAACTTATTCCAATTCTATTTGTAATGGGCGTAAGGATATTGTGAACAGGTCCTAATTAATTTGCCTGTAAAGTTTTATAAATCAGTCAAAAGTCAGGAAAGATCAATGGTAGGGTAACCAAAAAAGCAGTTCTGAGGCTGAGTAATAGTTTAGATTCCTAGGTAAACCAACTAAAATTGCTTTTCTCAGACTTGCTATCTATTTACAGTGCTTTTCCACTCAGTCATGCCAATGTACACAGATACCTATGCATAAGATAACATATTCTACCTTTGTTAACATAAATAGAACTTATTAGTTCATCTGAAATCTAAAAAGTTCATTAACATAAGCTGTCATTATGCCAGCAAAATATATTGGATTGCACATTAATTTTGTAACTACAGCTATACATTTGTAAATATTTAAATTATTTACTATTGTACAAAAGTAGTATTAGAATCATTGCAGACATCACTTTTATCATCAAATCTTTTCAACATGGGGATGACCCAGATTAAAATTCATGTACTTTTTAGTAGAAGACAAGATTTTTATTTTGATGGACATTATTGTAACATCAATTTTAGATATTGTGGATCAAAGAGCTGCCCCAATTTCTTGGACTACCCATGTGCTTCTTTCAGCATCTGCAATGGTCAGGCTTAAGAAGCCAATGAATTTCTGCACACTGGTAGATGCTGTTAGTAAATAAACAAATACCACAGAACAGATTTTTTTCTTCCTATATTATCCGTTTTACTTCTTTGTTTTTCTTAAATAATGTTGCTACATTTCCATTTAGCTGAAAAGAACACGCATTTAGGATGACTGAACATGCTAAATGACTAGGTTCTGGGTGTTTTTCACAGTGCAAGAGACAGCTCGGTTTTACAACTTGAGTGAGTTTGTGCACTGCAGTTTTAGTCTTCCTGTACTACCGCTCTCTGGAGGTTAAATCCATTTAGATGCAATTCACAGAGAATGCAAAAGATACATCTGTGGTGGGGTCCTTGTAGAGAGGAGAAAACACAAAGCTGTGTATATTTCTTTTGTGTATCTGTGATACATCTGACCATGGCAAGAGAAGGTTGAGCACTTGCTGAATTAAGAACTGCCTCATCCTGCTGTCCTCAAGAAAGAGGTGTGGCTTCCAAGAGTCAAAACACTAAAACCCTACTCGAGCATTGCTGGTCACTGAAAGTCTCTAAATCAAATCATGGAACCATCAAATCAAAGAATCCTTGAGGCTGGAAAAGCTGGAGAAGATCTTTAAGATCATCAAGTCCAACAGTCCTAGCACTATGACCATGTTCACCATTAAATGGTAAAAGTGAAGTACATCCAGGGTGGGGATAAAATCTGTGACCTGTTTTCCTAGAATGAAAATAAAATAATAAAATAAAAAATATATTAAGATATTTCAAAAAACCAAATCAATACAAATAAAAAAGAGGCTCTGGTCTGTGCTTTCATTAATTAAAATCTCATGGCACATTAAAAGTGTGCAGAAATCAGAGCATATCAGCACAGTCCATTTGTGTCAACAAAGCTGTCTGATTCATGCTATCTGAGAAACATTTTGGAATAATTCATTTAGTTTTGAAAGATCTAATAAAAATCAATTAACAGTCAGTGGAAAAATGACTTAGAACTCTTGCTCTTCTAAATTTCTCCATCCATTGATGTCTAGTTAGGCTTTGCATTTTAGCATAAATATACCCTCACACAGTGCTAGACGACCTGATGATTAGGTCACACATTGGAGATATAGGCACAATTCTCTCAGGAGAATCAACATGTGTTTTATATCTGTCACAAACTGATGTAAAACTACACTGTTTGCAGTGAAGCTGGTGTTGTCTTCCTCTATACTCTTACACTTCTGAAGCCCCATGGGCATAAGTATCACTAAGAATGCTCAAGATAATAATGTTTAGCTCAAGATACTAATGGAATAGTATCTTTATACTCTTCAGTAAATATTGAGCTCAGTCGACTATATATATAGTAATACAATTGTATTGTATAGCCCAATACATCTTTATCAGATGGCCCAACAAGGGAAATGCACTAGCATCTAATCTGTGAATCATGATAAAATTTGAAAGTTAAGCTATTTAGTATTTCACAAACATTTCAGACATGCCCACATGTCATTCCTTACAAATACTTCCATACCTAGGTGGCAACATTGTGGAGTTTTTTAGGATTTCAGCCAGTGATTTTTGTATTTGTAGTGTGTCATTTAGACAACTAAACGTCGGCTAAGTCCTTTCTGTTGACCTGGCTGTTGCAACTTACTGAAAAAGAAAAAAAAGTTTTTTATTTTTGGAAGTTGCAAGTTAAGAAGGACAGAGATTAGTTTTGGTGGGCATAAACCATAAATCATGTCAACTGTTACTCTGTGAACGATACTTTGCTCTTCAAACTAATTATTAAATGAACATTTAAAAATGACATTTTCGCCACCTTTATGACTAATGTATTAGAGTATTTATGGTCCTTTTGTGGTGCTTTTCTGACCTGTCTTTAGTCAGTTTCACAAGCAACTGATGAGACGTCAGTCTTTGTCAACCCAGAAATAAGATGGTTCTTGACATTGGGGTTTTCTCATTGATTAAATTGTCATGGTGTGTTCACAGCCTAAATGCTGCCTTCTGGTCACTGTCCTTTTCTCGTGTGGAAAATGACCTTTGTGAATAATTGCATGCCCCAGATGTGTCAAAATGAGGAGGATGCAGCAATCCAAACTAGTAATACCATAGAAAGTATTTGTCCACTGTTTATCTTGTAAATTGGGGAGAGGAGCAAAAAAGAACCAGAATATCACTGGTTTACCACTGAAAAGTAATTTAAGGTGCATTTAAGAAGTTTTATTTGTACTTTGTATTTTGCTTTAGAATATTTTAGTGATTGCCTTGTGTTCCTTGTAAGGATAAGTCTAAGAGCTTTTTCGAGCCACAGGTCCAGTCACTAGAAGAGTATGTCTGCTTTTAAACTACCTATATGCTTCTATTTTTGAGGCTATCAAAGAGTTATAGGAAATTTATAATTTTAGGACTACTATATTGTATGCCAGTATGGAAACATCCCTAAGAGTCGTTATTCTGAGTGGGAATTTCTGGAGTGTAGCGTATTCTGGCTGCACTCCAGCATGCTTCAATTTATCATCTGTCCTGTAGGACTTAAGTGGGATGTCAATGAAATGATATGAAATTTCTTTACATTGCTGAATTATCCACACTCAGAACTGAGCAAAACCTTGCGACTAATAATTCTTCTCTGAAAATAATTTACCTGATGCAGTTAAAGGCTTTCCTTGCAGCTTTGTTGACTTAACAGAAACTTCACGAAAACAAAGCAGATGGGTAGGTTGGAAGGCTTGCATGAGTGCTTGTTTTTCTCTCTACTCACATACCAATCCAATGACTGACACGTGGTCTCCCTGGCTCCCTGAAATCCCACCTGTCTGGGTGTGCGCTGCCCAAGTGCCTGGGAGCTCTGGCTAACTTACAGTACAACTGGTAGAATACAGGAATGCCATGGCTCCATGGATAACCCAGGCTGCATGGTTTCCTGGGCAGACCATTTCTTGGCTGACTATGTATTTTTCTGGATCTCTGCCTAGAAAACAGACACGGTCCCAGTTCCCCAAGCTAGTTGGGCAGATCTAGGTTGCTGGCCTACAAATGACAGGAAATGTGGATTCTGCCTTCTCTCAAATGTTTTTCTCAAAACATTATTTTTGTTAAAAAGTCACCTTTTGCATTCTTCATTCTGATTCAAAATGAAAAAAATTCACCAAATTCTAAAATTTCTACAGGGTGAAAACTCAAATTCCAAAATCAAATGACATTTAAAGGAATTCATTACAATAAGTTAAAATCTACAATCAAACAGGTAATCAAACCGGGCGAAAATTAAAGGCATTTTTATTTAGAAATGGAAATCACAACTAATCCTAAAAATGTGGAGGAAAATTCAGAGTTGTAACCTAACTGTAACTGCAGAGTCACATGGTAACCATGTACTGACAGTTCACAGGTCTTCCATGTTGTGACTTCTCCAGAAGATGACATACTCATTCCTCTCAATCATGCTAGAACAGAATTTTGTATGCAATAGTGAAGTAGAAAAATATCTAAGAACAATTTCTTCATATGCATATGGTGCGTCTGCCTCTACATACCACAGATGCACGTACACATGCCACTGTCACAAGAATCAAACACCAGTAAAATAATTCCTTCTGTTTTTTCATATATCCTAGGCCAGGATCAATGTTTACTTCTGAGAAGATGAAATAAATCACAGAACATCTTAAGAAATTACCTGATTCAGAATACCAGAGAGAAAGCAATCCTCCATCTTATTTTGGAGTATCATCTGCTTGGAAGATACACAGCAAAACTAACAATATGCAAAACATATTCTTAAATCCTATTATTTATTACAATTTAATAGAAAGAAAGGAATATTCCATAAAACAGCTGAATAACAAAAGGTATTAAAGAACAGTTTTATTTTGCTGATCTGATTAAAGAAAAAATTTGTAAATAAAAGTGCTTCTTGTAAGTTAAAGTTTTGGGGTTAAAACATCAAAACAATTAAAAGTTGAGATATTGCCTCATTAATTTTTTAGTTTATGGTCCACTGAGTGAGGAAGTGTATTCAGTCAATCAAGCAGAAATGATAAGGATATATATATGTTATCATGGTAGTAGGTTTTACTAGGATTCCAGCTTTTCTATCTACTCTTTGGGGCATATAGAAGAATTCATGCCATTTTTATCTGTGTGAAATGGAAGACTTAAACTGATGATGAAACTTTAACACAGTCTAGTGGATAGGGCCTCTTAGGCCTCTTCACCTGCATAGCATTTTCTGATCCAGACCTGGCTCCCAGGGATGACAACACAATGTACACTGCTTCCAGACTTGACTTCCTGCTGCTACACTTGCCCTTATAACCTTAGAAAGTACTTTGTGGGGGAATGAGGGGATAGAGGGTATGAGGGAGAAGGGAGTAGAAATCAGCACTACCTGTTCTAAAGCTGCCATCAGCTTAAGGCTTCAAACTGCTGAGGAGACAGTAGTCATGACCTTGATCACTCTGCGAGGAGCAGCACTAATACCACAGCAGATCTGTACTCCTGACGTGATTCGACATGGAATTCAGTCGACTATCCTCATAAATGTGAACTGCAGCAGAGCGCTAAGTCCATGGTACCGGAATGAGTAACTCCACAGTACATGGACAAAATTAGCCACCCGAGCAACATTGTAAATAATCAGGGATGCACCTAAAGAATAGAACATTGACAGAGTAGACATTCACAGGTATGTTTGGACTTGATTGTTATTCAGTAGGAAGTTTTTAAGGGCCTAAATTCCCCCTCCTTAAGCAGGATATGGCTAGATCAGATTCAGTCATCTGTTCACTCAAATTAACTGGCAGGACTCAGACACAAATAATCCAGAAGAAAAATGAGAAGCCTTGTCAGGAAAAAAAAAAAAAAGAAAAAAGAAAAAATTAAAATGCCAAGAAAAGAGGATGAATTTATACACAATGATGTAATTGGTGGGGAAGGAAAGGGGGAGGAGGTGGAAAACATTTTATTTGAAAACAATAACCAACTAACTTAGATATTGTGAAGAAAAAACACATTTATTGGGATTTTTAGAGGTTATATGTAAAGGTCAAATTAGCTCTAAACTTTTGAAGATCTCTGTAATCACTTCTGTAACAAATATGGTATTTGTCCAGCTTTTTGGGTGCAGAGCGCATCTCATTCTTAAAGCATGATTAAATGGAATGATACTTTGACATAGAAAATATCTGTGACTATTGTTTTCTAGAAGTTGTATGGAATACGGATATAATACATGCTAGTCTCGTTTTCATTTGAACATTAAAATACTGAAGTCATCTAACATTTTCTTAGTAGCAAATGATGTTATACAACTCAAATTCTACTTTAGCTCTGTGCTTGTAATGTACCTACTCACAAGAAATTGAAAATTATTAAATTCTGTAGTCCAACACAGAAAATTAATGGAACTTTCATACCAGTCATTTGCTTTTAGAAGTCATTTATGGGAGTCTTAAAAGGATAAAAGCTTTTCTTCCCAATTACGTACATATTCTGCATATAGATTATTTACATGTGAAATGCTGCCTCAAATACATTTGGTTGTATTCTTTCAGAGAAATGTGTATTAGAGTTCTTTGACTGAGGCAGACTTAAAAATATTTGTGTTTTCATTTGCGTTGCTGCAATTTGGCCGCTGCTTTAGCATTAATGCTTTAAAAATTGTATGCAAGTAATTCATTGCTTCCTCTTCCTGTGCATTTTAATACAGTCTAAAGGTTCTAACTCATCTTCGTCCCTATCAGTAATATTCCACTGAATGTAAATGCTGCATTAGCAACATTGTGCTTTTACTACACCTGTACTTCAAGCATAGAAGAGCTCAACTGTTTGGGTAACATCCAGGTACACCACTCTACATAAGAGTAATGCTTCTTGTTTTCAAAGGAGACTGTTTTTTTAGTCTTCCATTAGTATCCTTACTGATATCTATTTTATTATTACATCATTCCTTAAATGCTGCTGGTTTTGTCCATTACTTCTTGTATTCCTGAATCCTATAATAAATGAAACATGTTCTTTAGAAATTATCTTTTCAGGAAAAAGCTCTGGTTCTAGAATATTTCAAAGCAGTGTTTCTGCTTTGATTCTTTTTTGTATCATACCTGAACCAATTACAATCTCATCTCTATCGCGATTCAAAGAAATATTGATTATAATATTTTACTTAAGAATTATTTTTTTTTTTTTCCCTTTCAGAAGGTGGTAAATCACCTGGGGTAAGAAAATCATGTTATAGCTAATTCCTGGAGGCATATTGAACTGATTGCAATATCTCGTCATACCAACGTAAGAAAGAAAGCAAAAAAGGAAAAGGTGGTTTCCTAATGGAGTAGAGAGTCAGATGGAGTACATCGATAAGAAAATGTTCTTTACTCTGAGGGTCAAATTTTAACTCGAAACACATTTATTGGTCTACATTAAAAAAAAGACATTAAAAAACCCCCAAGTGAAGCAACAGCAATAACAACAAATATAAAAATATTGTAATCCAAAATCTTAAAGATGTGAGTTTTACACTTGAGTTGCTAAAGTGATTGAGAAAATTTTTAGGGGGCATTTAGTTTATGTGATATAGTTTTTCCAGTCCTATCTACTGCCAAATAAAGGAACAGATTTCTTCATAAGGAAATCTCTTGTGACCTGTGGGTCTGCTTTTTGGTGACTATTGTTCCTGAAGGGGTCTAACATACAGTCCTGTGAATTATTTTTTTTTCTTCTATGGAGGACACTGTTCCCTCTGAGCAACAAAAACCTTTCAAGTCACCCTCATAACGGAAAAACTTTGAGAGTTAGAAGGATTGCAATTTGATGATACGGTAAACTTTAGATGACAAGTGTAGTCAGAACAACTGGCATAAATCCCTTCTTTTCCTTACCTTTGGGTTTTCTTGCTCATGGGTCTATGCCATATGAGTATTCTCACTACAACTTTGTGACATGTGTTCCCTACTCCTATTACCATGTTGACAGTTATCGTTGCTGAAAGTCATGTAAGGCAGTATCTGTGAATAAGAAACTAGCTGATAATACGGTAACCAAAGAAAAGGAAGTGTTCTCTCACTGCACAGGAAAAGCAGAAGCAATTAGCTGAATTGACAGTTACAGTTTGTGTCCAAATTTTACTACTTCAAGGGAATCAATAAAATATTGTACAACACAATTTTGCGTATCTATTGAAAGCGTCTCTCCTTTTTCAATCATGTATTTTTAATAAAGTACATTAACAAACTCAGAAAAATATTAAAAAGCCATATGGGTAGAGAAAGCAACTGTTCACAAATGAGCAGAATAAATGCTTTCTACAAATAAGAAAAATTATTACTATCTGAGATAAAATCTGGAGATGCCATGCTATATGAGCAGTTTCAAAGACAGAAAATCTGTGGTGGCTTAACAGTGAGCCCTCTGGCTTCTAACAGAGTCAGTTAAAACAAAAGAGGCAAACATTCTTTTATTACCACCAGGCATTGGCACAAAAAGTAAAATCAGCTGATTTAAACTTCTGTTGGATATTCAACAATGCACATTATGACTGTAAGTATATATAATGTCCTAGATACATTATCTTCAGAACAGTTTAATGCAACTCATAAAACATAAACAAATGGCGTATCTGGAAGGTATCCTCCTGTAAAATGCAGTGCAGAATGATATTTATCTGATTTGTTTTAGTTGCCATAATTACTTCAGTGTTGTATTGGCCTATTTCATCTTTGAAGAATGTGCCATAGTCTCACTCCTGTTTTTGCTAAGGTCCCTTTAATCTACTGTGTCCATAAAAATGGAAACATAGGGCAGTAGTAATGTCATATTTTTTCCCTAGAAGGAGTAACATAAAGAGATATAAGAGAACAGATTGAATTTGTCTGCTCCATACCAGAGAAATCATACTGAAATGGGCTATTTTCACTCACAGTTGAAAAATTATCTGCAGTCACAATACCTGACTTTTAAACAAGAGCAACTGATCTTAAGCTTGTTCTGTTCCTCATCATTTATCATTTGCGTCATTCATCACATTTTGTACAGATTCTGAACTAAAAAAATTATATAAATGCAAGTTGATATTCAGGATATCTACTGTAACATAGTAAAATATCCATAAAAATGTAAATAGCTCTTTTCTGTCTGTCACAACATGCATCAAAATAATGTAATTAATGCTGTCATAAAATGCTTACTAGAATCACTGTGATTAAAAATTAATTCATAAGAATAGAAGACCTATTAATCTTTCAATCTAACTCATCAAGGATTAGATTAAACAATAAGACAACAATTCTGAAGCATAAAATTGAAAATCACTGGTAAAACTTAATTTTTCCCTATAGTATTTTTAACCTTAATTTTAAAATCAGTTAAAATCTTTCTTTTATTACACAATTTGTTAAAATTATAGCTCTGTATTTTGAAAGTAAGGTGAAAAGACACTATACAACAAATATTGTTGGTAATTTAATATTATCAAATGTTATTCAATTCTTCTCTACTGTTCTGTATTTGTCTATTTTTCTGAAGATATCTGAGAATTTTCAAGGTGTCATTTGGAAACTTTAGATACTGCAATTAAAAACTGCACCTGAGCAGAATCTCAGAAAAGTTTAAAAAGCTGTATAAACAAAGTGCATATTTTTAAAATTAGTTAAACTTTGCTACTTATATCCTTGCTGGTTAATTCTTACAAGATCCGTGAAATAAATATTTCTTGTTTATGTCAAGTTGGACTAATATTACAAGCTCTTTGCAGTACTTTGATAACCTGTGGGTGTCCAAAACTAAAGCAGAACCTCTAGATAATTGATGAAACATCAAAATACTGAAAATGCTGTGCTCTCACCTAGTGCTAAATAGTGGATGGAAAGGTCACTGGTTTGAAGATAAAATAGATTCAAATGAATATAAATTACCTTTATGATGCTGAAAGACTTGATTACTAAGACTGTGAGACACAATTGTGTCCAGAAGCTATGTAATGAAGATTAATAAAAGTGGCAGGCCTAAATCCTGCTTTTTGAAGTTTGAAACACAAGGCGACATTTGACAGCTGAATAGTAATAATAAAAATATCATTTGGAAAAGGAAGAAATGCATTTAAATCTTCTGTTTCCTACTCAAGATCTCAAGATGCCATATAAAAATAGTCTATTATCAGAGAATTGAGGAATTATTTTATGTCTTTCTATTTTTAGACTGATGAATATTTTTTGAAAGGCTCACAGGTGTGAGAAAGAAAATTAAGCGCAGCTGTCCCCTTGCAAAATTCTTTTTGTTTCTGGGATGATTTTGACTAACAGAGATCTACAGGAAAGTTGTTGCTGCTGTTACAGTGACTAGAGCTCCTTTCCTTTCTGTTATCTGTGGTTTAGATTAGATGCTCAAGTATCTGTTTTATGTGGATTATGCAAGAAAGAGTATTAAAGGAGGCTTGAGCAGATCAAATAACCTATGTGTATAAAGCCAGAAGCCTCTGATGATACTTGTTTCCTGGGTGACTGGATATATTCTGGTAATTTGATTGCAGAATTTGTTGTCAGTGGGAATGTTTGTAGTTGCCTCCAGATAAATTTAAAATGTATCCTCCTGTTAGTAAATAGGAGGAGCTAGTTTAAAATGTCCAGGTTTTGGCAGGCTGGCAGGAAAGAAAACTTTATATTGTTTTAAAACATAAAATGTCTTCAAAATATCTAGAGGAAAAGACAGAAACCATTCTAAGTGACTTTGATAGAAACTCTGGGGAATGAATTAGGGCAATTTTTGCTCTCCTTTACACCAACATAAATCTGGAGTGACTCCATTGAAATAGATAACTAATCCTAACATAATAATATATAATGTCTTCCTTTAATTATTATAGTTAGAAAATAAGTAATAATACCTGCTGTAAGTTATAATTTTGTGGCCTAATGAATTTTGCTTGGGGCTTCCCTTTAGAGTAGAATTTATTGATAATGTGCATTTAGCTACCATAATAGATTATCTGCCCTTATAAACTCCTCATCTGGCCACTTTTCATTCAAACATACAGCTAATTCGTTTTTTATCTCAAGTAGGGTTTCACTGTTATAGAGCAACACTGAGGAACCAGCTGACATATCCCTTTCTCCCAGACTGGGCTACAAGACAGTCTCTGTAAAGAAGGCTGTCTGTGCATATGACTTAAGGGTGTGATCCAGCCCCATGTTGTTGTTTAGGTTATACAATGTTCACTATCCAGTTTTCACAACACATAAGAGACATGACACCTGCCCCAAGCAGTTTGGAATCTAAAATTAGATATGCTACAGTGAGTAACAAGTAATGATTTTTGTTGTGGTATTAAGAACTGGTGGGCTTGTAAAGAAAAAAATAAAAAAGGCAAAAATAAGCTACTACGGTAAGTTTGCATGAATTTTCAGCTTCCAGATCAATTGTAGTTGTAGGTATTGTATTAACTAGTCAAAGGGCTTCCAACTGCTAAGATAATATGTCTGAACAAAAGATTGTGAATGCAAATTAAAGAGCACAAGAGGGTGCTAGAGCAAGATACCATTGAGATGTACAATTTATCAGAACCATTACATAATTCCAATTACTGTAGAGGACATGGTATAGTTTTAACAGTCTTAGCTGCATAGCATTAGGATGAGGGCTAATTTAGGAAATACAATACCCTGCTTTAAAGGGGATGCATTTAAAGCTGGGATCAGTGGGATTTTTTATTTGATGCTCCAGAAAAAAACTGCTCTCTAGCACATTCCAAACTTTTAGCTGTTAAGTGGTTTGCTAGACACAAAATATCAGAGGGAGATGGACAAAAGGTCTATATTTTTAGTGTTTACTTTGAAATTGAAACTGGCATTTATGCCATTAGTAAAGTTTACCTATCTGGTATTTGTACAATACTTTGTTAATGTAAAGCAGTGGTGTGTTTGTGCACAAGGAAGTATTGTGATCATGTGGTCCCTTCAGGAAGGATTCACTTTGTTCTTCAGTTAGAGATAAGAAAAGCCTAAAAAACAGATAAGTACAATAGCTCTAAGCGACCCAGATGGTACATTATTCTTGACTTCTATGTAGACTTTTGTATATTATAGGTCTATTTAGTTCATATGCCAACAAACTCTGAACATGTGAAAGAACTGAGGATCAGCACAGCAGGAGGATAAGCTGCCAGTGTGGTTTTTCCTGCAGTTCAGATTCTCCGACAGTCTATGATATCTGTTGTGAAGACTCTTTGCTATGGAAGGTTACTTCTGTCCTGAGGCCAAACTGCAAATGTCCAGTTCAACTCAGTTTCAAGGCTATTTTAGAAGAGTAGAAAGCAATAGAATAATCTGAATACCCAGCACTATCACTGTTTACTTAGTTTATCAAAAGTAATACTATGTCTGGTAAAACTAAATAGAAAGTATGTGATTTTATAATCCCCATTTCTATTTTTTATTAATTCAATTATTGAATTTTCAGGAACTCTTCCTTTCCTGTAGAGCTAAAAGTCTGGAAGGTAGTAAAAGGAATTTCATAACATTCAAAGTAAGCTATTTTTTTAGAAGAAATAGATATCATTCTGAAACAGCAATAACCTTGATCTCTCTAGGCAACAGGGATACTGCAGGAATTCATGGCCCAGTGGAGCCAATGCATGAAGTAGATGTTGTCAAAAAATGACTAAAAGAGAAGCATGAGGAGATTTATTTTGATCTTCTTAAGACTCTCTAGGTTTTCTTTTTTTTTTCTGAATCAGACATTCAAATCTCTCTGCTACCTTGCCATTGCTTCTGCAATTAGAGAGTTCATGTATAACTTGGAGATAAGTCTAATTGAAACTCTTAAAAACTTCATCTTCTGAAATCTCTGTGATCTTCATCCTTTAGGTATTACATAAATAGTCTTAACCAGTATCTCTTCAGCTGTACAGCTACTTACTTATTTATTACTCTTTCATTTCTGTTGTACGGCTTTTGTAAGATTTGGTTTTAAACTACTGTCTGACTAGAACAAACAATTATGCAAATGAAAAATTAGATCCTTCAACACTTTAGAGAACTGCTACACATTTAATTGCTACAAGAAACCACAAAGAATCAGTTAATTCCAGAATAATTCAACATCTGTTAGCAAATTTAAAGAAGATACTGAATTTATTACAGATCTGTAAATACTCAGCAACTTGGCAGGTGGTATTTTTATGGAGCAGAGAACAAAACAGAAAAAAAAATAGATGAACTTAATTTTTCTGGGTATGGGACATTGCCGCAGAATATATAGAGCAAATATTATAACTTTTTTAGGCTCAGGAAGACTTTGTTGTTGCTGTTCATATGTTTTTTAAGATTTTATTGCAACTTTGGAGCTCATTCCATTTGGTGTTACATATGGAATTGTCTGTGCTAAACTTCCTTTTTCAGTGATTCAGGTATCACAGTTCTCATATACTGCAGAAAACATCAGGCAGTTTATTTCCATGGGATATTATAAACAGTGTTACTAGCAAAGCAGCACCTGAGGAAAGAGCAGGGGATCTCATAGAAGGCTGCTGATCCCTACAAAGTTCAGTTTATGTTGCAAAGAATGACACATGAAACCTCTGCTCGGAAGTGTCATCTGAGCTGGCACAATTGTCAGATGACAGGCAGATGCATATTGTGTACAAATAGCTGAGAGGCATGACTGCAAGGCAGGGATCGCTTGGGATTGCAGATGGCAATTTCTGAAACAGGTCATTTGTAAGGATATGGTTTTAACTTACGATTCCCAGTTTGCTTTCATCTTGAGGCTGTAAAGGTTGAGACAATTAGTCTTTGAAGTCTGAAATACAAATTCAAAATATTCAAATATTAATAATTGTATAAAGACATTTTTGTAACGGCTGATCTGGTAAAACCTTAAGAATGTGACCCTTTCATAAAAACAGGCTGAGGCTAAATTGGTTTTCCTAGCAAAAGGTTATGGCTAGTGACCATGGACAGATGTCTTCCATTTCTGTTAATATAAATGATTTTCTAATGTCACACATGACTATGCAAATGACTGTGTCCAGGATGCAGAGAGGGAGCAGAGCTTTGCACCATGTGGGCGTGGCTAAATTGCTATTCTATGCTATTATGAAGAAAGGGAATAAGTATGCAGCTACTGAGAATAGTTGTTGGCAGCATACAGTCCTTTATTAACCTCAAGAGAATTCACTGAAGCCTCACTGGGGAACCAGAAGGATCAATAAGATGAAAAAAAAAAAGTCAGCTTTAATTTATGAAGTGCTGGGGGTTTTTGGTCCACTTAACTTTCCCTCCTGCTCTTGGTGTCATCTACAGAAAATTCATTTGCAGACAAATCTCTATGTTAATCTCATTGAATCAAACTGAAGACGAATTCTTAAAAGGAAAGTCTTTAAGTCGATTAAGTCTAATAAGTCTATTAAGAAAAAAAGAAACAAGGAGAATTTTAGCTCAAGATCAGTTATTTGTGTTTGACAATGGTCAAGATTCTTTCATATATATCTCAAATATATGGTCAGGAACACAAGAATTGATGTAACTACATATAACTATTAAAAAGGTGATTTCATTTTTTTTGTTATTAGCCAGCTAGCTAAATAAATATTAGCCAGCTCTTTGCCTATACTCTTGTTAGAAAAAAAAAATAATTAAATTATATGCAGTAGGACTCTTATAAGATCAAACTCTTTAGCTCTTGGTTCTGTTCACTCTCTTTCCATTTTCTCATTATGCACATGGAACATTTTTCTGTGGTGCTCTGCAGTCTCCAAACAAATTCTGAATACAGGTACTGTCATTTCCATGTAAAATGGAAATTGTAAAGTGATATTTCCTTTATTTCTTTCAAAGTGCTTTGTCTTTATGAGAAAATAAATAAAACAAAAAATCTGCTGTGACATACTTTGTATCTGTTTAGGAAAGTTCTCTACTTAGACCTGCTTCCTAAAACATGAGAGAGTGAGATACTTTCCAGTTTATTTATCAGAATGCATCGACAAAAAGAAGGTTTACAGTGTGCAAATGGAATTTGTCTTTGGAGTTAGTGTCTGATCATGAAAGAAATGCCATTACAGATAGTAGAGATGGATTTTGGGTGAAATACTCAACTTCACCCATTCATAACTAGCAATGTTGTAATTTAGAGTAATCAATGTCTCACCAAGATTTGAAGACAAATTCTGTACTTCTTCTTGTTAAATATTTAACTTTTAATGTTGTAATAATAATAAAATTTTTTTTCTGGTTAAACAAAAAAAAACCACCAACCAAAACAACCACCTGAATGAAAGACTTGTTAAACTAAAGTCATATTTGGACTTAAAATATCTCTGGAATACCACTAATGATCTATTGTGGGTGGAATAGTATTGGACAGGAAGCTTTTGTACTGACTTTCTAGCACTATGACAATGAAGAGCTCCCTGAATGGGCAAAATTTAATGGCAAAGCTCTACTGCGCACTTATAATACTACAGGTCTAAGCATGAATATATATTTCAATATCAGTTCAAATAAGCAAAGCAAGCAAAATCAATGCAGTTAGTTAAAGCCTTTTTAGTATGTGCTACTGTGTCTTCATATCTCTGACAGAAATATCAATGGTGGCAGAAAACTGACGCATAGAACCACTCTTCACCAAAATATTTGTCCAAATTTCAATTTTTGCCATATATAATTTTAGAGTAATGCTGTAGGGTTTAGTTGTTACAAAAGTTTGATAATACGTTGTAACATTGCAAAGTTTTGAAATTGATTTCACATGTAATTCTTGTTGAGCTGCCCCATCACTACAGGATTTAAAGTTATATGGGAAAATATATGCTGTTACAGTTATGTGCTCTTATATGAGACAATGATCCGATAAAACAGCATTGCTGTTGTATGGGAAAATGAACAGCATTTAACATTGGTGCTACCCTGTTCAAACATATTCAATGTACTGGGCAACAATGTAAAGCTTTTCAATGACCTTCAATGTATATAGACATGTAAACATATATCACTGATACCAGATCAGTAATATAGGAGACACCTATAAAACATATGCTCTCAGAATAACAAATTTGAATAGCCGGACACGTACATAGAAAGGCACATATATTTCTAGACTTGCTAGCTTTTGCATTGAAGAGGAATATCTGATATGAGGTTTTTGTGAAATCCAAAGTATAACACTGAATTTCCAGATTATATCCGTGTAAGTGGAGCCTTCAGAATTTTTTTCTTTATTCAAACACATTTTAAGTGTATATTCTTTATTAAGATTATGAAACATAGTTTTAAATTGCGTAATGAAATGAGTATGCAAAATTACTGTGATTTTTTTCCAATGCTACTCTCATAGAATACTCAGATTTGCAGTTTATAAAATGTAAGATTATGTTTATGAATATATGCAGTGAATCTGGTATGTATTTTATTATTATTGTGACTAAAAAATAAAAGGTCAAATTGATTCCTTTTAGTTGTATAGTATCATTTTCATGTTGTGTTTCTTCTCGGTTTGAAAAGAAGTCACAACCTTTCCATTATTTAACTATATTTAGTTAAGTAGACAAAAAGGTAAGATTCAAATCTTGACTATAGCCATTTTTATCTATTAGTTTTTTATTTGGAAAACTGACTTCTGTGAAACAATAATAATAAAACCTTTATATACAGACTGAAGAATATTTCTTTCTGTGAAAAATTAAATTCTATTAAGGATCACCAAACTTTTGAAAATATTTTCGTATTCTTTTTTTCCTACATATTTTCCCAATATTTCCTGCTACAAATAGGAAGGTAGAAAAAGGTAGAAAAACATTTATTTTATAACCTGGTTAAGAACAATTTACTTAAGCTCAGGAAACTTGCTTTCATATTTAAGCTATGTATTGTACAGGATGACAGAGAAAACATTGTAGAATGATTTTTAAATCCTTGTAGTGTATGACATTCATAAATATTTAAAGAGCAAATTACCTGTCATAAAAAACCTAAAACATTGTTGAAAATTACTTTCTATAAATTCTACTATTATGTGTAATCTTAAGACCTGTAAAAATTTTCAGATAATATATTGGAGGCTATAGTTCGATAAAAAGAGATAGAATTTGTCTCTTATCATACTTTTAGCTGAATACTGAATTAGGATAAAATCACAAATAACCCCTGGCAATACAGAATGCCATTGCAGATTCCTGTTGTATCACAAAGATGTGGGTTATGTTTTGCATAATAATTACTTGAGGCCTTTTTCTCATCTGGAAATCAGAAACTGAGTATGTCAGTATCATGGTCGCGCATATGCAGTGTCAAGCTTTCTGGGACGGACCTTTTGTTTCTCTCAGAATAATTTTTGTCCTGTGGCCCTGGATGTAAATCAAAAACAACGTATCTCAGATCCTCTGTATTTACTGATAATATTGTAGACTTTTTTCCCCCCAGACTTAGCGGATTGGGACCCTTTGACATTATCCTGAGCAAGAAGAAAACATCAGTTGGGTCTTAGTAAACAATCAGTTGCTAGTTCATGAGGCATTGTTCAAGGTGTCCTATAATATCCTTCAAGGTGTCCTATTATATCCTTTTCTCTTTTCTTAGCTAAATACGTCTCAAAGTCTTCACGTGCTTGACTGAAAGTGAGGGGGCAAGACTCCTGTCACATTAGGGAAGGAGCAATGATGGTCCCATGGCTGTATAAAGATTGTGAAGGGGAATTGCTGCCATTCTGTATTTTCTTCTTACTACTCCCCACTCTGCAAGCTCTTTGCTAGACCTCTTGCAGTGACAAGGCCAAGGCATACTTTCGGTTTCAGATGAGAGGAATACTACTTTTTCATATGGCAAAATTGTGAAATGTATGTAATCTTTCTGGGTGAGTCAGGGTTGAGCTGTTTAACAGTGAAGACATTCCTTTTTTCTGGTTCATTTATTATTGCTAGGCTTGTGAGTTTGGAAAACTATGGACTTCAAGCCTCCATGAACCTCTGCATTGACTGAATACAGATCCCACATGCTTACTTCCAACAGGTAGGAAAGAGGTGTAGAGACACAATAGTTTCAACGCAAGTTTTTCAGCATGTGCATGGAATACTTCTGAGACCATAAATATGAAACCTTATTATCTCAAGGCAATAAAAGCACAGGCAATAAGTTAAAAATTGTAAAGAAGGATAATGTAAAGTAAATTTGTATTATGTTCTCCCCCTAAACAAGGAGGTCCTTTCAACCCCCTATTTGCATTATGTGATGCAGATGTGTTACCCAGACTCTTCTGTAAAGATACTCGCTATCTTCTTCAGCATTTTTGTAAATATCACTTTCTCAAACTAGGACCCCAATCTCATTCTGCTTTTATATATCACACCCCCCAATCTGGATATCTTCTGTTTCCAAAGTTTCTTTACTGCACTGCCTTATTTGAAAGAACAGATCCGAATTTTGCCTGTTGAGTTCAGTGTACGAGAGGAGATGCAGGAACCACACCATGGTGGAGCAGCAAGGAACAGTTTCTCATCAGTCCAAAGTGGTGCCTACATAAATGATAAAGGCTTTTATTTAAGAGAAGTAGCAGTGAAGTTTGTGTAGAAACTCTTTTGTCCTTTTACCTCCCCACTTCCACTTAAAGGTATGGCAAAACAAGCCTGGGAAACCTTTTAAATTGTCTTTGTGAGGGTGTCTTTTTTTTTTTTTATTGAGGTCCTTAACACTTCAAAAGACTGGTCATATGGAGATTTCTAAATACATGCACAGTATGGGAACTGGAAGAATTTGTAAGTCTTCAGTATATTAATCTAGCTGGAAATTATTGAAAGTAAATAAATAAACATATGCCACATCTGGGACTTTCCAAATCATACTGTACACCTGCAGATTGCACAGATGATCTCTCTTCATACTCTGAAGGTCATATTTAATTCAGTAGACTTTGTGTAGACCTGATAGTATGTCAACATATGTTTCACTGTTCTAGTAAAACTGGGTTTCAAAATAGAACAGCTAAATGTAATTTGGTCAGAATACATTTCTCGTAAACACACTGTTCAAAGCCCAGGTTTGCAGTCATTGAGGCAGAAACCCTTTTAAATGAAACATCCCTGATTTTGCAGGTAGTGAAGCATTCCAAAATTATTTTGAATAAACATAGTGCTATAGAATACTATACTCCAGCAGCAAAATTGAAGGCTACTTCTATGTGAGAGAGCAAATTAAAATGCAGTAATTTTCAATTCAAATCATAGAATCATTGAATATGTTGAGTTGGAAGGGACCCATCGGGATTATTGAGTCCAACCTCTGGCTCTCCACAGGACACTCCAAGAACCACACCATGTGCCTGAGAGCATTGTCGAAATGCTGCTTGAACTCTGTCAGGCTTGGTGCAGTCTCCCACACAAAGCTTTTAGTTTACTTGTTTTTTAAAACAAAGTGGTTAAGTTTAGGCTGAAATCTCAAAAATAGTAGTAATGAGAAAGTTAAAATCAGAGAACACGGAAGTGCAAGAATTTTAATATTAAGGAGTAGGTACAAAAAATATAAAACAACATATTTGTTAAGTATTGTAAGATACCTACCTAAGAATTGCAGGATGATTTTGTATTGAAAAAATTAAATTGTTTGAAGGTTATATTTAATTATGAGAATCCAGATGGTATTGTTGAGGTGTTGTTTTTACTCATCACAAACTGTCCAACCAATGACTTAGTTTCACTTGGAACACAATAAACTATGCTATCATCAAATCAGTTCTTATTAGCTGCATCAAAATAAGCAGGACTTGTTAACTACTATGTCCAGGGGGAACATGAATAAATGAATGCCTGAAGTTTCTGAAAATAGTGTCACTGCACAGATTGAATGAACCAAAAGGATCCTGAACTTCAAAACTGAACTGTAGTAAAAATTAATAAAAAGCCATCATCCCATAGTGCAGGCTTCCTAACTAGGGTTAGCATTGTTTAAACGTATCAGTTAATGGGAATATTAAAAAAAAAGTCATTAATAATAGATGTTTCTTAAGAGGGTGTTTGTTGGTAGAAAAAATATCAAATATCTGCTGCTCTTTAAGAAAAAAAGTTGACATTTATGTATATTTTTTTTCTTTTTGATCCTACATAAATTCTAGTAAGCCAAATTATACAGATTCTTTAAAATAATACATGAGGATTCCATGAGGCTATTAAAATGGTAACTTGCCAGCTATGTAATCTTATTTTCCCTATCCTACAGAATCTTCCTTTAAATTTATTGTACATAGTAATGATAATTAATCTTGTACAATTGGTGATCACTGCTAGCTTTAATATCTGTGAAATACCTTCATATGTCTGTATATATACTGCTGCTGAAGTAGTTGTGCACATGCCTGTTTAAAAATCCATGAATTATCTCAGCAGATTCAATGTATAACTGAACTGCTTAAACAGCTGAATCGTGGCAGATCCAGGACTGTATGTATTTAGAAGACATTAAATACTACTGGTTTATTGATTTGAAGCAAAGTATATATGGAGCAAATTAAACCCCAGTGAAGCTAATTGTATTGTTTGAACTGACTTCAATAAAGTTTTGATCAGTTTTTCACATTAGGGATCTAGAGTAGGTTTTAGGTGATTATCTTTAGATGACAGCCCTGAAAAGCACTAATATTAATATTCTGAATTTTTTCAGCTGATGAATATATAGAACTTAAATTCTTGATGTAGAATACAAAGATTTCTTGTGGAAATATCCATTTCACTGTAAGTATAAATTGTATATCAAATAGCTTAAAAAAAAAAATCGTTGTCCTTGGGGTATCAGAAACACTGTAGTTCAGAGCTGGCAAACAAAATGAATGATTGAAGCTTATGAAAATCAGCTACCTCTGTCTACAGGCAGTCTCAGAAAAGGTTGTTGCATACATGATTCCAAAAAGAAAATATTTGATAACAAAGAGTCTAATCATTGATAAGAGCACAAAATTCCGTGTTGAAAGGCTGAAGTTAGATTTATTTAAACCTGAAAAAAGCTCTAAATATCTTTGAAGTATACACAACACTGGAATGTCTCATTCAAATGAAGTAGGAGAAAAGTTGTTTTTACTGCTTTCTTGAGGTAAATTTGATTTTTTTTCCTCCATATATTTAATTCTGATTTTCATGAGAAAATATCTAGCTTGTGTGTTTGGAAAGGGGTTTTTACAATGTCCTTTCTGTCTTTGGAATTAGTGACATTTAGTGCTTGTATTCACCCACTTTCTACATGTGTCTGTGTCATAATTGTTTGCATTATACTTCCAGAGTTACTCTGCATATAAAATACAGCTCTCCCTGTCTCCTTAGTAGTTTCAAATTCTTAAGGAACTGGTAACTTGGTAACTTTGAAAATAGTCTAGAAGTTGTCGAAGGACTGATGAACCCATTTTTTTCTTCTTGAAATTTTTTTGAAGAATGATCCTAATTCAGGCACTATTATTTTGCATCTCTACAAATACCTGTTCTTGGAGGATTTTGGTAATGTAATCTCTCATTAACAGCACAAAATACATTACAAAATATAAAATATAGTTTATCATCTCAAATAAACAGTGTATAAACTGTTCTTCTAACTGGATAAAATCAGAATACGTGTTTATTATTGCCCAAGACTCTGTTGTCTTCTGGCTGACATATGGACACCTTCCAGTTCTCTTAGTTTTCAATGCTGGTGGGACATAGTCACTGAAGGTGACATGTGGCATGTGTCACAATTATACCTTTGAGATCTAACAGATGTTCCAGTAACTGTCTTTCATATCTTTTGAGTTTATTCCTTAATTCTTCAATTTAGTTTTGAAGGAGACTTGTAAATATGCTTAGGTTTCTAACGCCCACTGTTATGACAGAATCTGGATGCCTAAATGCCCTCAGAAATCTGGTCTTATTCAATGGAAGAGATGTATACAAATTTAACTTGAATTTCAGCCAGTAATTTCACTACTTTGAAGGTTTATGAAAAAGGAGACATGATACTTTAGTTCAAAAGAGATATTAACTTATCTACACAATACTGAATACATAGTCAGAACTAGTAAAATGCCACAACTGTACTCAGACTTTGAAAGTTCCATAAAATCAACAACAAATAGGAAGAAAGTGCTTTAACAGACCAAGCATTACTCTAGTGCCCAGAAAAGACAAGATCCAAATTCTGTTATTCTCTGTTTTCTCCCAGATGTCTAGAAACATGCATATGATCCGTGAGAAATCCTTCCCTTCCCCTAAAAAAATAAAATGTGTTAGTGAAAAATTGTATTAATTAGTACCTGTTGGCCTGGTATAAAGAGTTATTAACCAAAACATTGCCTTTCAAAACTTACTTTTGCATTGGTATCTTAGCAGCTAAATTAAAAACTCTGAAATCTTTAGGGTAATGATAAACTGTGGCAGTAAGAAAGAGTCATCTGTGAATAGCAAGCTCAGCTTGTTTATCAGTAAGTGCTGTATAATCACATATTTTAAGAAAAATGTAATGCAAAAAGATGGGCGCAGCAGCTGAACAGTGAGCACCACCGAAGCTGGATGTTAAGAGCAGAGAATGGCATATGTGACACAGGAAAATTTTGGGACCTAGAGGCAAGGTCAAATTGTCTATAATGTCTCTAACCATAAGAAGTTCTCAGCTTGCAGCCCCCAAGCAGTGAAATCTTCTGTGTCATATTTCTTACCAGCTCCCGTATTTCCCGCTTTGACTGTAAGATAACCTCTGGTTATTTTGGGATGTTGTTTTGAGATGAGCACTGTCAACAATATGCACTGTCTGTAAGCATCTGTGCCATTCGCCTCAATTCACTATAAATTGTTCTCTTCAGGCTCTTAATTCAAACTCTGCTGTTGATTCGCTCATCTAATATGTAGAGTATTTTATTTAAAAAAAAAAAAGAGTACACAGCTTAGCAAAACAGAATGTATCTAATCAACTGCCAGTTTTGTAGTTATAAAAGCAGGTGGTTTTCCTTAATTCATGCATAATTTGCAGTTGTTCTGGATTTCAGTTGTTGTTACATTTCCTGTTACTATTTTGACTCTTGGTGTATTTTAAACATAATGATTATATAAAAAGCACATACGGCAAACAAAAAAAAAAATCATAGAAAACTAGAAACATTTTTGCAAGTGAAATGTGAGAGCATTCTTTAAAACTGAGAGTCTGACCATTGAGACCAACTACTTGTGACAGGACTTGATCCTGCCCTGTCTCAGACTAACACTTCCTTTCCAGTTCCCAGTATTTAGTAAGTGCTTCAAATAGTTGTTTTTCCACATAAATAGCTGACAAAATTTTGTTGTGGTTTAACGCTTGGAGGCAGCTCAGCCCCACACAGCTTCTCACTCATGCACCCACAAGTGGGATGGGGGAGAGAATGGGGAAGGCAAAAGTGAGAAAACTCGTGGGTTGCAATAAAGATGATTTAATAGATAAAGCAAAAAATGTGTGTGCAAGCAAAAAAAAAAAAAAAGGAATTAATTCACTACTTCCAACTAGCAGGCAGATGTTCAGCTATTTCCAGGAAAGCAGAGCTCCGTTGCGTGTGGTGGTTACTTGGGAAGACAAATATCTTAACCCTGCATGGCACCTGTTTCTCCTTCCTTCCATGAGCTTTCATTGCTGAGCATGATGCCGTGTGGTGTGGATTGACCCTTTGGTCAGATGGGGTCAGCTGTCCTGGTTGTGTCACCTCCAGGTTCTCATGCACCCCCCGACTCCTTGCTCATGGGGTGGAGTGAGAAAAAAGGACTTGCTTGACACTGTGTAAGCTCTGCTCAGCAACAGCTAAAATATTGGTGTGTTATCAACACTGTTTTGGTCACAAATCCAAAACAAAGCATTGTATGAGCTACCATGCAAAAAAACCCAGACAAAGCCAGTACAATCTACACTCCTCATTCCATACAATATATGTCATAGCCAATACATTCTCATTATATATGTCTTTACTTCCCATCCTTTGATACATACACTGACATAATTTTCTTTGTCTATGGGCTGTTCCTGTAAATCGTCCATAAAATATTCGTTGAGGTCCTTTACTCCATGATTTCATTTCTATCCATTATGGTAGTCACTCAGGATGGGAAAAACAGGGTGTTGCAGAGAGTTACTGGGCACCAAAGCCATCTCATGATGGGTCACTGATGCACTAGTCCATGTGTTTCCTGCTATAATACTTCCTATTACATACAACTCAAATAATGGGTTACATGAGTTCAAAGGTACATCCATTGCACATTTAAATATTTTTATGTTCTTTCCTAAGAACAGAACTTCTGCTGCTATTCCATAAGCAAATCAATATGAAATTTTTGGGATAAAACAAGAACTTGGAATTTCTTCATACACATATATAGACGCCAACACTCTTTGGTTTTGAAAGGAGAAGTTTCCAGGTGGGCCACTGGAAAAAAAAGCTGATACTCAGGTCTGGTAAATGAAGACATCAAATAAATTAGCTCTATTTTGGAGTTCAGTATCAGCTCAAGTTCAGTATCAGCTGAGAACTTGCCCCTCAAAATGTTTCAATAGACAAAAATCAGATAAAAATACTCTCTCTAAAAACAAGAACAGACATTCACACAAATTCATGACTAATTCAGACCAAAAAACTAGAACAATCTCGTCTACATTTGTGGGGGTTTTTTTCTTGACTTTCTAGTTGGGATATGGATCCCAGGGCAACCATCAAGATTACTAAAGATTTGTAAGTATAAGAAAAACTGTATAACATCTCCGTAGCTTTGGTTGAACAAATCAATGGGATTATACTTTAAACTTCATTCTAGGAGTTAATAGAAGATCACAATTACTTCATTTAAAACAAACAGCCAACCTCCTCTCCAATAAAACACCACCAAAAACTCTAGGGAAGAGCTGAAAAGTTCCTTTTATGTATTAAAATGTATGATGTTTTCCCTCTGTGGAGGGGAAACAAACAGAAGTCTTTTATTGTATCTATTGTCCCAGAGTACAATTCTTTAAGCAAAAAGACTACAGTAACCTTTTAATTCAGTGCTCCTCATAGGCCACTCAGGAAGAGTTAGACCCCCTGAGTCTAAAACATCTTCTTAGCCTTGAGTCAGAAATGGAGGGAACACACTGTGTTAATTTACCTTGAGCATTAATAGCTTTATTGGCATGGCAGGATGAGTAATTGCTGATTGTATTTGACTTTATAGGCATCCAAGTCCTTGGATGTACCTAGGACTTGGGTACAGAGGCTGACAGATGGTCATGAATGATTCTTCCTAATTAGGGAAAACTGAAGGAATCTATATGCAGAATTCATGTCTGGATAGTTGTCCGTGGGACATATGGCAGAATGTTAATGAATATGTACTTTACACTTACACATATATTTGACAGAGAACAAGTATTGATATGCAATATAACACCCAGCAACAAGGATCATGTGATTAAAGATTACATTTTTGAGTTTTCCAAAGCAGGTTTTTGTGTTTTGATCACCTGGAGTGCAGAGACTACCTTATCTCTTGTATAGCTAGGTAGGTACAATAAATATTGCATTTGCTACACAAAACAACACATTTCTCTGAAGTCATTACCTTAAAGCAAGACAAAATCTAAAGTGATGTGAATAAATTGGACATATTTATGCAAAATTTATCATTTTTAGGCTAAACCATATAGGTTTTTCACTCCACATGAGGGTGTTAGGTTACTATAAATCCATTGCTTATCCTCTTTGTCAAAGAAAGCTGAACGAAATACAACATACAGCCACCAGGGCATAATCAGACAGCCTGCTCAGCAAAATAACTTCTGAGATGACCCTTTCTGGAGACTACATGATCTCTTTTATGGTTTGTAGTCTGGGGTTCAGAAAACAACTTCTTTGACTCCCCACCTGCAAATACCTTTGCCTCCACAGGTTGAAAGAACCACTGGAGAAGGAAAGAACATACTTTGAATATGTCTAAAATAATGTATGTGGAGTAAGTGAGGTCACACTTAGGAAAGTAATCTCAGAGTTTTTTCTTGTCAAAACACTCAAGGAAAACTCTCAACACTTTCTTGCACTGTACTAACATTCTCCTCATATGCTGTTCATATTGACAGTACATTTGCCAAATTATATTAACTTTGTAACTATTACTTAAATGAAGAATAATTGCTACTTTGTAGCACTGTACTCTAACTGGGTTCTATACTTTGCAAGTTATTCCCTTAAAATGTTCTGTCTACTTTTATTTTTTTAATTATTTTTATTTTTAATAGTAACAACAGATCTTATAGCAAATAAGAAAATCAGGATTATACCTTTACAAAGGAAAATAAGCCTGATAATGCACCAACATCATTGCAAAGAAATTAAAAATTAATAGTTTTTTAAAATGTATATTGGATATCATTAAATGTTTAAATGTTTATTGAATGATTAAAGTTAGCAGCTTAGCTACTGGACATTCTGACTTGTACAAAAATATAATGGTACAAAAAAAATTTGTTTGAGAAAGAAACCAATAGCTTATAGAGGATAGAGTCTGAATAAATTAAACAGATCCAGAGATATTAGAAAAAAATACTTATTTTGAAAACATAAAGTAGAATAACAGATACCTGTGAAAGCCAACAGTGAATGAGTGTAACCCAAAATATTTTGTTCAGAAACACAAGTTGAAAGCATATTTATCTTTTAAAACACTTGTAGGGACAATCCAGTCAAAAGAAATTTCATTCTTCTCTGATATCAAAGTATAATAAACAATGGAGATAAATAAAAGCAGAACATGAAATATGTGTGCATAAGTATAGTAATATTTTTGCATAAGATGCTAAGACTTTTGCATGTGAAGAAATCTCAGTTTTAAACTAGATAAAAGAAATTTCTTTGTCAGTCTTTTGACCATTACTTGTGAAGTGAATATGCCCACTTGTTTATTGTGTTTTCAATTTAAGGTATCTTGTTTTTTGCGGGGAATTTCACACTAAAACGCTAAATTTAAATGCATATTTCTTTGGTTTTTTTCTGAATAAATTAATTTAAAAGAAAGCAGAGTGCTACCAAAAAACCAGCAAATCTGGCCTAGTGGTCTTATGGTTTCTAATCTGTTCCTGTGATGCAGACCTCTGTTATTATTAGAGAATGCACTGATATATCTTTAATAGTATCTTCATGATATTCACTAAAATATCATGTAAGACTCACTCAGAACTGTGTTATAGACAATAGCAGGTGCTGGGGAATTTGGGTTGCTTTTGTCTGTCATGATATTCTGATCCTCATTATGCTCACACTTCCCGAACACTGTGGTGTTAGTAACACACAAGATAGATAGGCAGCAACTCACTGATTGACAGCCCTGGGTTAAGTTGAACAGGAGTTTTAAGAAGCCTCAGGGAAGTAGGATATTAAATATCAAACCAATATTTGCAGACAGGTTTTAGCATGGCAGAAGAAAGAGAGTGGTAAGTTTGCTGAAAACAAAAACAAAAATAAAGTCATGGAATAGAAATGGAATTACTAGAGGACATCAGTAATTGTGAAATTAAGACTACCTTTTGTTGCTTCCATGCTCTGAAAAATAAAACACCTCAAATCACAGAATATTCTGATTTGGAAGGGGCTACAGGGATCATCAAGTCCAACTCTTAAGTGAACGGCCCATAGAGGAATGAAACCCACAAACTTGGTGCTATTAGCACCATGCCCTAACAAAGTGAGCTAAACATGGGGTCAATAGGTGATCATAAGAGCATGTTTTTTTAAACCCTCAGGTGGTTGTATTGGCACAGATTTAATGCACACCTTTGAAGGCTTTTCATTATAGATTACAGGGAGAGTTGGTAACATAGGGCAAACCCGAAAAATGAATACAATGAAAAGCTTTTCTCAACTGAGATAAAATCAACCAGTCCTGTCATTTAGTTTGGATGAGAATAATTGTAACCCTGCAGATTATGTGGTGTTCAGCCAGTGAGCACTACTGCTATATGAGTTCAACAAATGTACTTTATTAAAATTTGTGGCAAGTTGCTTAATGTAATTTCATTATTTTCTTATATTTTATTAATTAAACATTATTGTAGTAGGATTTAACGTGATTTAAAGAAACGAAGAAGTTATTTTCTGTACCTCATTTAGGTATATTTAAAAAATTAATTTCACTTTTCCAAGTGGTGCTGGTATATGCAGAGCACTACATAATATCTTTATTATTATCCTCCTGCTTGTAGATCATATGACAACATATAAGATTAAGATCACTGTAGAGTGCAGTTTGCCTACTTCATTGCTGCAAGATTCATTGCATCAGGCACACAATTAGAAAAAAAGCATTCAATTTCATTGCCCCCTGTCTCTACACAGGTGATTCTGAAGCTTTAATTTAAAAAAGTATTCAAATCTCTGCTTAAATCTTATCAAATTCCAGTCAAGTTAATTAAGCAAATGTCTAAGTGTTTTGGTGAATAAGGAGATACTGGTGACTTGAAGTCTATATTAACAGCAGAACAAATTCCAGATACTTAATAACTGGTTGTCTTCTGGGCACACACAGCAGCTTTACAAAGAATGTTATTCTTTTGTGTAAGCACCATGTCATCTCTAATAATTTTCATTCATAATCTTATTTCCATGAGTATATTAAAGAACAGATGAATACTAGCTAGCATATTATGTGATGGTGTAAAAAGCATCACAAAGAAGGCTCAGTTACTGCCTTTATGGTAAAAATACTTGATTGTAGAATGAGATTTTACAATAGTTTTCTTTCAAAGGGGCGGGATATCACTCTACATATATACTTAAAGTTGGAATATCTGTATGTCATATTGAGGGAAAAGAACTAAAGTTTACATGGCAAAACTGCATGCTACAGCTCAGAAAATGATGACTGTAACTAATGTATCCCTAGGAAGAATGATTAATGCTGCAGAGAAATAGTGTAATTTCTCTACCATCAACTTTTTTTTTAATTCACAAAGCTGAAGAATATATTATTTTCTTGGCAAATTTCTAAGAGCTTTTTTCTGCTCTCTAATTAAATTTTCCTTTCTATGACACATAATTATTGAATGGTAGAAGTTTTAAATTCTTGTTTCCTTTTCAAAAATGCTCTTAAGTGCAGTCACAATTAAGTGGAATCCTGTAATTTCAAATGTCACTAGAGAATGGCCCAGTGTAAAACTGTAAACTGTAAAAGGAAAGCTTGCAAAGTATATTCTTATGTCTTTTCTCAACCTGCATATTCTAGCTGAATTTGAATATTTGTCAGGAAGAATATATAACACTGCATATTAAGGAAAACAGTTTCTGGAATTCCATTCCTTCACATACAAACCACATAACACAAGCTCCAGATATTGTTGCATTGTTTGGAGACTTAAAGATGATAGATGTTTGCACTGACAGAAAAATTTAATCATTGCTAGCTGTCAAACCTTAAAAGCTATGGAGTGATACATTATTGTCACTTGCTTTTATGACTTCCCTTTTTAATGAAAAAGATATGGATTATATTTAGTGCAAAGGAAATTTCCCAAGGCAATAGAACTCAATTTCCAGGGCTTGCATACTAGAGGACAACATTTAGTCTTCACATGGACACTTGTGAGGCTTATATTAAAGCCTAAGGGAAAGCTCTGTTTCTTGATTATAAATAGTTGAAGGGATAAATTTCTATACATTTATGTACAATATAGTAGTTTTGTCTCGAGACTCTAATGAAAGTCACTTTTTAAATCGAAATATTCACACATATATGAAGACACAACCCTCCCCATCCCCTGCTCCCCATGTTCTGATGAGTTTAAATCTTTAGTTACTAGTCTCTAGTCAGTGTTCCAAGAGGAAAAAAAACTGGAAACAGGGCCCACTTTTATAACTCTTACTCTTCCAGATGGGTTTGAATTTTATTAATCTGCTTCTCCTCTCTCTCTTGTTGCCATTTTAATTTTATTTTTGGTCTGTGTGAAGCCTTCCTTTCTGCTGACCCACTTACACATTTATTCCATTGCAGTCCTCTCATGACTTAAGTGTTCCAAATCCTCAGGTTCAAGGTTTACATTACTTTTCACTCATCCAGAATCCTGTCCCTAAATTTCAGAAAGAAAGCAGTAATTGAAAATAGAGAAAATAGGAAGTCAATTTTCTCTACATGAATAGCAATGAAAAGGTGAAATTTCTTTCCTTAAAATGTTCCAGACTGTATGAGATTGTAAGAAAACATGAATGCACACACTGATGCACTGGTAATTGCATGAATTTAAACTGTTGAGCATGCTAAAAACTAGAATGAAAACATCAGGTATATCTTCACAAAATTATATCTGAAATAAACATATCTTAATAAAAAGATATATCTTTTAAACATATGATATATTTTAATAAAAAGGGTAATCTAGAATTAGAATATTTTCTTCATTCACAGAAAATATTGAAAATAAATTATTTTCTAGTATGGAACCACCACTGCTCCTCCAGTCCTGTTCCAATCAGCACTATTGACTCAGCCTAGTACGACACTCACTCTATCTGATGGATGTGTCCTTGTCCTCACCGGCATTCCAATTTCTGCATGTAGCAGTTTCACCTCATCTCAGCTTTCTACACTATCTGACAAGCATGTTCACTTGAGGAGGTAGCTATTGTTTCATTATTTATTATTTTCTAAATTAGAGAGCTTAAATCTTGAAGACCTTACTTAACATGTAACCATGGGTCTATCTCTTGGTCCTTCACTGGTTACTAAGGGATTTTCTCACATGTTCTGATCTTCTGCCCCAAATATGTGATATTAATGTGAGTTTAGAAAGAATTATACTACAAAGTCCATTTATAGCTCTGTTTTTCATCCAGGAAGATATGGTGAAGGCCTCACTTACATGAGTAGTCTGTTTGGATAGGCTTCATGCTGTGATGCCATACCACTCACCAGTCACTTTCCTCATACTTCCAATTGGGCATTCACCTTCAGAATACCTTATTTTCATGCTTCCCTAGAAACAGGTAAAAGGAAGTGGAATGCAAAGTGACATTAAACAGTGTGAACATCCGCACACTTTTCCTTTAGCTTGACTTCAGTTAATGGGCTAACCAGTGATAGCTTCAGGAAAGATTTTGTCTTTTACTTTCTACTAAGTTGCGTAATGGTGTGTATTCTCTGGCATTCTGAGTTGCTGCATTGAATTCAGGCATTTATCAGAATGTGTGCAGGATGCGTTCAGTTATTTTCTGTGAAAATAATAGAAGAAGGAAACCAAAGAAGGGAATTATAATAGTTGCAGTTCTGTGCTTGTGTGGATGACACTCCTAAATACTGTATCCAGACTTAGGCAGAAAACAAAAAGGAAACTCCGCAAGAAAGTGAGTGAGAGACTTTGTGTAATATTGTATACAGAAAAGTATCCTTATGCTTGTGAGAAAGGATGCTTCCTGGTGGTTAAATACTTTATATTCACTTGCATTAAATAAACAATTTACTCAAAGGAATAAAGAGAAAAATCTAAACAAAAATTAACCAAATTTTTATACTCATTGAAATTGATGTACCTCAATTTCTTAATTTTAAATATAACAAGAAACAATGAATGAAAAACTTACAATATCTTGGATAAATAGGTGAGTTTGTGTCAAGTCCCATGATTTAAATAAGTGGGTTTATGTTATACAAGAGGAGATTGTTTCTCACAAGACTTAAACCAGAAAAAGTTCTAACGGAAATGCATTAAATGCATCATAAACTACTGCTATTTCAGAAATAGGGCTTTAAGCTTTGTTACTTGTCCTGGTTTCAGCTGAGATAAAGTTAAGTTCTTCTCAGTAGCTGTTACAGTGCTGTGTTTTGAATTCAGAATGAGACTAATGTGGATAACATTAATGTTGATTTTGTTTTTGCTATGTTGTTTATCCTAAGTCAAGGACCATTTTTGTGTGTGTCTTACGCTCTGCCAGTGAAGAGGTACACAAAAGAAATACTGGAGACAGCATAGCTGGGACGGGTGACCTGAAATGGCAAAAGGGACATTCCACATCATAGAATGTTATGCTCAGAATATGAGCTGGGGAAGTTTCCCAGAAGGAGAGCCAATCTAGGCTTAGGAATGGGGTCTGGCATTGGTCAGTGAGTCAGTGCATCACTTGCTTGATTTTTTTTCTTTCCCTCTTTATTATCATTATAATTATTATTTACTAGTATTACATATTACTTTGTTTTCCATTATTAAATTGCTCTTATCTCAACCTACAGGTTTTATTTTTGATTCTCCTCCCCATTCCACCAGGGGAAGACAAGTGGAGAGGGGGTGTTGAGTGACTGGCTGTGTGATGCTTAGTTACCCGCTGGGCTTAAACCACAACATTACTGAAGAGCCAAAAGTTTTCCAAATAGACCATATAGCTGCAGCTGCATTGCTAAAATTTTCTCAAACTAGATATAAGACAGACATTTTTGACTATGGGGGTAGTGAAACACTGGAATGGGTTTCCCGGAGAGGTGGTAGGTGCCCCATCCCTGAAAACATTCTAGGTCATGGAGCAATCTAGGTCTCTGAGCAATCCGATTTATTTGAAGATGCCCATGCTTATTGCAGCAGGTTTGGAATAGATGACTTTTAACAGTCCTTTTCAATCTAGATCATTCTATGATTTTGTGGTTATATACTCTTTCTGTGTACTTTGATTATTTTACTTTATTCCCTTTTTTTTTTTTAACCCTGGGCCCACAAATTTCCTTCTTTTTTCCTAAGAAATAACCCTGGAGCCAAGAAATACTAACATGATGGTCAGTCTACCCACTTAGGAGAACAGAGTTCTGTATTCCCTGCTACTTTCCTATTTTCAAACATGTGTCACATAAAATACAGATCTCTACCCAACTGGTCACATTCCTCTGGTGAGCCTCTTTTATTCTACTACTTTGCTCTGCAAGCTGCTTTCATTGTGATATCACTTGTCACTGAAATGAGTAAAATAATGCACAAGTTATTTTCTCTGGGGATTGATGACTAAACCATTTGGATTGATTGGTTAGCACTTGGAGCAGTACATACCTCTGGTGGGGTATCTTATGTAAAGCAGTGGGGACTGGGTAGATCAGTAGACTCACAGGATGTGGAAAAGCAGAACGAGATCTAAACATCAGCGGTCAAAAAAACTAGGAGATTTTCAAAAGGATGCAGGAGAGACTTCACATTGTCCCTTTCAAGGTAAACCACTGAAAGCTTTTGAAATAGATTGATAAGGAAACAGTAAAACTCTAAAGGAATCTAGAACTGTGAAAGCTTCAGGAATTAGTAAAAACCCAACATTGTTACAAGTTGCTTTTTAGCAAACAGATTCCTGTAAGTCCGAGCTCATTATCTGAAGTTGTAGCAACATAAAAACATGAAAGACATGTCATTGGTAAGTTCATATGGTGATGTTTTAAGCTACATGGTCAGGTCAGCCTGTTTGGGGTTTTTCATCAGACAAATGACCTCTGCACTGTGTTCCTTGTTCTAGTGTAAAGCTACAAATAGCTGCATTTTCAACAACTGCTCAGAGAGATACTTGATAACCTTACTGATGAGCTCAGAAAACAGCTATTTCAAGTGCAGGGGAATTAAAAAACAACCTGATATGCCTGTGTTTCTGGGACACTTGTTTTAGAGTAGTGAATCAGGAGAAAAAGTAACTATATTCATTAAACAATATTTTTTCTGAACGGTCTTTTTTATAAATAAATATGTTTCCAGCTCTACACCAGCTAAAATATCTGGAGGTGTTGCTGGGGATGCAGTTATCTCTCCACAGCACAATGAAATAAAAGTTAAACAATAAGCAATAGGTGCTGTCATACACCTCTCAGCAGAGATCTGGATAAATACACAAAGAAATGATTACAGGGAGTGTCACTGCCATTTTTCAAGCTGTATTGCACTGAATAATACACAGTGAAAAGGAAAAGAAATTATTTCCCCCTGTGATCCCATAGTCAGCAGATATTTTGTTGATCTAGTACCAGTCAGACAAAAAAGGTGTTTGATCTTACACGAGTACATGCCCGAAGGCCTTTAATCTGTCACAGTCATTAATGCCAGTGACACTTTCACTGACCTGCTAGAATCCATTAACTCTTTCTAGACAATGTTTTGTGACATATCCATCCTTCCAATTAAATATGATGATCACTTGGTTGAGTGAATATTCTCGGAAGCAAAGGGAAAAAGTGTTCTCTATTGTCTTTTAAATTACAGATCATGATGATGGCCACATGACACTTAATTAGCAAAATACTGAGTGGAATGCATTTTGTAATTTAGCTTCCAAACGATCTTTATATTACAGGAGTTGGTGATGTGTGGGTTAGTATGGCACTAAATGTATCAGAAGAGCTAGAATGAGACTAAATATTGCATTTTATGCTTGTAAAGATTTACAAAATTAAATACGTGGCAGAAATATAATTTTGTACTTCTATAACTCCTGAATGTTCTAAAGGCAAGCATCTTCATTTGGCAGTCAGAGAATTATTTTTTTCTTGTGGCATGTGTACAAAGCTAGAAAGAAAGGATGTGTCATTTAGAAAATTCAGTAAAACTAAAAACTGAGGAAGAGATATTTATGTATCTTTATTAAACAATCCCTGAGGCTTTCAGGAAGAAAAGCTCAGGTATACTCTATCTCCTTCTGGGTTTATGTGTAAATCTTTCTATAGCGTAAACATACCAGGCGCAGGATGACTGATTTTGACCACTATCCTCAGCAACTCCACATGCTGTGCAGACAAAGCTTTTGAAAGGTTCAGCATTAGTTATTATGGAGACAGATGGGATTTGAAGCCAGCCTGCACTCCAGATAACCTTACAGCAATGGCACTGAGAGTCATGAAGCTACTGAGTTTGCATAGCTCTACATCCATGGAAGAGGACACACAGCTGTCGTCCGGCATCATTCTGAGCCAAACCATACAGAAATTTAAGCCACTTTTCTTTACAAGGCCAGATATAACATCCTGATAGTTCTGAAGATGACTGTTCTCCATGTTGCAGGTTTCCCAACAGAACATATACTAGAAAAAAGATGTAGAAAAAAACACCGCCTTCCACAACTACATAGTAAAAATTAGACATACTTAATTTTTTATAGGTTTTCTAGTTCTATTTCCATTACCAGTGCAGGTATGTGGAGACAGACACTACAAGGGGAGTAAAGGTCCTCTCTACCCGATTGACATTTTCACAGCTGTGGACAACCTTTCTATTTCTTCAGTTAGTATTTTCAGATCACCTTACCCCATGTTGTCTTGTCAAAGTCAAAACTGAAACTGGAAAAACAAGATCCCCAAAGCCAGATTATAAATCTAGGCAAGAAATATCTGTTTTATTGAAGGTAAGTTCTGTAAGCTATCTCCTGTCCCCCTGTCTGCCACGTTCAACAGGATGAGAGGCAGACAGTAGACACTAATGAGTGGCAGACCTCCACAAAGATGACAAGGAAGTTTATCGAGAAAAGTAAAGGAAGCACGGAAGTTTTAAATATGAGAAGAAAACAGAATTGTTTCCAGATGCTAGTGCATGAGGTACTGAACTTTCATATTGTGCTGTGTGCTCAGGAAAGAGCAAAGATCATGGCTCAGGAAGGCATCACCTTCTAGCCAGTCATTCACTGGAGCCCCATAGAAATATTTTCTTCTCTAGTGTGTTCTCCTTTCTTCATGATGCCTCTGCACAAATATGTCTACAACGTGCAATGCAGTAAAAGGTGATGCTCAGTAGAGCATGCATTTCTACCTCAGTTTCATTTTTTTCCTGTTAATGACCATGACATACAGCTACCATAATTCCTGAAGCATCTGCTTCCCTACTAGCATTTGACACAAAAGAATATGCTGGTACAACTGTCTACCTAGCTTCACCTCCAGGCTGCATTATGTTGATCTAAGAAATGCTCGTCAGGCCTTGGCCTTGACAAACAGCACCCACGCTAAGCTTCTCTTGCACTTACCAGAAACCCTGTCTGCACCCTGGAACTTATGTTGTCCAATGGGCTCCTATTTTAACAAACAGGTGTGGAAATTTATTTTTTTTACCCAAATAACAACCCAAGTGGAACAACATTTTTGTTATAGAACTTTCAAAGAAAGTTATTGACCTGAATTGCATCCGGGATGGAAAATTATTATGACTTAAACCAATTCTCTTGTGACCTTATAAACGGTGGTCCTTAATGAGACATTTTGACCTCTCCTAGACTGCAGCAGGCTGTGACAGCAAACTCCTTCTGACTAGGACATGTCTCAGAGCCAGCAAACTCTCAAGTTGTTCGGAGGACCACCACCGAAAGCCAACGATGGAGCCTGGGCTATCTCCACTCCTCAAGGCTCAATCCTTCACCCATTGCAAAGATGCAAAGGGAATTTTTCACAGGTATTATATACCTTGTATATACTCTTTAGATCTGTGTGTGTGCGCATGCATGTGCTATAGCAAATGTATTATGAATGTTGCTCTGTCAGATTTTTAAGTATGCTAGATTTGTAAGTTAAGCTTAGAAGTGAGTTACTGTTGTGCTTATAGTAAATTCTATAGAATCTTTTGTTAAGGTTACCGATTGAGTGCTCTTAGGTTTAAATTCTTTTAAAACCTTTGGACCCAAACTGTTGGTCAAGCCCAGGGCTAAATTTGGCGAGGGCCGAACACTCTGAACCTTGTGACTCAACAGGAGAGTCTGCCTTATTCCTTTTTGTCCTTACCATTTCCCAACTTTACCCTTTTTCCACCACTGGCCTCCATGTAGATAATTTTAAGTTTATTTTAGTCTGATTTTTCTCTGTGTGCTTTAACTATTTAGTAAGTAGTAGAGTGAACCTTGCCAACAAATTTTGTCACACTTTCACTTTTATATTAAACCAGCTTTTGCCAATACCTTTGCTGGTGATTCTTTGAGTGACCTGAAAGACTCATTTCTGACACAGGTTCACAGACAGCAGGCAATTTGAAAAAAAAAAAAAATTAGAAAAGCCAATCTCATCACATGACAATGACAAGGAAGAAGAGAAAAGGGATTTGGTTGTCCCAGTTATATTGAAATTAGGCTATCAGTTCTGGTGGTGGGAGGTCTACCCAAGCCTTCTCTGTTTAAGTGTCTGTCAGGCATAGTATGAAACACATATATGCACAAATATATGACCCTGCTGGAGTTTCTGAATGTCTTCTCAGCATGATGTGCAAATGCCGCTATGCTCTGTTAATCTAAATCTGTGTAAAGTATAAGAAAAGTAATGTTCCATATACTCCAGTAATAGACATATGATCTGAATCTTACATTCAACCCATTCTATGAAATATTTAACTATTATCTTGGGTATTTTCAAAGTCATAGGAAAGATGATGAAGAATAAAAGAGATCTGCAGGGGGGTTTTTTTTGTATATCTACTTAATTTGGAAATGGAAAAGAGCAGTCTGACAGCTATCTTTTTCAAAATTATCATAAAAGGGTTCTGGATTCTTTAGATTAGTTAGAAAATTGTTCTCTGGTTTGAGTATTTTTTACTTAATCAGTATGCAGAAGCAACATATCACATTGGTGTGTGTACCCCAGGAGTGACTTCTAGATGCCATTGCATTACAAATCATTAAAAAAGCACTAAATTCATAATGACCCTTACATTAAACTCACTGAATAGATTATAGTACATTTAATGGCCCAAACCCACCCTTTTTTTTTTTTTTTAAATTAATGACACTTGTAGATGGAGAGTTGTTATTTCCACAGTTTTCTTTATATATAAGTGGATTGTATTGCTTTTCACCTTGTTGTATGTTCATGGCTTTGAGTAGCAGCTTTTTGTAGATTTTCTTTGTAAAGGATAAAAGCTCACCCTCCCCATCATTATTTCTCCTTTGAGTTCTCTGAAAAAATTGCTTTCAAACACTCTCCTGTTCCTCTAAACATAAAGACAACAAAGAACAAGATGAAAATACAGAAACTCCCTTCCCCCAGTATTAGCTTTCCCTTCCTTCGGTAAACCCTAGTGGTTTGAACTATCATTAAAAGGAATTTGTTTTTCTTCTACTTTAAGCCTTCCCTATTAAGTGAGAGTTCTGCAGATCACAGAGCTACAAGTCAGTTGCAGAATATATGTTGTAGTAAGTAGAATTAACCTCCTGACCGTCAGTTCTCCTCTCCTGTGATGCACAAAAATATTTTTCTAACCATGAAGTTTTTACAGACAAAAGATGGATTTTCGCCACTATTTCTCACTAGAAGTTGAGCTAGCAGTCCACAGAATTCAAGTTCCTAGGCTATTTCAGGTGTACTTAGTAAAATTACAGTTGTATATTTCTACTAAATACCTATCTTTTTAATTTCAGAAATGCATCCATACTTAGTTTTGACTTGGAAAAATGAAATGGAGCATTTATATTTAAAACCAGATTTGCTGTACTTGTTCACTAGTTCTTATAAAAGTGTATTTGCAAGTGGCTGCACGCATTTCTCTGTGTTTTTTTTAAGTATACCCATGATTTTGAAGAAAATAGTTGGAAATGAAGCTGTGGCTGTCAAAAAGGAACAACTACAATCTGTTTTTAAAAAATAGTAACAGAAAAAATTATTTGACTAGATCTATTAGGAATGGTTCTGCAAAAGTCTGAAATTCAGCTGAATGCAACAAAACATGATAAATCTTGACAATACTTTGAACTTGACATAATTAAGCCAAAATATTTCAGGAGAAAACTTTATTATGTTTTCTGGAAGTGGAAGCATTGATATATTGAATAACAGATGCAAATAAAAGCTATTTTCTTGTTCATAGCATTAGAACCAAGAATGAACGCCTTACTTTGTAAATGAAGACCTATGTTTATTTGTTGCAAATGAGTGGTTTAGGTTAATTTTACAGCAAAGACAACAGTGGATCAAGTTTTGTGTGTAATTAAAATATTTTTCTCTGGTGAGTGAGAAAAAAAGCAGTAAAATTTGAATAATAGTTTCCAGGATAAATTTCTGGCCAATTTAGGAAACAATTACATGTTAATTTCCCATTAATATATGGGAAATTGTGTAAATTGTTTGATCAAACTAACTTTTATGATTCTTCAAGAAGGCATCTGTGTGTTACCCTTTATTTCACTGTTTCAGATGAAGGTAGAAGTAATAAAGAGATTTATTCAGATAATCACTTTTTGTTTGTAAAAAATATTTTAAATTCTATTTTAAAAAAAAATGATTGATTTAGAAAACCATTAGATCTTCTTGTGCAAAACACATTGTTTTGGCAAGATAGATGGACACACGAATCTCTGGGGTGTTGCATGTTTTCCATTTTACAGTAATGCTTATCTTACTTGTGGACATAACTACAAAAACAAAATCCCTCAGATTGTACTGGTAGAAGAGGACACAATTTGTACTTCTGCAAAACTATGAAATGTTACTGTATTTTGGCTCCTGACTGTATAATTACAGACTTTGGGAAAGTGGCATATTTGTGCATCTAATATAGAGACGCACATATTTTTAAGAAACCAAGTTTTCCAGAGTAGGTGAATCCTGAAAAATCTTTGGGCTCTTTATTGTATGACACACTTGTGCTCTAAAAGGCCTTAAGTACTGTGCAGAAAGAGTAAAATATTCCTCTTGTAGAATGGTTGTAACAAGTGAAGGGCCTCTTAATCTGGTTAACAGGTCTTAACAATTTACTGTGCTAACTCTGTCATGTTACTTCTATAAGCACATGTGCTTAGCTCATGAGAACAGAAAATAAACTAACTTCAGCCTCTAATGATTTACTTGAACTGGCTTACTGTTACAATATTTCCAAACAATTTCTGTTATTCTTTGTATGTTTTGTAACTTGTTAAGATGCTGCAGCTTGATAGTGAAAAGGATTTTTAAATTTTTTTTTCTTTTTTTTTTAGATACAAGGATACCAAGGGAGGATTTTTACATCGGGTTAGTATATACAAAATTTCTTAACATAGCAGAAAATCCCTATCAAGATATGGATGAGTACATATAAAAGTTTATACAATGTAATTAAAGTAAAGGTATATTTTCCTCAGATGAAAGTATCTGGTTTTACACCAGTCATGCAAGAGTTGAGGGATAGTTCATTGCTTGCAAGTTGCAGGCATTGTATTGCCTGTGGTAAGAAATTTTACTGAAAAGTGTCACAGTATTTTCAATAGCCTCACTTTGTCTCTCTCAGGGAAAACAGGTGATTGTTTCTTCTGCTAAGACCAGTGAAAGCACAGGAGAAAGGAAGCTCACCTGGGAAGATAGTATCTTAAGCAAAGGAGCAAAGGAGCACGTGTGCAGGTGTACATCATATATATGTACTTTAAGAAATTCTGCCATTTGGTGTTATATTTGTAGCACAGCAGATGTGAGACTGAGAGATTTGAATGGGAAGAAGAAATCGTTTTCACACACTCTTACTTTCCCATAAGGGCAGGAACCATAAGAAAGCATCAAATCTCATCCTGGAACATATACTTCTATTCCCAGGAGACTGAAAGGGGAAATCAGCTGTACCAATAAGGCCGAGTAACTTGAGAACTAAAGGTATGGGGTTTTCTTTATTGACAAATAATGAGAGGCCTTTGAACTTAAAACTATAGTGATTTTTTGACAAGAAAAATCCCACTAAATTTAAAATGTGTGTCAATCATTATAGTAAGCATCTCGTAAGAAAGATTTGTATTTCTCTGTCAGACTGCTTGTTGACTAGCAATAAGGATAAAAAGCTGTGTCCATTAGAATTTATTAAAGTTGCATTCTATACATATAAATAAAAATACTTCATTGTATAAACATTTATTATATTTCTGAAATAGATGATAAGTAACTATTTTATTTTCTCTCTAAAGGGGGAAAATCTGGTTGTATCATTAATGCAACATATACATCCCCACTTCTAAACCAGATGTTGAGTTGTTCTCTTTTCTGAGCTCTCAGGATAATCTCATAGGTTTTATTCCACACTTCTCATTCAGTCATTTTTTTGCTTGGTCAGCCTAGATTTTATCATTCTATCTGGCCTATTGTCTCCTGTGCAATATGAATTGCTTTGAAATTTGAGACAGAGAATCCACCTTTTTCAATCCCTCTCTAAAGAAAAGCTGAAGCATCTGAAAGCATGAAGGCATAGGACTCAGGTCTCCCTGCCAGTTTGTAGTAATTTGGAGCCAGATAGATTAGACAAGCTGTTCACATATGATAAACTCAAAGTGTCAGACTTGCTGTTAATGTACAGAATAATTCTGTGATGTAGAACACTTGGTGTAGACATGACAGATGCAAAGTATGACAACAAGGTCCATGGCACCTCTGAGATGCCCTGAGCTGGAAGTGTTACCTCTCCTTTCCCATAAGTCTGTTTTCGTTTAAGAATCATGGGAATAGAAAAAACTGTCCTGAGACATTGTGTGTTCAAGAATAATTTCTCCTGTGGCAGCAGTCTTTTTTCATATCACCTTCTATCTTCATGTTGCTACTTGAATGTATTACGTACATTATGCTTATGTAGAATTTAAAATTTCTTATCATATAAACTTTATATTTTACTTATTCTTTTAATGATATTTGTTGTATAGTTGGGTAATCTGGATCTTAATCTTTTGTCAAACATTTCAGCATATGACAAACCTAGTTTAAAGGGTTCTTTTCAGTGACAGAAATCTAAATTAGACTTTCCATTTTTTCTAAACTTTCTTTTAATTCAAACTTACTTGCAACATGGTTTATGAGTTGTAGATAACACTAAATAATGTTATCAAGTTTTTTTTGAAAAAAATTCCTCCTTCTGATATTTTTCTTATTTCTTGGAAATTTTATTTTCTTTCTAATTTCTACATATAAGATTGATTTTACTTCCTTTTATCTTCATTCTTCTATAAAGCTTATCTTTTCAAGATAAGCTTTAATTCATGATTCAAGAATCATTTTTGCTGCTCATATATACTCACCATGGGAACAGTTTTATCACTAAATGGTCTAAGCTTTTTTAAGCATTATATGTCAATGTGCTACATGTCTGCACTTTCTTCGTACTATCAAGTTTAGACATCACTCTGACCTGTGTGTCAGCATCCAGTTTTTGGTTAATTGGCTTTTATTTCTCCTAAAGGCTGTGTTAACTCCAGAGACTGTAAGATGATTGCAAGATGAAATTATGGTAGTGTTCTATTTGTAAGTTTAGTGCTGTTGAGGTAGAATAAAGGTAATATTGAACAAACAAAACTATGTATTGCAATTATATTACAGGACAAACTGCCACAGCTTCCTCTTAATATAGAATATGAATAATTTTGGGAGGTGAAAAGGTACACTTGTCTTTTCTGTTCAGCACCGGTTTTCACAAGATGAGGCATTTAACATCTGTACTTCAGCTTCCTGCCAAGCCAAGAAAAGTATGAAGATGAGAGCAAATAAGTACAGACTTTGCTTTCTGAAAATTATTTTATGACTTTTATCAAAAGAAAGAATGCTAAATGTGTATCTTGTTTCTTCTTGTTTCAGACTACAAAAATATCATAAATGAACCATAAACGCTGGTGATACAAAATTGGGTGTAGTGGCTGACGCACCTGAAGGCTGTGCTGCCATTCAGCAGGACCTTGATAGACTGGAGAGTTGGGTGGAGAGAAACCTAATGAGGTTCAACAAGGGCAAGTGTAGGGTCCTGCACCTGGGGAGGAAGTCCCAGGAGAAGCTGGGGGCTGACCTACTGGAGAGCGCTTCTGCTGGGAAGGACCTGAGAGTATTGATAAATCAGAAGCTGACTATGAGCTGACAGTGCCTTGGTGGCCAGGAGGACCAGTGGTATCCTGGGGTGCACTGGGAAGAGTGGGGCCAGCAGGTTGAGAGAGGGAATCTTCTCCCTCTACTTGGCCCTAGTGAGGCCACATCTGGAGAGCTGTGTCCAGTTCTGCTCTACACAGTTCAAAGAAGACAAGGAGCTACTGGAGAAGGTCAAGTGAAGGCTACAAACATGATGAGGGGTCTGGAGCACCCGTTATGAGAAGAGACTGGGGGAGCTGAGCCTGTTTAGTCTGGACAAGAGAAGACTGCGAGGGATCTCATCAATATACAGATATCTCAAAGGCAGGTGTCAAGTGGATGGTGTCAGACTCTTTTCAGTGGTGCCCAATGACAGGACAAGGATTAATGATCATAAATTAAAACACTGGAAGATCCACCTCACCATTAGAAAAGAATTCTTTACATTGAGGGTGGCGGAGCACTGGAAAAGACTTCCCAGGGAAGTTGTGGAGTCTCCCTCTCTGGACATATTCAAAACCCAACTGGATGTGCTCCTGTGTAATATGCTCTAGGTGATCCTGCCTTGACAGAGCAGTTGGACTGGATGATCTCCAGAGGTCTCTTCCAACCCTAAAAATTCTGTGATTCTGTGAATTATTTTTTAGTTACTTTTTCTTACCTTCATTATATTTTCCTGGATGTCCAGGGAAATTATTTCAACTAAACCATTCTTTATATACATATTCCATAAGAAAAAAAATGCAACTTGTAGTGCTCTAAAACAACCATAGCCAGAAAAAAGTTCCTGTAACACAATTTTAAATTTCATTTTACTGTTTATATTATATTTATTTCAGATAGATCTACGTGTATTTAAAAGCAAATGCAACTTGCACTTGCAAATGAAATTCCTTGCCAAGTCCAAACAAATGTATTAGCACTTCATAAGAGCTATTCACTTTTCAGAATCAGTTCACATGACTGTGTCCTAAGGATAAAAAAAACCCCCCGATATCTACTAAGAGGAAAGAAAGTAGAGAAATGCTAAGCATCCTGGGTGGTGAGTTATGACCATTCATAAAATAGATTGGTTAAAGGACATGCTTTATTATTTTCTTATTAGACTAACACACTGTTTATGTGAATATATGATACATTGTATAACAGCATAATAAACTGCAACCAGATAGATAGCTGTGATGGAATGAGTATTGCTTCAGTGGTGCATGCCAGCTTATGGAATGCTAATGCCAGCTGCAGTAACATTTTTTGGTTCAATGAGTTAGGCTATCAACATCCTGGAAGCTGTCTCAGTAAGCATGCTTTTGTCTGTTTCAGTGTTTAAAATATCATGGGTTAAGGAGATATTTACATGTATGCTAAGTATTGGATCTAAGAAATCAGGCATCTGGTTTTTTTATTCATTTTGTTTTCTAAATTTTTATTGCAGACAGAATCGTACCATGAAGTTATGGAATTCTAATGTGAATTATTGAAAGAATTACTGTAAGTATATTGTGAGGCTTTCAGGGGTTTTGCTTGTTCCTTTGCTTTGATTTCTGGTGGGTTTGTGGGATTCTTGGTTGGGGTTTGAGGTTTATGTGTGTGTATATGTGTGTGCTTTAACATGTATGCTAAAGTGCTCCTAATTTTGATGTTCTGTTTTGGTTTTTTGAGTGGGTATGGGGAGTTTCTACCAACTATATATATAACAAGGCCTTGAGAAATACCTACAGAAAGATATGGCATGATAACTGGCAAGTTAAGTACCAAATATGATTCAGAAACTCTATACCTGTGCTGGTGGATCTCTTTTTGGCACAAGTGTGGTTCTGTACTGTTTGGATTACACTGTGCCTGAACAGTTTGAATTCTCAGAGGAGCTATGGATTCATGCATCTATTTTGCAGGTTTGGCATTGATTTAATTAGTGTTGTTTTTGTAATGGCCATAAATTAAGAATTTGTGCTCCTCAAAGGTTTAGAAAATTAAGCATCAAGAAATGGCCTGTGTGGACAATACCATTGTTACTTTTCCAGTGCAAAGCCACACATGATTTAGCCTCCTTTCCCTCCCTGCCCAACCATCTGAGTGATGACTTCATCTATCTACATGAAATTGTGCTGTGGAAATACAGAAAAAAAATTATGGATCTCAACAGGTCCATTCAATGAGATTTTAATTCCTAGTTGTTCCACAAGCCTGAAAAACTTTGATTATTAGTAAAAAAAAAAAAAAAAAAGAAGAAAAACTCCAAATAAACCAACCAAATAAAACAATCAATAACCAACCTTGCAACCAAAAAAAGAACAAAACCAAAAAAATTCCAGAAATATCTGGTTTTCTAGGAAACCTCTGTAAAGTTAGGAACTCTTGGCATAAATAATAAAGTATAATTCCAGTTTCCATTATGAACACAGACACCTGTTTTTTTAATGTCATTAAACAAAGTTTTCAAAAGCATTTTTAGTTATAAATATGGCATTAAATACCTGTCACAATTTTAAAAAGAAAAGTAGATTTCTCTATGATTCAAATTCAGCAACTCTATGCAACATTTTAGCCTAACACAGCGGAATTTCAATACTGTTAGTTAGGTGAAATTAGGAGACTAATTGGAATTAATTTTCAACTTTAAATGTCTGCATATTTATGCTGAGCTCTCTTTGTAAAGTTTCTAAAAAGTTCAGAATTTCACTCAAACCCCTGAATGCCATAAAGTTTGAATAGCAATTTTTGAAGAAGTCAGTTACTGTGTGTCATAATCAATGCCTTTATCACCTTTGTTTCTGCATTCTTCAAGTACAAAATGAGGAAAATATATGTTTGCCATTCCACAGGAAGGTTGTGAAAATAATAGTGACATGATGTTTGAATTTTTTGAAGGCATGTGGATCAGACTCAAAAGCATTCTGGTATTAATGAAATAAATTCACTTTGCTGTGCAAACAGGCTGGAATTGTTTCTATTTTCAACTGGAAATCTACTCCTGAATTTTTATTGCCTGTTTGAAAAGAATAATTCACAGTTAAATCAGGAGTGGCATTTACCTTCTGTTTTGTTACACAATGATTCCCATGTTTTAAAATACAAATAAGATTAATAAAACACTGCATGTGTTTTGGGGTTTTTTTAATACTCAATTATTTTAAGGTGTCACAGCTTACTGTCTTCCTTTTCCTTGCACTTGAACTTTTCCTTTTCTTTTCCTTCTCCTTCCTCTTTCCTGTCTTTTCCTTTTTCATTCTGTATCCCTACAGGCATTATGATCCTTGAGTATGGTCAAAGACAGTCTGAGGACACATGGGAAAACAGTTTAGTTGACAGAAATTGTAAAGTAGGAAGGTATGAGTGTTTGATTCTTACATATCTGTACTTTGCAATTGAGGTTGTCAACCCTTGCAACATGCTCAGCTTAAGATAAAAGATGAATGGAAATAAAAAATGAGTTAATACTCAAATATGATTATGACATGCTATGTTCTATGTTTTCTAACTGTAATATGAGTGTAGGTACCCAGAATGTTCAAACTAGCATATTTTTTCATGATTATCTACTTGCATAACAAAGTTAGTTTTAGTCTTTCTCCAAAATTATTTATTTTATGCAGAAAATTTTGAGCAGAGTTATGAAGAGAAATTATTTTCATTCACAGTGATCCCCAAACCCTTTAACAGCTTCTCAAACTAATTCCATGTTTGTAAATTTTAACCAGAACCCCAGTGAAACACAGTCACTTCTGAATAGAAATATAGCAGTTCAGACACCATTATTGGGCTGGAACTAGATATTTTAAGTTGGATGAAGTCATGCAATTATGTCAAAAAGAAATTTTAATTTCTAAGATGTTGATCATTTTAGAATGTAAAAGTCCTCGTGAGTATCTTATTGTGTTCCTTGTTCTGTATTTATGTCTCTGTGTGCATATCTAAATAGAAAATAATCAGCATTTTCAGTGCTCACCTACGTGGGACACCATCGAAAAAATTTCTTTCCCAGCCACATCCCAGATTTTAAGTGCAGAGAGGGCAAGTGCATTTAATATAGTCTTCAACAGAATTTTTATAAGTGTTTCTAGCTGAGAATGTGTCCCAGTGTTTTCTCATTCTGGTACTGTCTTCTCATATAAGACAGTTTTAAAATAACATTGCTACAAACATAAGCAAAAATGCCTATAAACTTTGTTTCTAAAAATATTACATAGTAAAATTCTATAATTTCTGGGGGATTCATTGTTGTTGGGGATTTTTTGTTGTTTGGGGGGGGTTTAAATTGGTTTTTTAAATTGTTTATTCTTAACAGTTTTAGGAGTATTTCTCCTCTAGTTATACATTTATGCTCCTCTATTCATTCTTTATTTTAAAATACACCCCCATTGTATCCATTAGAAACTGATGTATACATATTTCAAATGAAAATTGTCCCTTGGAATGAGACATGTAAGGTTTTAAACACTTCTTGCTGCATAAAAGTAATTTGGAAGTCAACAGAACAACTCAAAATGCTATATACTACTGTTGTTTTCAGGAACAATATATGACTCCAGAGAAAAAGTATAATAAATCATAGAAATTACATATTTATGAATTAGACCATGCTTTTTTGCACATATTGTTGATATTGTACTTGAAGTATGACCATAACCAAAATTACTTGAATTAAAAATACAGGCCTGATAAACAGCAGATTGGAATAGGAAGAAAAATATGGAACATGTGACATTTATTGACCATGAACTTTTTAATGTATTTTAGAATTAAAGGAACTGGAAGAAATTAATTGACTAATTTTACCTTGGTAACATAACCCACTAAGGGCAATGACACTACTCCATTACAATTTTATCTGGGCTATTTTGCTTCTTAACATCTGAAATTTTGCAACGAATGCTAAAAAGATGACAGTATTCATCACTGTCAGATCATGACGGCCAATGTAGCAGGGAACTTAGTTACCAGTGGCAGACAACTGAGTAATTTTTTCGCCATGCTGAAGATACTGATACACAGCAATCAAGTCAACTTTTTATCTATTCAATAAGTTGAAAATTTTGAATTTTTGACCGCCATTATAAAGCATATTTTCAAGATTGTGAATAATTTCTTGAATGTACACTACAATTCAATAATTTGAATGTACACATCCTTTTAACTTCTCTTAATATGTCAGCATTTTTCTCTAAGTGGACACCACAATGGAAGAAAATATTCCAGTAGCAATTTTATGTGATCTAGATTCCCTCCTCTTTAGTCAAATGTCTGCCTTTTCAAAACAAATCTGAGGCTCATTGTCAAATAATTTTGCCTTGAAATTGTACTAATTTACGATGACCTGCAAAAACACACATTATTGTTTTCCAAATCAATTCTTAAATTATTAATATCACCTACATTTATTGTTTCAATACATATTCTTTTAGATGCTTTAAAGAAATTCATTTTCAGCTACTTTTCAGAGTCAAGGTGAGTTGTCTGTAAAAGGTGCTTCAATTGCCCTCTGTTAAATACCTAAACTCCATATGAGAAGAATTGCTCACTGGAGGCCTCTGACCTTCTCCAGAGATTAGAAAATGAGACTAGGTTATCTAGTTCAGTCATAGGCACCTATGACATAGATGGTCAGATAAAGAATTTGAATCTTGAGATCTTACTCCTAAATAGATGCCATAAATTTCACATATATGGAGCTAGGCAAATATTTTAATTGGTTCGTGGGGCAAAAGGATGATTTACTGGGTCTTTTCCTTACTCCCTAAATTTCAGGAAGAAATACCTTAGATGATGTTTATGGAATAATGTATGAATTTTATATACGAGCTTGCTATTTGGTTCATACTATCTATGTCTATTGGAGCATAAATTGATTCTGGTCAATTGTCTGATAGATACTATCTGACCTGAAAATAGAAATACAAATATTAGAAACACCCCACATAAATGTCCTTGAATTTATACAAGCAGAGTCACACATTATTTTAGCTACAGCTGTCACGCACTTGCAGCTTTCTGTATTAATTACATGTATTTTATGTGTTTAATGTTCTCTCTCCATCATCGTAGACCTAGATATTGCAGTTGACATTTAAAACAAACTTCCAACTCCCTGGTTAGAACATCTGACTAATAGAACTGCCTCAAACATTTTGCTTCTTTTTACCCAATGCCCAAATACACTTTTTTGTTTGTTTGTTTACCTTCAATAACATCTTTTATTTAATAAAGGCCAAGTAGGTTTCATAATATTTCTCACAGGAAAACTTTAGTTTACTGTAGTTTTTGAGAGGTTTTCAACCTGTTCTTTGATCGTTTGAAATAAATTATAAATTCATAGATGAGCTCTCACTAGAAGTAAAAGCCACGCAGATGTTGAATTGAATGACACATCTGTTGGCTTGAGAAGAAATTATATGTATGCCAAATTGGATTTGCCCTTTATTTTTCTTAGGAGACTGAATCTCATAACTGAAGCAGGCACAACATAACGAGGAAAATAATGACTTTTAAGTCATCAGTTCCATTGTAAATTCATATTTTAATGATATTATTTTGCATATTTTTTAATTGCTTGTAAAACCAGTTAGAGATGAACTTACTTCGAGATACACAACTGGATTTATAAAAATTACCACTGGATATAGTCAATGACATATTAACAGGCAGTATAAAAATATAGAATTGGTTCATGTCATTAAGCAAATATATTTTTGTGTGCAATATAGTAATATAAATCAGTTTATAATTACATAACTAAATATTTTACTATTATGAAATAAATGGCTCAATCTATTTCTAAGCAGGAAATAGTACTAAATCCAGTATAATTTCTAAATAACAGAAATAAAACTTTACACTGGATAGAACTGAGCAGGCATCTTATGAGAATAACCTCTCCACACATTCAAATCATACAAGGGATTGGGGTTATTGAGGGTGAAGTAAGAATAACATGTATTCAAATATTCTGAAAAATATCATGTTGCAGAGATGATAATACATTTTAAACATGCAATAATGAAATATCTTAATAACACTTATTAGTGAAAAGAAATGTACAGAAGTTTGTAATACAGGAGCAAAGAGACGCTGAATGAAATTGAAAAGCAACAAATTTGAAGTTGATTAAAGAGAATACATCTTTACACAATACATAATTAACCTGTGGTTTTCATTATCACAATATATTCTTGGGACAAGAGTTGGATTTATAAAAGGATTAGACAGTTATATTGATGATGAAAACACTCACAGTCACATTAGAGAAAGAAAAGAGAAAAATAAAGTATTTTAACACATAATTTAATTACTAACTGAAAACTAACTAGTAAAACTTCGGCATTGTGCAAGTTATTTAATAAAAATTTATTTCTGAAATTTTTTTTTGTAATTTTAATCAAAAATGTTTGTTCTTCAAAGACAAATGTGTCCTAATCCATTTTTCATTCTCATTTTTGCTAAGAAATTCAAAATTTTGGTGTAATGTCATCTTCATCTTTGTCTGTGTTGGATCTGCGTAGGTTTATTTCTATGTATTTTTCTCAGTGAAGTCAGCCTACATGTTCCTTGGTTCCCTGTTACTTGGAGTTAATGTTTTCTTTGTTATCTCTGTAACTGTTTTTACTGAAAAATATAAGGTCACACTCCTTTAGTGATAACTCACCACCCCAATTTCTATTTATAGTCTGGAATCTGTGGTATCATTTTACATTTGCATTATTCCACTTCACAAAATTTATTCTAAAGTCACAGGCAATTCAATTAACTGAACATAGCTGCTCCCTACAGGTTTAATTAAAGTTTAACTCAAACTAATTTAAGTAATGGTTTCCTGTTACTAGTTCATTGTTATGCCAGTTAAACAAACAAACAAAAAATCTCAATTCAATACAAATCCCGTCAATTCACAGGACCTTGCACTGTTGAGGTAATAGAAATCTGTTATTTTTCATTAGTAAATAAAGAAATCGTGTTTACTGGAAAACTCACACTAGCATCAGGATTTTAAATATCTCTTCTTCCCACTTAGGGTTAAATAACCTTTCAGTTTTGCATTCTTCTTATCATTTCAGGATTCACTGAGATTAACTCAATACTTTGGTTCAGGGGAGCAGCAAGACTTAAATAAGAGAAAAATTGTACAACAGAATAGCTTGGTTTGGTCAGGATGTCTGGAAGTCATCTGGTCCAACCTGTTGCTGAAAGATTAGCTTGCAAGAGGTCTTGTCCATGTGAACATTGAAAATCTCTATGAATACAGATTTCACAGTCCTGGCCAACCTGCTTCTTTATTTAGTTGCCATTCCTGTGAAGATCTTTTTTGCCTATTTGTGGTAAGAATTCTTGTTGCTGCAGTTTGTGTACACTAATTCTTCTCTTTTTGCTTTGCACTTCAAAAGAAGAGCGCATCTTCTCTGTAATCATCTTCCAGGTCATTGAAGAAAGCCATTACATCCTTCCTCAGCTGTATTCTGCAACCTGAGCCAAATCAACTTCCTTGACATCTTCCCATGTGTCTTTTTTTCCATGCAGACTAGTGGGGTACTGAAGGATAAATAGCTAAACTCTTTCAAATGTTTGCATCACTTGTTTCAAAATGTGACGGTACTTTACAGCTGAGGGAAAAAGTTTTATTTCTCGTTGTACCCAAATAACTCATGAAATGGACACATGAAACAGCTGATAAAACTGGCAAAGTATGCAGAGGAAAATAATATAGAAATGCTAGGAATGGTTTAAAACAAGTTATTATCTGACTAATTAAACTTCATTTTGCTGATGTTAGACTGTATTCATTACCTGACCTATACCTCTTAAAGCTACCTCTGAAATATTTATCCTATGCTGAAACTTGCAGTATAGTTGTAGCTTAAGTAACTTCTAGAAATATTGCTGCTGACATTATGTTGACCTTAAAATTTCATGTCACTCCTTCTATTGAAAACCATGAATGAACTTTACAAAGACCAGAACACAGAGCTCTGCAATGGAAGAAATAATAAAACTTCCTTCTAGTACTAGAGTTGCTCAGAATCACAGGAAAAGTAGAGCAAGCAGATCAAAGGAAATATAAAAGACTAGAGTTGCAAACACTGTCAAGACTTGTGTCTCTAAAGAAAAGAGTTTGAAAATGACCTTGTTTCATTATCAAAGACTAGAGTTCACATTCTGCAAATAACACCAATCTTGGATGTAAAACCAACTAAAGTAAACTAACTGAAATTAAAAAAAAAAAAAAGTTCCAGGAAACAGCTATGAAGACTGTGGTAGATGAAACTCATGTGTCTTTTCATTATTTTAGATTTAGAAAAAAAACATTAAACAGTAGTAAGTGAAAAGTAAAAAGCTTATATTTTGTTTAGCGGTAGTGTATTAGTACAATTAGTGTAATTTTAATAGAACCAAATATAACATTAAAATAATAAAGTCTTCCTACTTGATATAGAAAATGCTCTCTACAAGAGAAAATAACATAGAAACCTACAGAAAAGAAACTGAATTACAATGCTCTTAAAGATCACTTTTTAAAGACAATTTCTTGGATTATTGTTAAAAAATTTGTGAGAAAAGTCATGAAACAGCTAATCAGCTCTTTGTCAACTGCTTCTTTTCCATTAATAGTATAACAGAAGAAAAAAAAACCCCATGCATCCTTTTCCATGTTAACAATTGTATTCTGTTTTACAGTCCCAGGGCCAGATGGCAAATGGTTGTCTGCAGAGAGCCATTCATAATGGCAGATCCTCTTGAATTTTTATCCCATAATGTGGTTTCAAACACTTCATGGAAACATCTCATGAAAATATCTCATTAAAACATAGGAGAATATTTTTCAGGAAATTTTCTTTTTACTTCTGACATAACAATCTTGAACTCCAAGTGAGATATGCAAAATACTTCAAAAGCTGAGCCTAGGAACTGAAATTATTAATTCTGCTTCATATTAAAAATCACACACTTGACAGATGCAGACTTTTTATGGATTACTATAATTTTTCATGTTGTCCCAAGTGCTAATGACTCTTTCCCTCTCTTCCATAGGGACCAGCTATCCCTTCTTCTTAAGTGCTCTGACTCAGTAACATGATTACATTATAAATAGAATAACTCTGTTTAATGCATTTTACCTTAATTTCTGTTTCCTGTCTTACCTGGTAGTATGTTTGTTCTTTTATGTCTCTAGGAGGGGATGTAAAATCTTTTCCTTAAGAACCTCATTTCTCCTTAGTTTAGAAGCTGATCAGGCTAGAATCTCTCTATGATCTGAGATCTAGATGGTAGCAGACTGAATGATACGTTGGCACTGACCTTCTCTTTCCCATTACTAAATTTCTAAAGGCAGCTCTTCAGTTTTACACAAAAAGGGTGAAAAGGATGAGGCCCAAGTCAGTTGTCTATGTTTTTACAGTTATGGTAGTTTCTCTCTTTTGCAATTAGAAGCTATTTTTCGTCAAAGCAGGGAGCTGAAGTTGTGCCATGGAGGTCACCTGGGGCAGACCACTCTTTAAGTACAAATCAATACTCAGTGAAAGGAATATCAGGTATGATTCATCACACTGATGTTTCATGTAAAGGGAGAGAAATAAACATGCAGGAGAACATTTTTGTTTCTCCTAATAATGTTTTTGTTTCTCCCACCTAATAACTTAATAAGACCTCACTGTGATTAGGGTGTCACAGCAAGAGTAGGCAGTATGATTAGAAATATGCAGTCCTTCCAAATTTTGTACCTGAAAGTTAGATGCCAGATATAATTCAGTAAGTGGATTGAAGAGAAGCATGAGACACTGCAACTGAAAAATACAATTCGAGATCTGTTTCCAAGTTCCTATACTGATTTAGGGAAGCCATATATTATCTCTACAGCTCCATTTCTGCACTACTAATAGAGTGATTAGCCTTAATAGGGAGGATCTGTGTTAGTCGGGTCTATAAAAATGTAGTACATTAAAGGAGTGTGGTAAATATTACTTGTTTATTCTCTCCGTATCATTTTCAGTACTTTTTACCTTGTTTATTTTAAGGTCATTTCAATAGGTCTTGTAAGCCAACATCTAGGATTCTCTTTTCCACCTACTTGAAAAAACAGCTAGTCCACTTGGGTCTTTATCTTTCTCTCAACATACTTAATTTTTCATATTTTTCCTGTATTCCAGATAGAGATTGCAGTCCATCACTTATTGATTCAGAACAAGGGAAAACCTTGAAATATTCAGTTCTTACTTGCTTATGAAATAGAGAGAGCACAGCTTATCCAATATACTGATGCTAAGCTTTTCCAGGCTGAGTTCCAGCTTGGATGTTGCAACTCCTTTACTCATACTTTCATGTTTAAATTTCACTATAGAGTTAGTAGTACTCTTGACCTTGTTCAATACTGGATACTTTCTCAACGTTTTTGTATTTGTTTTTTTGTTCCTTGATTGGGTGTTTTAATAGTTTAGTGTGCTATTTGCATATTTTTATTTCACTGTTTTCAAGTGTATCTTTCCTGAAGTGTTTCAACTATGATAGCTCTTGTATTCATTTGTTACTGTAATATCTGGTTTTTTGATTGCAGACCTGTGTGTCTCGGTTTGGTCTCAAGACTCTATTTTGTGACCTTGTTCCTGAAAGGAATCGCCATCTTCTGTTCTTTGCATGCGCTTGAGAAGCAAACCTGGTTTTTCTTCCTAGTATGAAACTCACATTGATGGAGACCTGCCTCTTGTCGGTATTTGGTACGTAAGTCAAGTTTATTTTGCCCCTTCTGCCTTAATCTTTTGGTTAGCAGATGATCACTATCACAGTTACCTGTATGTCATCCTTTTTTGTCTTAGAGCCCTGGTCATTCTTTATTTCTATTGATCACATGTTTTCATCACTGGCTTCTTATATTAGAAACTCCTATATAATATATCAATAACCACTGCTTTATTGCACTGTGTTGATTCCAATTAGATCTATCATGTCACTACTTTCTCCTTACAGTGTAGATAATATTGTAGTGTCTTATCAGCGTGTCTTGCAACAAGACTGTAGCTCCTCATGGAATAGATATGCCCCAAAGTTCCACAGTACTCATCAATTTTCAGTAGGTTTCTCATCTGATTTAAGGCTTTCTCTTCCTTCAGGCAATTTAAGGGTGAAATTCATATTCCTTTCTTAACTCCATGTTTTTATTTTGTGATAAATCTTAGCAATTTATTGTCTTTTGAAAAACTAGTATGCTGGAATTTGTGAGTTCACCTTTCAAGGAAAAGGGAGGCTGCATTCTCTTTTGTTAATTTTTGTTTTCATTCTGTAGCAAGAATCCTATCCACAATTTCTATCTTTCAAGGCATTTATAATAGAGAATTATCATAGAGATGATAAAAAAGTATTTCACTAGTATACTCCAGTATGCAAATGAAGTATTTAATCTAAATTATAGTTCAATAAAAATGTGTAAGAAAGTACCAATAGAAATTTATTACTGAGATCTTTATCTTATAAAGTTTATTTTGTAACATTGTCGAGAACATGAACAATTTGTTCTGAAATATTTTGAACAAATATTTCTGCCTCAGCAGGATAATATCTCTGTATTCATAATAAATGGAAGGTGAGTCTTTTGTATGCATTATGAGACACTAAGAAGAGGAGGTTTGATGTAGTTATGTCAGATTGTTTCGATCCTGCGGGAATGCAGTGAGGGACCAAAGTAAGGAGCATCTGCCATTTAACATGTCAAACTTACAGGGGCCAGTGGAGCTGACAGACATTGAAGGAAGTGTGTTTTGCAATTTATAAGGATTAGAATACTAATTTCTGCTGCATTTATAACTCACACAAGACATGTAAGCAAACTAACCTGCATTCTTACCGAATATTTCTGAGGCTGCTAGTGTACACAGTGAAGGAATTAACAGAACAGTTATTTTTTTGTGGCTTTAGTGTTCTAGGTTAAATCAATGATGGTGTTCTCCTTAACTGTCATGATTAATGTCAAACATTTTATAGAAAAAAAGCATGTGTGTTGTAGTTTTCTTTCTCAAAATAGTCATAAGGGAATAAACTGTGACTTAAAAGTCAGAAATGTGGCTGTGAATGGCTAAATGTTAACTGCAGACAGCAGATGTCTTGTTATGATAATGATAATTTCTATCAAAAAATGAGGTTGTAGAATCGAAATGCAATAAAAGTATTTCAGAACCTAAAATTACATTTCTTAACAAATAATTCGCTACCCTTTATGTCTGCAGGTCAATGGGCATTACTTTACAAACAAGCCTAAGAAAATAGTGAACCATTTAAAAGTTAAGAACATAGGTGGCAAAAGAATTAAATTGATGTCTAAAATATGTTTCACCTTTTAATTAAAAACATCTATAAAAATATTCTTTCATCTCATGTCAATCACATTACTCTTAAAAGAATATTTGGGTTCTGTGGATGTAATGATTTTGCATTATTTCTCTTAGTGCAGCAGAAATACATCTAATGAAACAAGACCTCTCACTTTTAAAATTTAGCAGGATGCATGAACAAAATTTCAATGCACTCAGAGATTACAGTTTGTGCTTTATGGTAATGATCAACAATACTGCTAGTATTAACAATTAGGTACTAAGCTCAATTGATATGGTTGTCACAGGCCATCTGCTTCCTATCAGTTGGTGCAAAAGGCTTAACAGATTCTCACGTGGTTCTCATCTTCCAAACCTCTGTAATTCCAGCGAAAAATCCTACTTATTTTTCATTAAATTAATTGAAAATTAAGTCATTACAATTTAATCCCATCAACATCAAAAGGATAATTTTTAAATGCATCTTATTAACTTCAAGTTATCAGTTCTTTTTCTGCAATTACAAAAGTAAGATAGATAAAGATATAAAAATGCTTTATTTCTATTATCTGAGAAATGTGAAAATAAGTGGAAATTTTGAGGTATTTTATACAGATCTCAAGAACATTCTATGAAAATGAGAAAAAAAAAGGACGAAATGTTGCAGAATGGAAATAAAGCCAACGATTTGGAGTTCTAAGTTAGATTTCAGGGCCAGTGTTATTTAATATTTTTATAAATTATCTGGATATAGGAATCAAATGTACATTAAGTTAGCCAATGACACTAAACTAGGAGGAGCTGTGGACTCCCTTGAGGGTAGAGAGGCCTTGCAGGGAGATTTGGATAGACTTGAGAGCTGGGTGATCACCAGCTGTACCAAATTCAGCAAGAGCAAGTGCAGGATTCTCCACCTGGGACAGGGTAATCCTGGTTATACAAACAGAGTGATGAGAGGCTGGAGAGAAACTCCACAGAAAGAGAAATGGGGATTTGGATTGATGGCAAGTTGAACATGAGTCAGCAGTGCCCTGGCAGCCAGGAGGGCCACCCATGTCCTGGGGGCATCAGGCACAACATCACCAGCCGGGCAAGGGAGGGGATTGTCCCGCTCTGCTCTGGGGTGGCCCCACATTAAATATTGTGTGCAGTTTGGAGAAAACAACAGTTACTTGGTAATAGAATGGCAAGTTCATATTTATTTAGTACCTTACTCCATGAAACCTTTCTTAAGCAATAGCTAAACCTACATGTCCTATAATTTGATGCGATACATAAAGAATATAGTATTTTTAATCTTCCTTATCCTTCTACCTAAAATATCGTAGAATATCTCAGGTTGGATATTTAATATCTCTGAGTATAAAACGACCTATCTAACTTTATTGCTTTAACATGGGCAAAATCTCATTCTGACAGTTTTGTCTGATAATTACCTCTTTCCAGGCGAGACCATCTAGGCCTTTAACTTCTTACCACTATGACTTTAAAAATTAAATTCAAAGTTTTGCCTAGATTAAGTGGCCTGGCTCTCATTTAATAGAATTTAGTAAGTTCTACAGGCCTGATTTCTTTGCTTGGCTTCACAAACACATACTCAAAAAGAAGTGTTTTTATCTTTCAGTTTCATCAAGTCAGTTTTTACCTGTGGTCCCATCTTTTTCTCTCAGAGCATTACTTATGCTGTTCATTCTAGTTAGGCCCATTTCCTTTACTCTGGAAAGTAAAGAACGTCCGGAAAGTAAAGAACGTCCCAGTCCCTTATTCAATTTTAACCTCTGTTTCTGGGATTTTGCCCATACCTTAGCTGTCCTTTTTGTTTCATCAATACACAGATGGCATTTCCCTTGGTTTTATGACATGTTCAAGTCCAAGCTTCTGGGCAATAGGCAAGTATAAAAACCCTAGTTTTAATTATGTACTAATTACATTCCTTAAGATAACAGGAATAATACAAATAATAAGTATTAACTTTGATTTCATAAATAGAAAAAGTCACAAAATGTGCAATGATATGCTGTTTAAAAAAGTGCAGTATAAATAATATGCTTGTATAAAGCAAATCACATGCTTTAATGCTTAGATTCTACAGAGACTGTGCTGTAGAAATATTGAAGAGAGACGAAAATTCAATTTTGAATAAAACATCAAAACAGTGGTGACAGGAGGGATATGTCATTTTATGTACTTGATGCAATGTGGTTTATAGAATCAAATGTCTTTCATAAAATGCAAAAGACTTAACATTATTAATTTTAATTATTTTCCCAGCTCAGGATCCTTTCAGAATTGTATGGGGTGCTATCATAATTTTTCTCAGAGGACAGGGCACATTTCTTTTGTTGGTAGACCTAGAATTTCCCCAGTATTGTGCATGGCTCTGTTCCCTTTAGAATTCTTCAGATGGCAGTTTCACCAGTTTTCAGAGGCTTCATATTAACTTTTTCTTCCATGTTCCCACTCCCCTCTCTGTTTTTCTTTGAGTCAAACCTGTCAACTTTCCATTGATTTTGCTTCTTTAGGCTGACAACCTGCTCTGTCTGACACAATTAAAATTATGGGAACTTTTTCCATGGGATTGCAAATCCCTAGACACATCATAATTTTAAAAGCCCTCAGGGGCTGCATAATAAATATAGCATGATACATCAAATAAGAATAACTGGAAGAAGGTTTTCTTCTGAAATCTGAGAGAGAGAGAAATGGAGCGAGGGAGAGAGTGTGCATATGCACGTATATGCCTGTATGTTGGTTAAAAAGTACTGAAGGCAGTATTTAGCCCTGCCCTACCAGCAGCTCTCTTTATGCTCCTCAAAACTTCCCTTTAACCTTGTGGCTGAAAGTAGCTGTGGAACAAATTCCAAACAATTTAAATATCTAACACCTCATTTTAGAAGCTTTCAGGGATGCATCAAATGATAACATGTAGCCCTGTCAGTGGTCTGATGAGTGATCTGAAGTAAACTGCTTTGCTGCTCTGTGTCTATTTTAAAGCAGAACTCATGGTTTCTCTGTCCTTTACAATGTTCTCTGAGCTCAGTGGAGCAACTATGATGCTGAAGATTTTATTAATTGCTAAAGAATAAAACATTAAATGGCAAGCAGTTTGATGGCTGCTGGATCTGATTTCTATGCAATTTTTCTTCCATTTTTCAAAAAAATGTGGGAACAGAATAATCTGATAAACTTGAGTTGGAGCATAGTCACAAAGGAAATTGTGGTATGTTTGTGTTTGTTTGCTTCATTATTATTATTAGGTTTATTTGACAAAGTTTAATTGATTTGTGGTATTCGTTACCACAATTTAAAGCAAAGGGACAAAGTAAGTGGCTGAGAATAAATTTATCAGTAAACAAATTGAAACACAAGACTGAAAACTGTATGCTAATGAAGCTAAGACTTACTTCTGCGTAACTTTGTAAAGAAAATTTACATTTCTCTCTGAAGTAGAAGATAGAGATGGAGTTAGTGTCAGAGATGTATTTCTAGACTAATATAGCACTGTCTTCATCTATGTTCTTTTCATTATTAATAGTTAACTTTGCAGTAAAAATATTTTTAAATGTGCCTTGAAGAAAGAGAAGTGCTTAGACAGTAATTTCTGTGTATTGCACAATGTATTTATTTGCTGTGTGCAGATTGTATATTTGAGTACAGTATTTATTCAGCACACATTATTATTTAAAACATGGCATATCTGGACTGCCTGTGAAATACTCATTTCAAGTGTTTTGTAAATTGCCGGTGGAATTTATCACATTTATCAAACCTTGCAAGAACTGTAGCAAGGAAAAGCAAAACAGTAAAACTCTTCTCTACTGTTGCTACTTTCAGAAGCTATGCTGTTACCTCTGTCACAGAGCAAATAGCAGCATGCAGTTGAGACCCATCACTTAACCTTCTAGAGGATTCTGTTGTGTACTGGGAAAACAGAAGAAACACAGATGAAGGGAAAACTTACTGATGAGCACTGAACTACATATGCCCTTCTTATATGGTTTAGGTGTGCATGGAAAACAAACAAGGAAACAGAAGTAATAAAAACTATATATTTTTAAGATATTTGGGATAGGAAGTCAGAATGTGGTAGTGACTCACGTAATAGCTTTGGGCATGAGGAAAATCAAAGAGATCAGTCTCATTGAGGCCATTGGTGGTTCATGCTGATCATTCTAAGAAAAGAGCACATGTGAAAACAATACCCCTTGGAGGAACATAAGCATAGGAGTCCAACATCAAACAGAAGCCCAACCAAAGTCAGACCCCTCTGTCTGACACCCAGGCTGCATGACAAGGCTTGGGCAGGGTCAGGGTGCTGTAAGGGCCAGCAGCACCCTATGGGCTGGGGCCATCAGCAGTGTGGGCTCCCCCAGGGATCCATTGGGGCAGGGCTGGCAGCTTGCTCATTACATCTTCACTATTATGCAAGTGAGTGGTATCGTGTCCTTCCAACGACCTCTTAAAATTCCCTCTGTGAAAGCCTCATCCTAGGGCTAGAGGGTCCAGGGTTTCCACACTAATGCAAAAGGAACTTTATAGGTGTACTGTTGTGTCTACTCCAGCATATGGGCTCTATCCCGTGACATAGATACTGGCTATACTGAATTGGTGATTTCCAGAGGGCCCTTCCATCCCCAAACATCTGCGATTCTGTGACTTCTATAAAACTATTTTGTTGACTGGTTAAGAGATAGGTGTGTATCTATCTTCCCCACTGAATTCAAAACAAAGCCAAACACAGAAGGTTCGTAAGTTTCATAAGTTAGGTACCTAACAATAAGTGAGTCGCTGTCACCTTTTGCTGAAGTCACTGAGGAACAAGACTATCATTACGAGGTTAAATTATTTTTCACTACTTAAATCAGCTTCTAGAAATCCCTCCTTTTACTCTTTCAGAGGCCCTAGAGTACCCTGCATGGCCTCCCACTGTCACTCCAGAAATGTCTGGGTCTATAGCAAGTCTAACATCTGTCAGTCCTTGTTACACATCTGACATACACTACAGAATCTCAAATAGGCTTAGACATCTATGTTCACATAACTGAATAGCTCCCAGTGGTATCTGCAAAGCTACTTAGTTGACCAAATGGTGATGTCTATTTTAAGACAAGCTGAACAGTCTTCTGAGCCTGGATTTAGTTGCTCACAGTTAGATGCTTTGTGCCATTTTTAGATGTCCTAGCATATCTGTGTGAAACCAGCAGATATGACATAAGATATGACTTGAGCTCTTCTGGAGTGACAGCTGGAAGTCAGATTAGATACTTTAAGGCATCTCAAATGGCACCAGATACCACCATTTAGACAACCAAATCAATCTGCTAGTTCCCACTGTGCACCAAAATTATCACTGTATTTGATTCTTCCAGATCACTGTTTTCCTAAGAAAATTCCCCATCAGTAGGCTAGAAGAGAAAAAAACAGCACAGCAATTTGTAATGGAAATTACATGGCTCTTTAAAACAAAGAGATAAAATACGCCAACAAATTAAAAACTAAATTACTACAAATAACTTGTAAAAACAAACATTCATTGGAAGAGATTACTTAAAAATGTAGTAAATCCTTCAGCACTTGATGCTTTTACAGAACGACCATTCTTCCTTCTGAAAGACAGATTTGTATCTAATCAGATTTAGCTGGAGTAAAAGATGAAAGTACTGTAAAGAATCCCATGACCTTTGCACTGACAAAGCCAGATTAAGTAATCAAAAGTGATTCCTTCTGCCCATGAAAGCTTTCTGTTAAACTACTGGACAAAAAGTTGTACTGCAGAAGTAGATATCTTTAATAGAATTTCTAATACTGTAGAATTGGATTGTTCTCTTGGGGAAAGAATAGTATTTTTCCTCAGGGAAGTCTAGCAATAGGAAGTGTTTAATTTCACTACCTTTTTTTCAGAGAATGGGATCAGTCTGGATCTTACCATGATGATACTTCTCCTTAAATGGCCAGCAGTACTTTAATTCTGAAATTTCTAAAGCTTGTGTAGGTTATCTATTCAACAGGTTAAAATTGGCTTAACTCTGTTCACACAAGCTGGTGTGTAGCAAATGGTAAAAAAAAAAACTGGGTTTTTTTTAATATCATTTTCACTTAATTGTTGGAATGTTTATAATTTCTTTTAAACATATAAACTCTTCTGCAGCTCAATCTGAGAACCTGATTAAGTGACAGAGACTTCTGAGTGACATGAAACGGCCACAGATAAAAACATAATAGGCAGACTCTGAGGTGATAAAAGTACTGTATAAATACCTAGCCTGATTAATCTATTTTGAATTTTAAGTACTTAGAAATGTCTTTCTCTCCAGTTGCTAGGTGTACAAAGGAAAAAAAAAAAAGAAAGAAAAAATGTAGTTACCTTTGTCAACACAAACAGAAGTGTTATCAGTCTGTTTATATGTTCGGTTGCAAAGCTCAGAGAAGTGCTGAAAGAAGTGTCTGGGAGGCTGAAGGAAGCTGCACTCCTGAAAGTGAAATACCTGGTAGATCAATCTAAATTTATCATTCCATTGAGGTGCACTTTCCACCTTTAATCTGCAAATTTAACATACAACCATAATTTAGGAGTGCCAAGAGAAATAAGAACCATTTTCTCTAATGGGCAAAAATCAAAATATCTCACAATATTTTCCAAACACCTCAAGTAAGTGAGTCATTTTAGTCACCAACTGAGAAGGCAAACAGTACTGTTTAATACTCAGATGAATTTCTAGAACAGAGATTATCAGTCTTCGGCCAAGTATTTTCATTATCACCCAGCATTACACCACAGTCACACATTAAAGCATGCCATGGTGCTAGATTGTTGTACATTGAAACACACTATGCAGCCAAGGCTAGCTGTGAATTTGGAATGATGCTGCATAGCAATACTAAGTTTCAGGTCTATTGAGCAGTTGTGCTCACAGCATTCCTGTACAGTTGTGAGACATGGATCACCTTCTGTTATCATGTCAGCAGATTTGATAATTTCTAACTGGTATTTTTGTTATGCTTGTAGGATTCAATATCATAACCAGTTTCAGCTACTAAACACCATAAATTCTGTTGGTGTTTATCACTCTCTGCTGGACTTGCTCAAGTTATCGATGTCCTTTTGTACTGTGTGACTAAACTGGAGTGAAGTATTCCTGATTCCCACAAGGCCCTAACGGGGAACAAGTCCAAGTGCAAGATGATGCACCTGGGTTGGGGCAATTCCAGACTGGAAGAAATTCTCATTGAGAGCAGCTCTGAGGAGGAGGACTTAGGGGTCTGGTGGATTAAAAGCTGGGCATGAGCCAGCAATGTGCATTCCCAGACCAGAAGACCAAACACATTCTTGGCTGCATTAAAAGAAGTGTAACCAGCGGGTGGAGAGATGTGATTCTCCCCAACTACTCTGCCCTCATGAGCAACACTTGGGCTACTGTGTCCAGCTCTGGGGTTCTCAGGTCCATACCTGTTGGAGCAGGTCCAGAGGAGAGACACCCAGATGATCTGAGTACTGAAGTGCCTCTCCTATGAACACAGACTGAGAGAGTTGGGGTTGTTCAGCACGGGGAAGAGAAGGTTTCGGAGAGACCCCATTATGGCCTCCCAGTACATAAAGGGGGCTTTACACAAACTTTACAAGCACAGAGTGATAGGGCAAGGGGAAATAGTTTTAAACCAAGAGAGGTCAGATTTAGATTAGATGTTAGGAAAAAATTCTTTACTGTGAAGGTGGTCAGGAACTAGAACACGTTGCCCAGAAAAGCTGTTAATAATCCATCCCTGGAAGTGTCCAAAACCACGCTAGATGGAGCTCTGAGTGCCCTGGTCTACTGGATGGCATATCTGGACTTGTCAAGCGGGTTAAAACTAGATGATCTTTAAGGTCTCTTCCAACCCAAGCCACCCTGTGATTCTATGATTCAGGCTAACATTATGCTGAGTAAAGGAGAATGATTACTACCTTCTATCTACTGATAAAATTCATGTCATTGCAGCACAGTAAGGTGTTAGGATTCATTGCTGCCAGGGAATGAGGAACCCCAACTTTTCCAGCAGAGCTCCTATTGTATGACACAATCAACAAACTGTACCAGCACTGGGCTGGCATGTGCAGATGCAGAACTTTGCACTTCCTTATCATGAAGTTCCTGTTGTCTCATTCCACTGACTTTTTTATGTCCCTCTGGCAGCAGCTGTGCCTTCATCACTCACACTGACTGCTCACACACATACGTACACATAAAGTTTAGAGTTACCCACAAACTTAGTGTGTAATTTGTCTCTTCCTTCTGTAGGACATTGGAAAAGGTATTAGACAGGATAGGACACAAGATAGACCCCTTGGGAACTCTACTTAGAAATGGCATCTAGGTAGAGTAAAACCAGTTCACCTTTGTTTTATCAAATATTTGAATCACCTTTTGTTCTTGTCTCTTTTCACATCCTGTGCAAAGATTCTAGAGGTAGCAAGGTTCAGTTAGAAGACAATGCAATTGAACAATTAATTTTGCATAAGATGAATGCTGGCAAATGTGAAATTTTTAATTATTTTGTTTTCTAATATTCTTTGGCAAGATAAGTGTACAGCGTGTATATTTTTTTCTCACTCTCTCCAAATACTTTTTTGAGTTAGAAGAAATAATTTCCAGATGAATCAGAAGTTGGTTATGTGTCTTTCTTGTGGTTTCATTATCCCTGTAATGTAATTCACTGTTAATAGGAAAACAGGGTTCAGTAATGGAGCTATCTTGAGTTCTTCCATATTTTGTATTTATTTGCATTTGCTGCCAAATTGATTACATTTATGGCAAATTGCCTTTGTCAAAATGCTGTGCACATACATATTCACTTCTACACTTCCCACACTGACATCTGAGGTACCAGCTCGTTACAAGTTTTTAGTGACCATCTTTATATTAATTGATTTTTTCAGATGTTTTATCTCATACTTAATTATCTACTGCCTTTGCAGAATAACATACTGAATTAGCTGAGCTAAGTTTTCTCACAACTACCTAATAAATAAATAAATAAATAACAGTCAAATGTAGGAACTGATGGCAAGTTTTGATGGTGGATATCGAAGGAACATGAATGACTTAGAAAAGTTGGTAACAAACTTCATTGATGAAATCATTGACAGAATCAAGGATAGTAGCATCTGCAATGGATTGCAGAAGGCCCTCATTACACAGTGTAATTTATCAGCAAAGAAATAAGGGGAAAAACCACTAGTGAATCAATATAAATATGTGATCCTCTATTCCCATATAGAGGAAACTACAAGCTTTGGGGTGTTGATTTCAAAGACACAGAGGTAAATGAGTTAAAGAGACGAATGGCAAAGTTGTTGTTGAAAGGAATAAAATGGATTCCACTCTAGGAATAATTAAGAAGATGACTTTTCAAGCAGAAAAAAGATGAGAGATTTACTTTAAAGCCATGACGTGAAAAAAAAAAAAAAAAAGGAGAATAAATATTCATAGTTTCTTGTAAAGGAAAAAAATAAGACACAAACAGAAGATCTTAGGTTCAAAGAATATGGAACAGTATTTTGGCTTAAACAGCACACATATATAAAGAAAAGTCTGGAAATCATTGATAAAAATGTTTAAGAATACAAAAGATTATATGGATTAAAAAAGCAAGTACAAAACACATGGTGTTGGGGACAAAACATTAAACACCATTAAGAACAAATTAATCACCTTTGTCTTGAGATGTCTTTGAGCTGCTTATCCCTAGGAGGAAAATCAAGGACATTTATAACTAGTTTCTTACACTTTTTCCACAGGCAACATCTGACTAGTGCTTAAGGAAGGATTGCATAAGAGAGAATAGTGGATAAAGTGGACCTCTAATATGACAATTCTCATGACACTGTTTCTCAACAATCCTAGTTTTAGACTATTCCCATTCTTCTGCTTTACTGAATTGCATGGATTAATTTACATTCATTGGCAAAATTCTGTTCTGACTTCCTATTGCTTTGCTTGCACTAGACACCCCAGTCAGGAAACCTGTTAAAGTGTTTGGAACTATTAGGAAAATTCGTCTTTGTTCTTAAAATCTGTTGACTAATGACATTGAACATTAACATTTTATTACGGCGAGGACAGCTTGTACTGAATAATTAAATTATTTCTATTAAGATGTTACATTGCAATGAGAATCTGTTGTAAGCTGCAGTGTGTGTCATTCTGTTCTGCTCTTGAAAACCAGAACTCCACATTCCAAAGTAAAAGATGATGTTTTTTCTCTGCAGTAGCTTGCCACTATCTTGCAAAGGGACAGATGGTTTTTGTGCCCTTGGTGATACTGATGAGACCTGTTTGGGGTTTTTTTAATGTTGGTTTACATAAGTTTAAATGATGAGTACGAAGGAAAGAAATATATGATTGTATAGAATGTTGTAATGGTGTGAGTCACAGAAGTGTTAGTGAGACACCTCTCTTTTATTTCCTGTTTTTAATTCTATAGATTTAAAAATAAATTTAAATGGAATGCAAGTTTATTCTAATAATTAATTTAAAAGATCAACAGTTGTCTTTAGATATTTTTTGCATACATGTACATATATAATTGAAAACCCATGAAAATCGTATTTTTCATTGTGTAAGTATTTTAATGAACTTAATTCATATGGAAGATTTTAGTCCACTAAAAATGAAACTAAGACATTGAAATTACAATAGTAAAATTAAACAGATTTGAGTTTTTAATTTAAAAAAAAGGAAATTATGTGTCTGATTTTTTTTCATTTGTGAATAGTCCTCATGCTAATAGGAAAATATTCCATGGGTATTTATTGAAAGAGCACTTCTTTTTGCAAGGCCAGTAATCAAACTCATGCTACACTTTAGCACCTCCACGTTTTATTGTCCTGACCAAGTAGTCAATCAGCAGTAGATTTGCAGCAATATATTAACATACTCTAGCTCCATCTAGCTTTACTTTCAGAACAACTCATATCAAACAAAAATTCTTCTTTGCAGACAGGATTGGAGTTGTTTTGTCTGAACTGATCACAGAACAGTTTCAGAAGTAAATCTTAGTGTCACAATGAAACTTGAGAAGGTAGGTGCAACTCTCCTTTGGTCCCATAAAAGTTTGGGTCAGGGTCTCTAAACTGTTTACCAGTAGCAGACAAAACCGCAAAATCTAGACTCTTTTGCACCTTATTTTATAATCATCAAATTATTTTATTTTACATTACTTAAAAGCATTCTGATAGTGATGCAAAGACTTTAGAGCTATTGTTCTGAAACTGAGATATATGTAAATAAAAGTTTTTTCAGTCTTTCTGCATTTTATAATCTTGATAACAAAAGCCTTTATTTTTGCTTCTGCAATCAATAGATTGACTTCAATGGGGGCAGTCATATATGAGTATGCTAATAGTTACCAAGAATACATATTTTCTAAAGAAAAAATATTATGGTATCCCTAAATAGTCAAGAAGCATAAGGAAACAATACAGTTAAGATAACACATGATTAAGACTTGTCACACTCCTCATTGTCCCCGGTAACCCAGCCTCCTCTTGTAAAATGGAGCACCTCCTTGCCATTACGTTGATACAAAGGAAGTTGGGACAGCGTTCAAACAATCACACCCATTAAAGAGAAATAGTAATCTTGTCAGATAAAAGCCTTTTAATATCAAATCAGAGTCTCTATTTCTTCTCATTTTCTTAATTATTTAGGATTACCATAATAACTTCACAAACCATAGTTTGTCAACTGTAATTTATAAGAATATACAGACTTACGTAGAAAACTGTGATTCAGGTAGTGAAAATCTTTCCACATGTATGTTTGTGTTTTCTGGATCAATCATCCTTAGCACTGTTAACAGTAATCTATTTCCCAGAAGTAAATTTTGATGTATTATGCCTATAGGAAATAAAGAAGTAGAGGGACAGGCAAATAATATTTTGTCTGCTGTTCTGTTTGATGCAATAGCATCTGCAGAGTCTTTGGTTACAAGAATCCAAGTCACCAAGACCAGCCTTCCTGTTCATGACTTTTTCCTTTTTCATTATATTTGGTGATTCTGAATTGACCCCCAAGCTTTTGCTTGAATTTAATTTTACATGGTTGAAGGCTCAAAGTCACAGTAGAATTCAAAATATTTTGAAGTGTGCTGAAGGAGAATGCTTGGCAAGTTGTTTTTCTTATGTTTTAGGATGCTCTGAGAATGAAACAAAACCCACTGAAAATATAATATAGCTATTTTTGGAATCCTTCAGCTAACTTGTTAGTGAGAGTAGTGAACATGTTAATGTGTTTGCAATTGCATTTTGGGAAACGTTAAAGCCCTCAACTCTTTCATGGAAAAATGTAGGATTAACTTGGATATGCTGTCATTCTTCTGGAATTTCAAATAAAATAAAAGTGAGATAACACTAATATATCCCACAGGGCTGAATTAGAAATTTTTTTTTTTCAGTTTCTACTGTAAGGCTGAGATGCTTCTATATTTACCTCAATTTTATTTAATATATTTTTTAATAATAAAATAAATTTTAAATTTTATGATTTACCTGTAATTTCTTCTCAGAAATGAAGTAAAAATATACCATTAAATCTATTCCTTTGTGTCATAAAAATATAAATATGGTTTATACCAAAACTATGAATGAAATAACAAGTGTAAGGCTATGTGATATTTTTCTTAAGGCTCTGAATTCCAGAGTCGCATTAATAAAACACGTTTCCAAGACATACCTACTAAGAGTCGGTATAATAGCAATAAAATTGTCTCTGATCAAGAAAAGAAACAAACACAAACATATACACACATGTATACACATATATATGTATTTCTTCATACATAAGCACTGCTTCATGAAGGAATTGAAAATATGTTTAAAAAGACTTAAGTTATTCTGAAACCCCCCCCCAAGAGCTGTGAACTGACATATTCGTGCACACTTTCTACAGTCAAAAAGAAGCAATCAAAATTTGCAACAGTATTCAGAGGTAGTCCTTTTGTCTTTGTAATTCAGATTAAAAAACCATAGTTTTATTTTTTAAAAGGTAAAAGAGCAATATCTAAATTATAGATATTAAAAAATGCAATAGCTATGAGAGCTAATACATTCAAAACTAGTTCAGTTAGCACATAAAGCAATGCACATCAGATGCTGTCTAAGTACTGCTGATCTATTTCTTCATAGAAAGAAAACTCAGACTGAAACTTTAATTCAAATGAATCTGGAAAATTTTATTAGAAAGTAATTTAAATCTTATGTCACATAATGGACCATTTTCTTTCTGTACCTTTGTATTCCCAATAAGTAGTTCACCGTGATCTAGGATAAAATATATATTTGCAACTACTTTTTTCCTCTCGACTGATGACTTTTAAATTTTTTAATTGATGTATCATTTTTATAATTATGCCTATACAATCACTTCTTTCACATAAGTGGATTACTGCACTTCTGTCTTCTGAACACCAGCTGTGTTTCACTGGTAGTTATTGTTGTAAGTCCAAAGCAGAACAACTCAAAAACCGTTTCGCTGACAAAACTCTGCTGTGCTGAAGCAGTAGGCCACCATCTGCATTTCTCTCCTGAACTCATTTTTAAATAATATATTGTATAACTGAGCAATTCTCTCCTATACTTGGGTAGCTTTTTCTCTTTTCCTTCATCATTTCCAAACAGCTCATTTTTTTCCCTTGCTATTATCTCCAGATGACTGCAAATTCTACAGAGCTGCAGGTGACTTTTAACAGAAGTGAGGAATAGATACAATGGATAATTTAAAGCAAGATAGACCTCAGCAGAAAGGAAAAGTTTCCTGCAGAGTGAATGTACCCAAATTCTAACGATGCTTTCTCTATTGGAGTTACTGTCCTGCTCTGTTTTGAAGGATGTAGTTATTCTCCTTTACTTAATTTAATTTACCATTTCTGAACTCTCTGCCAGATTTCCAGATCACCAAAATTATCATCTTAACATCTGCCTTCTTCTTCCTTTATATCATTGCAGATAAGATTAATTTCTTTTTTTCTATCTAGTACAAATCTTTGTTTTTTCACTGCCTCTAACAGCTTGGTAAGCAGCTTCACACCATCATGTTTCACATTTACATTTGATGCCAAGTCCCTTTCTACTGATTATCTCAGCTGGAATGCCAGAGAGCCAGGGAGGAGGGGAAGGGTTTAGCAGCTATGTCCTGCAAACGAAATCATCTGTTATTCAAAAGCAGTATGTGGTGTTCAGTTCTCAGAACTGCATACAGAATTGTGCTTTTTCTCTTGCCCTCTGACCTTGAAAATACCAAAGGAAATGAATAGCTGAAAAGTTAGTATATATGAAAGACTACCACTCAGGTGTAGAGATTTAAATGTAGCTGTGATTTGAGAATGGAGATTATTTTTGGATCCAGGGTTTTTTTATTATAAAATATAAACTCTCTTAAACCAGTCATGATTCTTGAGTTGGCTCAAGTCTGAAAATTACAAGAAAAAAATAAAGCAAATACTGATATTTCACAAAATGTCATGAACGGTGTTTATATGGTAGGCTTTTGCCACTATAAACTTTCATCTAATACAAAATATCATTCCCTAAACAGAGACCCAGTAGAAATCCTTACAGCTAGTATAAACAGAGGGGTTAGGAAAGAATTTATATCTTTCATTATTTTTCAGATATGGCTAGAGAGCAGCCCTTCTTTTGGTCATGATAAATAGCTTTCCAAATAAGGACAAGTTAACCTCCAATACTGGTGTGGAAGTGAAGGATAAATACATTGGGAATACACACTAAATACACCAGGGATACACTAAATGCTTCAGGAAACAGGCCTGATATAATTTTGACAATCAGATGCATGATGACAGCCTTGTTCTGTTTCATGATACAGCATAATCCTCATACATTTTATCTAGGAAGATCGTATATACCATTAACTGTCTGTCCACTCTCTTCTAAATATTCTGGATATGCTATAGGAAGCTGTGAAATAAAGGAGCAATTGAGGTGCTGATATTATTTTATCACGGTCAAAATTTACATGGAACAGGTTTTAGATGTATCACTTGGGTCAGGATCTATTTTGAAATCATCTCCAAGACAGGAAACTTAAAATAATGAATCAATCTCTTTATTGTCATTAAAGATTAAAACAATGCTCTGTATTCTGAGGGAAAAAATGTGCCACAATACTTCCAGAGGCCCTTCTCCCATGAAAGTCCAGACTGGTGGATTTGTTCCAGTGTACTAATCCTTCTTCTCTGACAACGTGGATAAGTTTCCGTATGAGAAAGAAGAGGAAGAAAAAGCTTTTGGAAGACAGCAGGGAATAATGAGTGTTTGGGTCATAATGTGCATGTATCATGGCTAGGGAAGGACCCGTCTGTGGCACTTGCAAAGTGTTTCTGGATGTTGGTATTTACCAACATCCTTATGGAGGTTTAAATGCTAAATTCAGAAGTGGCTGGCTAAAAAAAAAAAGCATAGTAGAAGAACTGTGATAACATTTTGAGGAACATTTATGCTCTAGAGAAGATGTATGGTTGAAATGAATATGCATTTAAATATTTAAAGGTTTAAATGCAGGATAGCCACATTGGATAAAGAAACATGTTTCACTGTGGCCTCTGTGGATTTGTATATGCAGCCCCATTCTTTTAGATCTTGAACTGTGTGTTTTACATGAGGCTAACAGGACTACAGAAAAGTGTGGGTAATCAACCAACTATGCAGATATGTGAAGGCATTGAAGCATCAACCACAAATGGTGGTTTTGTATCATTATCTTTTCAATGTACTTTCTTGGAGTAAAAAAAGAATCAACAGTGCCCAAATTAATTGCAGTTTGAGGGATGGTTTTCCTCACTAATATGTAAGGCTGGTACCTTCAAGTGGATGGAGGTATTTTGACTTTCAGAGAGATATTCGTTTCCCTGCTCATACATGTCTAGTTCAGTTTGCTGTGTCTCAGGAGTCTGAGTCATTTACGTTGTACAGAAACAATGGGGGATTCCTTTCTATGTAGTGTGGCAGTTACAGAGCAATGAGGATACTCCTGGGTGTCTAAAATGTTACTGGATACCAATGTTCAGCCGCCTGAATCCCACTCAGGTTCAGAGAAAGACAAAGAACTGTTGGATTAAACATCACAGACTAAAATTTACTTGGGAAGTCTATGACAAGCAATAAATTGTCTCAATAGTAGTGTTCAAAAAGATGTGAAATACACAACAGCATGTAAAAAGGCTGTGATTTTTTTGCCTCTTCATGGCTATGCAAGCTGTACAAATATATATTTTAAGGCTACCCAATAACATGCATTCTCCAACAAAAAGAAACAACAATAATGTCATAGACATGGAAAGCAATTAACTCCCTGGCTGCATCTATATCTCAGACTACAAATTCAGCATCAATTGTTTATAAGGGAATGTTGGTTTTTAATGCAATTACATCTGATTATGCTGGTGGCTAGCTATACACATTTTCCTGTGTCTTCCATGGAACTTGTCCACTTAATGGGATTAACTTGCTCGTTTAATTAATGTTTATCATTTTTCATTGAATAGCCATCTGGGACAGAGGACTTAAAGTTTTTTTGAAAAGCACGAGGATCAAGACTGTGAAAAGTCAGGCTAAATCTCTTGAAAGAAAATATTTTCTTTAACAATATAAGGAAAACAACATTTGGGAGAGAGTCTAAAGCATAAAATATACTACATGTATGACTTTTAAGTGCCAAAAAATGACATCTGAATGTGAATTAAAATCCTGTGATTATCAGATCAGGGCACTGGTGTGCCCATCCTTTTTACTTTGGTGAATCATCTAATCACTCTTATTAGAAGTCATTCTATCCTTATTTGATGTATTTTTAGAAGAGCTTTATGAAAATACTTTCTATAAAACAACAATCTTCTCAAATATTTAAAAAATAGTGTTGTATTTGCAGCATTGGACAAATTGGAATATTCAAACTATGTTGAATATTTTGTTTCAGTTCAAACAAACTGAAAATAAAGTTTTGCTCTCATCAGGAAGCTGTACTGTCCTCTCTTAGTGCTCCAGACTGCAGTTGATGAAAAAAAAAATAATATGAGACATAATATTCTATATTACAGAAAATATTTAAGTTATTCAAGTGATCAAACCTGGGATCATTAATTCCCAATTAAAAAAAAAAAAGGTATAACCTTTGAAGAAAAGGATGAAAATTCAGAAAAGCTTCATAGTTCATGGCAACAGTGTAGCTGAAAATGACACCAAGAGGAAATTCTTTAAATTCTATTTAGCACCATTTTTGAGCATAACTCATTGTTTCTTCATTCTGACAATGTTTGGGCATCTACTTATGATAGCATTATTACTGAAATTAAAATGATAAGCATGACTTGTGTCAGAATGCAGTGTTTAAAATGGGGAAATGCTATTAAAAGTATTTATCTAAATCACTTTGAAAGTAAAATAAATCCTACGTAAAGGTTTTGTTCTTACTATTAATTTCCAAGAACATTTTAATGAACTAATCTGTAACTACAATATACACTACAAATGGAAATCAAGCCATGGTTATCTGTGCAAATACGTTCTCTCATGGATATTCATAATGAAAAAGCACATCAGCAATTCTGAAGCAGGTCTCTGATTCAGCAAACAGTCAACAAATATAACACTACCAGACAACACTGAGCATTTGAGCATTACATTGAAAAATAAAATTCAATTAATAATTTCTGCAACTGATGATTATTAAACTTGACTAAAAAATGATAGAGAACATAACAACAAGTGTATAAAAGTGCATATATAATAGTTCAAGTGTATAAAAATGTTCTGAGGTCTTAATTTCCTTTAGTTTGATAAATCCTAATTTCAGTGAGACAAAGACAAAACATACAATAAACAAAATTGTCTGGGTTTTCACTCAAAATGCACATATTTTGTCCAACCTCCAGCAGAAAAGTGGACATCCGGTCTTATTTCTGGCTATTCTGTTTATTCCCTTTTAAGTGTTTTTCATTCTTGTTGAATCCACATCTCTTGGGCTATTCAAATTCAACTTTTATTTCAGTAATTACCCAAAGATATTTTATGTCTCACTAAAACATCTCTACAGATCTTCCTTTTATACAGATGGATTAATGTGTATAGATGTACACATAGATAATGAAACAATACATTTTATATTGTCTAGATTGTAGCACAAAGACTCATGGAAAGAGTGTTAAAAAAGAATTTTAAAAAGCTTGGTATACCTTACATAGTGTAATGCTCCCACTGGGAATCAAACATCTTGAATATGACAACCAGCTGGCTGGATGGTTACCAGAGTCTCTGTTGCATGATTCAGGTGACAGACCTCAAACCTTTGCCAAACCCTTATGATCCAGCTGGCCCATGATCCTGCATGGCCACTTCAGGGTATGCATGACCAATTTCTATTGTCTTACACTGCGTACAAACTACCTGAGAACTTATCTATGTAAAAAAACCAGTCCTACGTGACCACTCCTGCATCTGCAGAAACCATTTCTACAGGCTATTTAAAATAATCTGCGTATAGTTTAGCAAATTCTACATCAGGAATTGGTTATGAAGTTCTTGGGGTGACCAGATTCTCCATCCAGCATGTTAGTTGACATTCCTGTAATATATAAGGACAGAAATTTCGTCTGCACTTGGCCTAAGCACAGCAGGAGCTGCCTCGGGGAGTCTCCTCTGAAATATTCACCTGGAAACATTAGACAAGTGCTTAATTATAAAGGTGGTAGATATAGTGTTAGGAATCAATTTGCTCATCTGAAGTTGGTCCATCGTTTCAAACCTGTCCATTGCCTCATCCATGCAGAGACTAGCTGTATAGCTGCCTAGGATTACCTGAGGAATTGGTTTAAATGTATTTGGTTTGCACACAGACACACAGGTACACAGTTGTTATAATGCTATGACAAACATTAACTTCATCTTTATGACATAATTATAACTCAAATTTCATAGACTTTGGCATGTTTTCCATGTAATTTTAGATGTATGAAGAAATAGTCTAGGGAGAACTGTTAGAATGAACAGAAATCTTACACTGGTATCAATAACAAAGTAGAAGCCAGTATTTAATACAACTAAAAAAAATTGTGAAATGCATAAAAACATTCCTACTGGCAGTGAATACCTGTCATTCCTACATTCTCAATTGTTATTCTGACAGGATTTACTAGATGTGTCTTACCTCTTGACTTCTCTAAATCTAGTATACTTTGAAGCTCTCTGGAAAACAGTCATTCATTATTTAGGGTAGATGAATATCTTAAATATTATTTAAAGTAGCTTCTTAATGTGGTGATAGCAACAAATGCTATTATTCTTCTAGAATCAGGAGAAAAAAAATCATGCATGTATGTAGAGATACTACAAATTTAAACCTTTTGAAAGACCTTAATGCTTTCGGTGAGGATCTTTTCCATGGGCTTAATAGAGATTTGAACATATGTTTGATTGAGATGTCAGAATGCCCTTTGCACACCAGTAGAATGCAAACTATATATACTGCTTTGCAGTAAATATTTTAAGATTCTCTGACAACCGAGTCAATTCTACTATCATATTAATAGGTAGGTGATTAGGTGGGAAACAGAGGAGAGGTTTCTTTCAGGTCTCTGTTTTATGAGAAACAAATTGTCAAATCACATAGAAATATGGTGTTGCTTTTTATATATGTATGAAATATTTTGAATATTGCCAAGTTTGTATAATACATATCTTATCTGCAAGCTCAATATTACAGATTCCATTGCATCTAAAAGTTTCTTTCCTGTAAAAACGTTTACAAAAATTATTGAATGTATTCACAGGACAAAATGCAACTGTTTGTAGCATTATAAAAAAGAGAAGGTGAAGAGTAAATTTTTGGTAATGAAGTCACTTCCCTGCAAAAACAAGCATCACTTTGCATATTGCATATTGAGACAGTAATTGTTTTGTTTTGTTTTTTCCTTCTTGCCTTTACTGTAAGACTTACCCAAAGCCTTATATCTCTAAATGTGAATTTACAAGTTTTATACCAGTTTCTCCTTTGTCTACCACTGTTCTTTAGAACAAATAGTTTTTCCCACAATGTTTCACCTCATGAATGTTTATAAATGATAATCATACTCATCTCAGTCTTTTTTCTGTTCAAATGGCTTATTATCTTCTTTCATAAAATAGACTCACTTACTAGTCCTCTTTACTTCAAGTTTCATTTTATTTTCATTTTAAACAGATGACCAGACAGTGCAACTTATTCTGACTTAGTCTCAGCAGTAAATTGTGAAATGACTCAAGTATTCTCTACTGTTACTGGAAGTATCTCTGTAATTTATCTCAGGGGATTTTTTAATAGTTACATCATGCGTAGGGCGGATCATCATACTATGATCCCTTAAGGTGACTGCTGTTATTGACTTTCCAGTTGTCTCCAGCTGACATTTTTCTGCCTCACAACAGAGGTTTCTGGGTCCTTGTATTTTGTACTGCTTTCATCTAATTTCTGCTATCCAAGTGTTTAAGGTAGTTCTTTCTGTATGAAATCCCAGATGTTGCCTCACAAATTTTAAAAGCAAATATGTTAGTGCAAGGAGCCTAATCACATGAAATTTAGGTGAGAACAAAGAATACACTTTATATTAAAATCCAAGGATTTAACATTAGTCTAACTAAAACCCGAACACTCTAATAAACGAAGTATTAAAATAATTACAAGGATGATAATGCTTCTACTCCAAGTTATCCACTTATTTAGTTACATCTCATTTCCAGTAATGCTATACAGAGACTTTCTGGAATTTACACCTTTCTTTGTTGTTGTTCTGACCTTTACACTGCCCTTGTGTGTTCAAATTCTTTAGAGAGAAAATGGGGGAGGTTATAGTGTCTTGTATCTCATGTTCCTTTCTGAGAGTAGTGTTTTGTTAATATTGATGGCTTCTCTCTTCTCATACGAGGTCTGCTTGAGTTTTTTTCTGTTTGTTAACAATGTCTGCTTACTTGCTCTTTCTACATTGTTTTAGACTTCCCTGTTATATCCAAACTTACTGTATTTTATATGTGTTGAAGACTTGTTCTGTGCTTTCTTTGTTATTACTAAAACAAATTTTGCCCAGCTCCACGGGCTATGTTCCTTCATTGTGCAGTAATTGACCAGCTGCTTGTACACTTTTCTTTTCTCATGTTTATTCATTTGGGGGACCTATGTATTTCACACATATCCTTTGCATTGGACCATCGTTTACAATCTATCATAGTCCTAGAAGGCATTAAATGTATTTGGTTGAACAGAATGTGGGGATTTCTGTTTGGTTAGTTCTGTTTGCTTGTTTGTTTGTTTTTGTTTTATCAGGAAGCAAGCTGCCTGCTGGACAGTGTTTAAGAGTGAGGCAACAGCTCGGGGAAAAAAAAAAAAAAAACAAAAGCAAAAGCAAAAAATCCAAGTGATTGGGAAAAATCATTGTGTCATTCACAAAGATTGCTCTTCTTAGTTAAGAAGGGGAAAAAAGGGAAACAACATTGTAGGTCTAATCTCAGATGATTGATTTTTAAACATATTTTTAATTAATCTACATCCCTTTGTACCTGTTGACTAAAAGCGTATGACATCAGTGACTGTTGGCTCCTTTTTTGCACTGTCTGACTTTCATGTATGGTCACAGAAAAATCAATGGAAATTAATGTTGTGCTGAAGCAAAGCTGCTTTCCTGCTTACTCTCTTCCAGGTCTTGGGGATTAAAAATGTATACATTATGCTGTTTAGCAGCATCTTCTATGTGCTATGCTATGCAACAATGTTATATGTTTTACTCCTACTTTCATCTTTTTGATTCCTCTCTATCACTTAAATCATGGGTTTTCATGGTCTTTGAATTCTTTGAACCAGGTATCTATTCTGTATTTTGATTTTATTGCTTGCTCACCACTATTCTGGATTCATACATAGGAAATGAAGTCAGTAAATGGCCATAAACCAATCTTTCTCAGAAGAACAAGATTACGTTAAAGCGAATTAGATTAAAATAGACATTTCATACATTTCTTGTGACTAAAAGATTCTTTATTAGAATTAGATGAGTCTGTTGATTATATGGAATACTCTTCCACAATCTTAAAAAATATATAGCAGTTCATTAGTCAATAATTTTCAAAAATTACCTGGATTGATTATAAGAATGACAAATTTTATTGACATGACTGGAGAGTAGAATAGGGGAAAAAAGCAAGCACCACCTAGAACTTTTACAAGACACAGAGACCAGCCAGGCAGCCAATTCCTACTGAAAGTTAATGGGAATTGGTAGCATAAAATTGTTTATATCTTTGAAAATTTCTTTCATAAAGAAGGTTGCCTCTAGTGATCAATCTTCACAAGTTTTTAGTGTAAAGGAACTATTTTTATCTTAATGAAATATGGATATAATGCCTTGCCTTGGTGATTCCTTGCATGTTGACAATCTTGACTAATGCTTCTCGAGCCTTCTCATCCATTATTACAAGATCTAATACAAATTCTTAGGAGATACTACAGAATCAGATAGAGGGAACATAATCTTCTGTTTGTCTCCTGTAGTTTTTCATTCCTAAACAAAGTGTAGACACTAGCAGATGAAGATAGTACAGTCTTTCTTCCACTGTACACTAATTTTCTGCAGATGCAAATAATCACAGTATGTTAGACACTGAAGAATTAGGAACATTAGGTTACAAGATTATATTTAATGTATGAAAAAAGATTTAAAACTTTTGATGTGTTTTTTCACAAACCAGTTTATATTTTGCCAGTGTCTTCAAACTGATATGTTAAATAGATTTCTGATAATGAGTCTGGAGACTCACAAAGAAAATTTCATATGAAAGGTCTTTTCCCCCTTGTATTGCGTACAATAAAAATATTATGGTAGAAAAAAGAGTCTGACAGATATGACATTGATTACTGATATCACTTTCTAGTTCGTAACATGCAAAGTAAGTTGCTCAAGAGCAGTCCATCCATGCAAACTTCATTATTTTCTATATATTATATTATTGTCGTATTAGTAACAAACTCACTGTGGAGAGAAAAACACACTTGTGCAAGCTAGTAATGCCTAAGACAAGCTCAACCACCTAGCATGGATCAAATATTGAATCTGTTCTTTGTTTCTCTTTAAAAAAGCATGGTAGTACTCATCACCTTTTCATCCAATAGGTTCATGATGATGGCTATCATAAAGGACATGACAGACATAGGCTCACTTTGATCTTGAATTCAAGGACCTGAGACTCCATTTCCATTGAGATTAACTAATTATTAGTCTAAGGGTTATTCAGGAGAGAGATATTCTCTCAAATCCTTCTGCCAAAGATGCTCCACCGTGCATAAAATGATTAAATATTAACTAGGCATATGTAAGCCTTATTTTATGACTTAGAGTACTCTTCTAAAATGGAAGACATGTATAACCTCTTCTAATTCTAATCAGCTTAGTATTGTAATCAAGTATTGGGAGGGTGGGAAGAAAAAGAAAACAAAAATAAATACAAAACCCAAGACAAAACCAGAGGAGAAATACATCTCTTCTAACTTCAAGGCACCTATAGTATTCAAATCTTCCAGGATTAGCCTCCACTCCTGGTTATCAAATTCTTTGGTTCTGTGCGTCCTCTGTTATATCTGACAACTAGCTTGTGGCATTTTGTGTTTCCTCAGAGTACCTAAAATGGCACTAGTCTCCAAAGTTAAGGCAAGTGAACTAAGCTTGTAATCAACAACTGAGCCAACTGAGCTTCCTGAGCTTCCTCAGTTATTTGTCTCAGCACAAAATATGCTTGGCCAGCTGAAGAGTTTTCATATTTCCTATGGACTTTGTATGAATACCCTACTGCAAGTGTCAAGTGCTAATTAAAATTACCTGGAGTATCTGAGACATCTTCTTGGCACTGGCAGATGGGATGCAGACTCTATGGAAACCTTTGCTCCTTGTATCCAGCTTATGTGGCAAGGTTTTGTTAGTGGGAGGGCTGCAAGAGTGACTTTTGTGAGAAGCTTCCCCCACCATATTTGACAGAGACAGTTCCAGCTAGCTCCAAGAGGGATCCAAAGCTGACCTTATCAGTGACATTGGTAACATCTCTGTGATAACGTATATAAGAAGAGATATAAAACACTGCACAACAGCAATTGTGAAAGAGGAGTGAGAAAATATGAGAGGAACAGCCCTGCAGACACCAAGGTCAGTTAAGAAGGGGGAGAGAGGAGGCGCCTGAGTAGAGATTCCCCCGCAGCCCATGGTGAAGCTAATGACTATGCAAGTTGTTTCCCTGCAGCTCATGGCAGTCAATGGTCAGGAGCACATATCCACCTGCAGACCAAGGAGGACCCCATGGCAGAACAGGGGGAAGTGCCTTGAAGGAAGCTGCAGCCTATGGAGAGCCCATGTAGGAGCAGACTACTTGCAGAAACTGCAGCCAGTGGAGAGGAGAACATGCAGGAACAGTTCTGGCATGACCTGTGAGCCCCTGGGGCTCGCACTAGTGCAGGACTGCATTCTGGGACAGGGACCCCATGCTGGATCAGGAGAAGACCTTGAGGAGGAACAAGCAGCAGAGACAACCTGTGATGAACTGCCCACATTCCCCATTGCTCACCTCCCTGAACAGCTCGAAGGGGAAGAGGCAGAAGAATCCAGAGTGAAGTTGAAACTAGAGAGAAGGGAGGGGTTTGAGTATTTTCTTATTATACTACTCTGCTATTAGTTGACAATAACATAATCTTCCCCCAGTCATGTCTGTTTTGCCTGTGACAATAATTGCTGAGTGAACTCCCTGTTCTTATCTGGACCCATGAGCTCTTTGTTGTATTTTCTCCTCTGTACTGTTAAGGCGGGGGAACAACTCCGTGGGCATCTCATGGTCAGTCAAGGTCAGCTCACCACACTGCTCTATATTGACAGGTAGATAACAAGACTGATAGTCCAGGATATCTCAAATGATACTAAATTCCTCTTTGAGACAGTTGTACTAAGCACTACGTAGCTACCACAGAACATACTAGAAACTGCTTGGTTCCAGAAGTAATGAGGAGATAGTTAACCAGCTGAAACCAGGTATTCCCCTGTGCATGGTCATGTTAGACACTGCTAGACATTTAGAAGACCACTGAACCCCCCCGGACAACTCCTAAATGGTGGGGACTTCATTTAAGGCTGTGGAGTCATGTAGACAAGCAATACAATATTGACACTTAGTAACAGGCTACAGTCTTCGTGTGGCTTTGTATGGCTTTGAAAGGCCTCAGGAATGAGACTTGTCAGACTTTCTTTGCCTGAACTTCTTTTAAAACCTAAGAACTTTTTTTATATGGTTCATTTTTAACTTTTTAGCTATGGTTAATCTGTTTGGGGGGTTGTTTGCTTGGTTTGTTTGTTGATTTTTTTCTACTTGTTTGTATGACAGAGCCATCGTTTTACATTTAATAGGAGAAATAAGCAACCATTTTGTTCAGAATGCTACACTTGTAACTCTAATGTGGTGGTGTGGTACGGAGAAATACAGGTCTACTATGACAGCAGAAGCCTTGAAAAACAGGAACAGAGAATACTTTAAAGTAGAGGAGTAGATGCAAGATATGACAATGCTAGAGGCACAGACTAGCAGTGGAGATACTGGGCCTTTAAACAGCTCACAAATAGTCAGTTAAATAATCTCTTATGTAGAATTGAATGAAACACATTTCAGAGAGAATTAAGAGCACAGAAAACTGTTGCCTACTATAAAACCTTTTTTTTTTCTTTGTTTTTTAACAACTGAAGCTGAAGTAATAATAAGTATTTGGATGAACTCTAAGGATTTCAATCATATCAAAATCATGTTCTTGGCAGTTTTTTTCTTGTTTGTCCACACAATTTTTGGTGTAAGCAGCTGACAGGTGAAACAAAACGAGTGGTGACTCATGGACTATCAATTGGCAGATAAAATCCAAGAAAACACCCTGGGATATCACATATGCCTTTAAATGTTCATATTTGTAAGCAAATGAGTCAAGGCTTTTTTGACTGTCAATGTAATCTTACCTCTAGACAGATAGCTAAGATATACACTGTTTTCAGCTACTTGCAATGACTTGTGCTATACTATAAATGTCAGGAAAAAGAGCTATAGTAATACCAGTTTTGAATAGTGCTAGTGTTCATTTATTTATCCTGTTTTCTTATATACAAAGTAGTTCAAACTACTAAAGCCACTAGTAATGTAATTGCCATTTGCATGATTTGAAGAAAGCATGTCAATTATGGAAATCAATGGGCAATTTGTGATAAATTGATCCCCATGGTATCCCTGCAAATTGAATAACACTAAATATCTATTCCAATTGATTAGATCTTTAGATGCAGATGCTTGGTAGTGGTGAAAAGCTGCATACATTAGGAAGAGTGTTTGTAGAAGTAACATTAATAGATAATATATATACGTGTGTATGCATATATATGTATGTGTATGTATGTATAAAAGTTTTGTTTCTGCTTTCTCATCTTCCTTCATCTCCTGCTAGCTATAACCTCTACAAGTCAGTGCCCGAGTTAAACAGCAAAGTCATGTTAACGGATTCGGTGAGAGAGCTGGACCTACCAATTTTTTAAATGTTGCAGGTTTGACTGCAGGCTGTGTTCATTATAACTGTTCATTATGACTGTGGCATAATATTTCAAAGTTAATGCAACACACTACCCTGATATAACTGACTGAAACAGCCCCTCATACCTATTCTGTAGAAGCTAACATTGTATTCCCTTTTTACAGACAGAAATTATTATAAGTTCTTATAAAATCAGGACTTCTATTTTTCTGGGACTGCCTAATTCCCAGGATGTACAAAAAACCCACAAACCTGAATGCTTTAAGAAAGTCTCAGAGCATTATAACTTCAAAGTTTCAAAAAGAAAGTTTACTCAAATATTCTTCCTCAAGGAGGTTGCATCCATTAATTTTGTTTTAAAATTACTAAGATTTTTCTTTCACAAAAAAAGCCCCCAAACAAAAAATGCCCCACAAACACACAAAAAACCCCAAACTACCCTGAAAAGACATTGAAGCCCAGTGAAATTGAAAACCAAAGTGTAAATGCAGTGCTCTGTATGTAAATAACCCATTCAAACCTTTCAACGAATATCTCCCAATACATGTGTACAATCATAGATTTTGGGTTTAGCATGGGGTTTTTTCTTTTTAACAAGCAGATTCCTAGAAAACACCTCTCCCATCTCAATATTTTTATATGACATAAGGTTTCTAAGTACTTCTATTAATCTTGTCAGGGCAAGAATCTATCAAGTATAAAGTATCCATTTTCTATTCAGCCCAGAGAAACATTATTTGTATTACTTTGTGCACTCTGTATGGGATCATAAAACGAAACACAATAATAATGATTAATTTTTAACTGGCAGGATAAAACTGTTCAATACAACAAATTTGTACTAATTGAGATGTAAAAGTACCAGAATCTAATGTGGAATACATTACAATAACTGTGTTTGATTTTAAAATATCTTTATCATGAAGCTAACCGTGGTAATATTTGTGGAGTATTTTCATGTAGGAAATTCTTTGTCTCTTTCAAAATGGAAATGAAGAACAATCGAAGAATATAAATTCATTCTGAGAGGTACAAAATGCAATAAAAAGGAAAACTGAGAAGTTTGTAAAATTGCCATGATGCATAAATGTATGAAGTATTTCTTGTTTTGTGTTTAGAGCATTAGATTGTCCTTCAAAGTCATATTGTGCACCTTTTCCTGTCCAATCTTTCTCTTCCAATTTGTTTTTTTTAAATTATTTTTTGAAGTAAATGATTCTAGACTACTTTTTCATGATTGTGACAGTTGTTATTAATATTGATAAATAGATAACATTACAACATAATTTAGCTTTTGAAAGGAACACATTAATTTTGCAGTGCTTCCTAATATTATATCTTAAGGGCATAGTAATTTTGTAAATTTTGGGATATGTACTCCACCACGGAGTTAATTTTCCTCATCACTAACATTTTTGGTTGCCATAACTCCACTACATCAAATGACTTTTAGTAACAGAAAGCTAGGGTGAACAGCCCTCACATGGAGAAAGCAAAAGTTTACCTTTATAAAACATAAATCACATTGTTGTTCTGTTCAAACTTTGAAATGTTTGACATAGAGGTGATCATGGCTTAACATAAAAGCATCCTCCCTTTTCATGTACAATCAGTTTAATTATGATGAATAAAGTCAACCCAGTTAGGATCTGCAGTCAACTGTGAAGTATAGCTACTTACACACTCTTACTGAAGAGCCCCACTTTCCCTTGGCCTTCTCTGTCTTTCGAGTCCTTGCACTCGTGCATCCCTAACTGACACCTGCTCGGACTGCCAGGTTATTTATGAGCCTACACAAAGTTTCAAGACGATTATGTGGACTTAATTGTATATAAAACCTAATTCTAAAGAGAAGAATTTAGGAAAGAAATTTTTCATTGTCCAAGTGGGACATACACAGAATTTAATTCTGTCCCAGGAAGATTCTGAGGTGAAAGTATGACATTTTTATGCCTAGAAAAGCTATGTAAGGTTATTTTTAGTTCTTTTTATGACTCCCTCTGAGTCTTGTATGGCTTGACTGAAGATAACTAAGGGAGCCTGGATATTCAAGTGGAAGGGTACAAAATTAGTCCCAATACTGTTTTTTAATTCTCTAACATAATTATTATGATTCAACATTTGAATTGTGGTAATCTGTAGAGTCCCCAACCAGGGATTAGGCTGAACACATTTTTTAAAAAAAGGCAGTCTTTCTTCCCCCAGTGGGTAAAAAATATTTTGCTCTCATTTAAGATGACCAATATAAATATTTTTTAATTTAACAGTGTGTAATTTAATAGTGTTATCACTCAGATTCATATAGATCCTTTTACGGTATCTAATTGAGAAACACAGCTTGCAGCTAAAGATGGGAAGCTGCATTTGGTTACTTTTCATTTTCCCTGTGGTCTTTCTTCTTTGCTGTGGTGCATTTCATCACATTATGGACAAAGGAGTAGAGAATCAGGCTTAAAACTTCATGTTACTTCTCCAAATTGGTCATTATGCACTAACTGTGCAATCAGCTTTAAATATTATTCTTAGAACAGGGGATGAATTTACCTTCAGGTGTGGGAGAGGAGTGGGTGGGAAGTCAGGGGATACATTTTTCCTGTGCCTTGTATATGTAGACAAAGTTTTGGATCACTGTGTACAGTATAAAACAGAGGAGAACTGTATCTAAATACTTTCTTAATCTCTGCAATATGCATTTACCTACCTAGCATGAGATCAAGCAGGTATATTCACATGGGAAGGGTGGGAATACAGAAGTAGTCATTGTGTCACTTGGGTAACTATATAGTGGGTTGACCTTGGCCAGCTTCCAGACACCGACCCAGCTGCTCTCTCACTCCTCTTCCTCATCAGGACAGGGGAAGGAAGATAAAAAAAAGCTTGTGAGGTGAGAAAAAGACAGGGACAGCACTTAAGAGCTGTCATCATATGCTTAACTTCTTTCCCCATGCAGACTGTAGGGCTCAACTTCCTTTTGTTCACGGGGGGAATGCAATCAGTTCATAACAGATCCTCTCTGCCATTCCTTAGTCCTCATACTTTTCCTTTGCTCCAGTGTGGACTGCATGGTCCATGCACTGCAGTCCTTCAAGAGGAGCCTGCTCCAGAATGAGCTCTCCTGAGGCTCTCTTTAAGGAATGTCCACTTGGTCCAGGGTGAGGTCCTATAAGAACCGCAGTGTGGATATATGTTCCAATGTGGTCATCTTTGTGCTGTAAGGCAACAGCTTGCTTCTCCATGTTCTTCTCCATGGGCTTAAAGGGAATTTCTGCTTTAGCACAAAGAGCACCTCGCCCCTCTCTTTCTCCACTGACCTTGGGTTTTCTATCACAGTCCTTCTTTTCCATCCTCTTTTCTGTGAGTCATGTTAAAATTTCTTGCATATGGTTTCCCAGAGTTGTCACTGGTATCATTGATGAGCTCAGCTGTGCCCTGCAGTAGATCTGTTGGAGAAGGCTGGAATTGGCTCTGTTCAGTACCAGACAGACCCATACTCTCCTCACAGTGGCCAAAGCCTCACCACTTATACTCAATGCAGGTAACACACTGTCGATTTCTTGCTGTGAATAATCAATAACCATGATAACTATCCGTATACCAATGGATTCTTGAAGTATTATTCTGTTGGTCCTTACAGTTTTCCCCTCACCTATCAATGCTGTCTGCTCAGTCATGTGTCTGCTTGGTTTTTGGTCTCTGACTTTCTTCACCCTACTTCCCTTCCTCATGGAGACATCTTCAGTGTCCCTTTGTTTCAGAAGGGAGAGAAAAAAAATAGAGGTTATCAACCAGGATAAGGAAGCCATGCACATTATTAAGGAAATAAACTTTCTTGAGCACTGACTTTTGATTGTCTGCTGTATTGGTTGCAGCAGCAAGCAGTATATGTATGGGGGAAAATACATTTAAGAAGGGGCAAGGTGTTGTACAGCAGTGTGTGCCTTGCGGGAGAAAAACAGGTATGAGAAACAACCCTGCAAACCTCAAGGTCAGTGAAAGAGGAGAGGAGTTACTATAGGCACAGAAGCAGAGATTCTCCTGCAGCCCACAGAGGAGACTACAGAATCATTAAAGTCAGAAAAGACCTCTAAGATGATCAAGTCCAACAATTAACCCAACACCGTCAGGTCCACCACTAAACCATATCCATAAGCACCACATTTATACGTGTTTAAACACTTCCAGGGATGGTGATTCCACTACTTCCCTGTGTAGCCTATTTCAATGCTTGGCCATCCTTTCCATGAAGAAAGTTTTTCCTAATGTCCAATCTAAACCTCCCCTGGCACAACTTGACTTGTCTAGTCTCACAGAATCACAGAATCATTAAAGTTGGAAAAGACGTCCAAGATCACTGAGTCCAAACTTTGACTGAACACCACCTCATCAACTAGACCATGACAGTAAGTGACACATCCAGGCATTTCTTGAACACCTTCAGGGACGGTGATTCCACTACCTCTCTGGACAATCCATTCCAATGCTTGACCACCCCTTCAATGAAAAAATTCTTCCTGATGTCCAACATGAACCTCCCCTGGCACCTTGAGGATATAACTTTTTGTCCTGTCACCAACTGCCTGAGAGAAGAGGCCAACCCCCACCTGGCTACACCCTCCTTTCAGGCAGTTGTAGAGAGCAATAAGGTCACTCCCAAGACTCCTTTTCTCCAGGCTAAACAACTTCAGCTCCCTCAGCTGCTCCTCTGAGGAGCATAGGACTTGTGCTCCAGCCCCTTCACCAGCTTCTTTGCCCATCTCTGAACACACCCCAGGGCCTCAATGTCCTTCTTGAGAGGCTCAGAACTGGACACAAGATTGGAGGCATGGCCTCACCAGTGCTGAGTACAGAGGGATTACAATACAAAGGTTCCAACTGTTAGAAATGGCTTTGGACAAGAATCGTCTAATTGAAGTGTATTCAGAGTTTCCTATTAGAAATTTTCCTTGAAATAGAGTACTGTAAACATCTTCTGTCTTGTTTACAATGTAGTGATTTAATATTATGGCAATATGTTTATGGCTATGCACAACTACCGGCTATATCAGTTCTTTTTTTTTATGCTCTTACCTTCCTTTTCAGCAGTTTCATTTAAAATCTATTAATTTCTTTTTTATTTGATGGGTTGCTTGATTTTATTTATTTTTTTTAAAGATTATAGATCTTTGCCTACTCGTTTACCCTGTCCTCTCACTCTAGCTCAACTTGTAACACTGTAGATTTCACTTCTTCCTTCAATTACTGGTCTTTTCTCCCTGCTTTTTTCCCAATTCCCACCAGCATTTCTCACCTTCTTCTCAACACTTTGTACTTATCCTTTGATCCTTTTATTACAAATATCTTGACTGTCTTTCTATTTCTCTACCTTTTTCTTCTTTCTCACCTCTGTTTGCAGTTGTATCACACCTCTTTGCACTTGTCCCATCTCATAGTTCTGTCTTCTCATTTTCTTTCTTTTTTTTTTAATAATTCATTTGGTGTAGCCAAGAATTGATGACATGAAAGGATCAAAGCTGAAATGCATTGGATTTTAGGAGGTTTTTTGCAACCATCTGTTTTTCTGATAATTAATACAAAACTCTTTCCATCAGCTTTCTCAGTTCTATTTCATCTCTGAATTTAGTCTTTGTGTGGACTGGGTGAAAAGTAATTTAGACCTCTCTCTTCCTTTTTCATAACAAAAAGGCAGGGAGGGAAGGATAAATCTCTCTGAGATCTTCATACTCTATTTCAATGTAATGAAGCAGATTATTAACCCTACAGAATTTAGGAATCCATAATGAAAGCAAAGTAAACCTCTCACCTCACAGTATAACCCCCGTTTTTTTATAGTTTTATATTTTTCAAGAAAAACACTTTCAATAACGTACTTTGTTCTTATGTTCTTGTGTTCTTTTGTTCACTTTCAGCAGGTACCAACTAATTTTTGTTTGTGGATGTAGAATAAAAGGGTTGCTTAGGGAGTAGTTCTGGGGGGTGAACACTTTTTTCAACATGTATGCATGCATGCCTTCAAGAGGGTTAAAAGGAGAGAAATACATAAGGGAGAGCACAAAGATGGAAAAGGGTAAGACTTGTATGAAACTGGTTCCCTAGTATCTAGGTTGTAACATACTCTATACACTATTTTACAAAATTTTATTACCTGTAATGTGCTTCAATCCCTCATGCCAACTATAATCAACTATAATCCACTATATATTGTCCAAATTTATGATAGGAATGGAGTTGTACAACTGGAAGTGGTTGATGATCTGCCTTACGGATTGTGCTTCAGTAGCTGTATAAAATTGTAGAAGATACTATAGTATGTGTAGAACTAAAGAGCCAAAATAGAAATACTTCATTTCAATTAATATTTAAGCAGACTTTTTATAGGAACTTGCTTATGATTCCTTAAAAGTTCCTTGTTTGCTTGTTATTAACTTCCTGCCAAAAATGTCTGATTTCCACTTAAAATAATAATTGCTAATAATAGTACACCAGAACTAGGTGGTTTGAAATATCAAAACAGACTGAAGGGAAATCTCATGTCAGACATGGTCTAGGAAAGCATCTTAGGAGCTGGATATCCACCCATTCCTGAGAAACAGAGGGCATTTTCTGTTGCCTTGATGCTTCTGTAGCTGTTTGCTTCCCAAGAATGCAAAAGCTATAAAATACACAACAAAGCTTTATGGCTTTCTGGAAATCACTTTATCGGAATGCATATAAATTGCATATTAAAAAGATTTTTTTCAAAAAACCTCAGGTGCATAGATAAATAAAATAATTTAAAGTGATTACATGGGATCTAACCCCACAAAACTAACCTAAAACTCCCAAAGGGCTAGGAGCTGTGTTCTTTTCTGCCTTTTATTCTGAACACTTCTATACCACAGTGCTAAGAACAAAAACCTATTAAACCAAAAAAGCAGCATTCTCAATGAACTTTACACCCTTTTTGCCTAAATTAAAATGAATTAATCTGTGCACAGTGATAGAAAAGACTTTATTACTTTACTCCTTTTCATATTTTTCATAAAGAAGAAACAATGAAATTATAAGTTACATAACCATTTACAGAAACTACAACTGACCCAATAAGTAAATGTGGTAGATCCCCCATATTAATGCTTCATAAAAATCAAAGCAATAGCAATAATATAATATTAAAAAGCAGTAGGGATTAGTTTCCATAGACGTTCCCTGTGTTCTAGTGCACTTGACTCTTCATTTTCATGTGCTTTACTGCAGGGCTATTTGTCCTTGAAAGCATTCTCTCTGAATATAAAGGAAGCTGTAGTCCTTATCTAGTCAACACTACACTTGAAAATTTTCCAAAATGAGTGTTGCTTGCAGCATACTTGAGTACAGATTTCCTTTCTACACTATTTTGACTCTGTTATATTCCTGGGAGTGTTGTCGGAGAAAACGAGTTTACAGACTACACACGATACCCAAAATATGGCAGTCCTTACAGACTCCTCTACTACACCCAAATGACTGGATTTGAGAATACTTTCTTTTGGAATTGTTCTAAGAGATATTTCCGTCACCCTGTATTTTAATCCAGTTTATCACAATTACTCTTTCTGGCTATACCTCATTCATTACTTGCCCAGGTCAATTTACTCCCCAGTGCCTGAAGCCAGAATAGCCAAGAGCAAAATTTGTGAACCAGCAGTGTTGCTGCCCAGAACTGAAGTTCTAGTTGATGCACAGTGATGCACATCTGGGCCAAAGTCTAATAGCAGTGGGTTTTACAAACCTCGGAAACACTTCTGTGGTTGCAAATTCCATGCCACCATGGGATTAATTTTTTAGTCCCTGAACTGCAGCGCTAGCACACCCCATGGGCAAGATGGATTATTGTCAGATTCAAGTGGGTCATTCAGAAGCCCATTGCTTTCAGCCTGCACACTGACCAACCTCTTCTCTGACTACGTTAGAAAATATAGTTCAGAGCATTCAAGGTATTTGTATGGTGTTGGGATTGGACAGTGTCACCTTGCAGAACCCTGTTCAACCATTCCTACTGTTTCTGACCCACTCCTCAATGCCATCACCTCCCACCTCACCTCAGCTGTGCCAGAACACCAGAAACAAAGACACACATGGAGTAGATTTAATGATATTTTTGAACGATGGATTGTTTGTTACTTTTCCTTCCATAAAACACTCTTTTTTTAATAAACAATAACTGTTTCTTTTCAGGCACCTGCAATTTGCAATTAGCAAACAAGCATTTCCCTGGAGGTTGCAAGGGGGAAAAAATTATGAGAAAGCTGCCTAACTGCTGCCTACTCTTCTACCCACTTCTCTCTTCTTAACAGTAACCCTGTCCAAGAAGAAAGCATAAAAGACTGATTGCCCAAAAATCCAAATCTTTACTTTTAACTGTCAGGGTTTAACTCCAGACAGCAACTCAGCACCACACAGCTGCTCAGTCACTCACTCTAACCATGGTGGGATGGGGAAAACAATCAGAAAAATGAGAAAACTTATGGGTTGGGATATGAACAGTTTAATAATTGAAGTAAAATATAATAACAATAACAATAATTATTATAATAATAATAATTAAAATTGTAATGAAAAAGAAAATAACAAAAAATAGAAATAAAAGCCAAGATAAACAAGTGATGCAAGTAGAAAACAATTGGTCACCACCAACTGACTGATGCCCAGACTGTTCTGGAATAGGAGCCCCACAGCAAATTTTTCCCCAATTTGTATGCTGAGCATGCCGTACTGTTATGGAATATTCCTTTGGCTTGTTTGGCTCAGCTATCCTGTGATGTTTCCTAACATCATACATTTCCTAGGTATTTTGAAGAGAAAAGTAAACAGACTGAATTCTAGTCTTACTGATTGTGGAAAAAACCTACACAATGTTCTTTCCACAGCTAATTCTTCAATAGCCCCAGTCAACTTCTTTCTAAAAGTTAGTCTGGAGACACAGCTATGCTCAAAATCTTGCTACAGGCCAAAGTGAAAATGCAGCTTAGATAAAACCATGAACTTTTGTTAGCCTGCTTATTGTTTTAGAAGCATAGTATTCCTAATTGTCTCATTAATACAGAAAGCGCCTTATTCATAAATTATTATACAAAATAATTTTTCATAGTGATTATCCTTTTTCCTGTGTTATGCTTATCCTTTCAGTGGATAAGAAAGCTGGCCCTCTGGCCTACCTCAAGTAGGATGTGGTTAGTGACAAATTTCCAGCACTTTGAGGTCTCCCCTGGGAATAATATGATGTTTTCAAGGCTGAGGAAGGGTTTGTTCCATCCTCTACAGTGGTGGCATTGTTTTCAACTTATTTTCACATTTAATTTTATCTCACTCTCTTTCCTTCTCAGGCATTCCTAGCTGAAGTTTAGAAGCTGTTCAACAGCCTCTTCCAGCCTCATTTGGCACAAGAGTCTCCTGGGTTTTGCACAGTGACCATTTTACGTGTCAGACCTTTATCAAATGTGGTGTACCAAGGGCTGCTCTGACAGACCTTCACTGACCGATTTGAAAATGTGCACAAATTTGCAGAACATATTTATTTTGTCAGTGGAAATCAACCTTTTCACCTTTCTAAGACTCAGATATCAGCAGACATACAGCATGCACCTCCAGGTGTCATACTGCATAAAAAGCCATTATTCCAGAAAACTTACATGGAATGTTATTACTGTTAGTAATGGGGTTTATTTCCTTTCTTTTGTCCTTTGAGTTTTGGAATTCAACAAAATAAATAAATAATAAAAACATATTTTGATATAGAATATATGGCTTCCTGGAACAACGACACAGGAATGACTTTTGAGTTCAAGTAATCAAGGATTTTAGTTTTTCAATTCAAACTTCTTTGCCCAGCACCAGGAGGGAATGTTGGTTAGAAGCCGTTTTTTCTTGTAATGAGTATGGGCCAGCAATAAGACTAATCCTTTTCCCATCATCCATGTTAAATTAAGCCATGGTTTCCAAGAGATCTTTCCCAGCTTCTGGGAACTGTTAAGATTGCTCTAAGTCTTTTTCACAATGCTTATTCTTTATATAGGGTAGGCTCTGTGGTGACAGCAGAAAGACTGAAAGCATGTCCTGAGTGTCTGTGCTCATTTTTTAAAGATTTTTAGGCTTTTCAGATGCATGAGAAGTTGATCAAAATTGCAGACTTCAGATTCTTTGTCTTAAAATTCAAAGAAAAAGGTAAATGGCTGAAGGGTTGTTATGGAGGAAATATGTAACAAAATTACTAAGTTGCACAGAAACATGGTTCTCCCCTCATAAAATATGTTACAGTGGTCCAAGTTAAATTATCCACCCCATTCACTCTGAGACAATAATACGATGACTGTAGACTGACTTCGTTTATGGATTGCCTTCAGCCATTATCCAGAGTTCTGAGTGATGTAATGCCTGCTGTTTATGGTGTGAATGTCAGTATTTAGCTAAAGAAATCACTCCTGATCAGACCTGCAGATACCTTGCAAACTTTGGTAACAAATGATCTTGTCTGTGATGCTTTCCCAATAAATCTCCCAGCTGCTCCAGCTTGGTTGCTAGGTTTAGTTTTAACCAAGAAGTAACAGTCTCTTTAGTAATTTGCTACACTCCTTAACGCATTGTTTGGCATCTGTTACCTTCCCACATTATTAAAGCAGGTTGTTGTACATTACCCCAGCTTAAATAAATATGTCACATTACAAAGAAAAATCTGTACTTAGATTGAAACAGTAAAGCTATGTTTGCTATAGAATTACAAAATATAGTCCTAAAGTGTTGTGGGGAAAAAAGCATCCACACAGTGGGGCTACTCCAGGGATGAATGCAAGTCTTTCTTTACATTATCATCATGATGTGAATGTAATGAAGGCACTGTTGAGGGACCTCGTTAAAAGTGATATTTTTTCTTTCAGTGTTAGTGTGAGGAACTTGAAAACTACGTTATAAAATGGAGACTCAACCCTTTCATATACTTTGTGGGTTAAAGCAATCCAATAAGAGGGAACAGCTGTGACTTTAATCACATAAGAAATAAACCCTTTCATTATACCCTGCTGAATGCAGAGGCAGAATGCAATAACTAAACACCAAAAGGCAGGAGGCAATCAGTGGGATATTTATTTCCTTTTATTGTTATATGATATGCTGATTTCTGTTAATGTTCATTTTTTAAAATTTATTATTGACTTAGATACAGATAAGATCCATCAGCAAAATTCAGTGAGTATTTTAGAGCATATAAAGGTTAATGTGTTATTGTTCAACAGATTTTCAAAACTTATCTTGTCTTTTAACACTTTATACATTAATTTAATCGTTTTCCATACCCAAATTCACATTTTGTCAGTTACAATACATGAGCATAAAAATCACTTAGAACTACGATACGTTCCAGATTTCCTAATCTCCATAAACCTTTGCTTCTAAAGTTATCCGAATGGAGATGAAACATTTACCTGTACAAAGCCCAAATACAGAATTGTTTTAATTTTTACAGATATGAGACTTGCGACAGTTATTTTTAAGTGTATTTTTACACTTATTATTTTAACATAAGTAAAAATTCTAATTTAAGGACCATAGCCATAACTGACAAATTTTTTTTGTGTAACAGGGAAAAAATTAAAAATATCTTTGAAAACACATAGCATTATAGGAGCTGAGTTTGCGAGGATGATGGAAAAAGGAAGTACTATGTGCTAGGAGGAAGCTATATTTTGTAACTAAAGACAACATTTAGCAGCTTGTATTGCATTTGTTTTCTAGTGCAGATCTCTAAAATACTTTGCTTCTATAATAGCACATATGTCAAGCCTTAAAAATGAGAAAAGGAAGGGATAGAGACACAGGCATTCATCCCAACCAGGTTTAGATTGCTGTATCTGAGTTAGTTATCTTGGGGTTTTGATACAGATAGGTTCTCTTTATAGATCTGTCTTCAGTGCAGCAGTAATGTTAAAGTATCTCAGGTTTGATCTTATTCTAAAGCATTTGAAGATGCCTTAATTAGCTGAGGCAAATTGAATTCTAAAGCAGTTATTTCTCTCCATTTAAGGTAATTGAGCCCATGAAATCTAGCTTAGATAAATCCCACCCTCTGTGATTTTTTATCAGCATCAGAAAGCAATCCTAGGCAGAGATTTTCTAACATAGTCCTTTATGTCTCAGTGCAAATTTTAAATTAGACATTGTAGTGGAGAGTGAGATTAGGATGATGAGAAATCACACAAATGGATAACATTTACTGGGCTCCAAAATACAAGTAAATACCATCTCAGAACTTTTACATTAATTAAGCTGGTTCTGTTACCCAACAGAATTTAAATGTTAAGTATGATGGAAAAAATGCCTTCTTGAAATTTCTTCTGCCTAAGAAAGTCCATTACATGGTTTTAATGAGTTTTACACCTTGCAGAATAATTGACAATGTCTATTTCAAATATATGAATTAACAATAAAAGCTTGAAGTGACTTTACACACTTATAGCAATGGGTTAGAAATAATCAAAAGAATAGATCTATCAGCTAAAAAAGGTTCATGACATTTTCTCAAGCTTGACAGACTTTTGCCAGACTGCTGAAGGTGTCTGATCTATGATGGGTGTGCAAGACAAACTCTGGGCAGCTGTGCCAGGAAATCAACAGAGTTTACACTGTGAAAGCTCTGGGAGGACTGGTTCTGACAAGGGTGGGCTGAGTAATAGGTGTTTCAAGGAACAGAAGCCAATGATGTATGAAAAAATGAGGAGGGGCTCATTTGTATGTTCATAATGGGAACATACATGATCGGGTGAGATTCACTGAATGTGGTTTCAAACAGTTGCAGCATGTGTGCCTGCTACTGAGCAAGAATTTCTTCCTGTGTGCTGATGAGCAACAGATACTTCTAGGGAACATTTTACTCGATCTACCTTAAAATGAAATTAACTGCTTCCTGCAGTATCCTTAACTGTAAACAGTGTCTGGCATGAGGCATTTGTGTATGGATGCCTTTCTCATACATGTTTGATTTTGGCAACATTTTGGTCCAAGTCATCAGTTTCCTCATTTACTAAAGTATGAAGAAAGAATTTCTATCATCATAACAAGACCGAGAAGACATATTTGAAGTAAACTTTACCCATCGTGATTTAGCAAGTCTTGTATATCAAAGAACACGACATCCTCAGATGATGGCCTCTGTATGAAAAGCATGAAACAAACTCTTTATGGCACATCTATGACAGGACCTTAAGGCTCTTGATCAGACTTCATGCTCAGCTGATGAAACTTCTCTTCCTTCTGTGTAGACAGTATTGTGAACTGCGAAGAATCAGAGAGTTTGCTGTATATTGAAAATCAGCCACATTTTTTTTCCTGATACAAAAAGGATATATCAAGTTCAGAGACTGTATATAGAGACTGATGCTGTTAGGTAATAAGGAAATAATGAATCTGTGGATATTTCCAAGTCAGTTCCCTGGATGAGGAAGGGAAGCAGCTATATAGAGGCTATTATTCACCATTCTGGCATATAGAAGTTGTGGAATACTTTGGATGTAAATAATCTTGCCAAATTCAGATATCTACAACATAGATATCTAGAGTTCGAGTAGGCTATTTAAGGATATCTTCAAGATTAATGAAAAGAAATAGGTACCCATAGAGGGCAGTTCATATATTCTAATTTAGGACACTACTCAGGCTGAACACTACTCCAAAAATGCCTAATTTTTCTCCACTAACTACAAAAGGAAATAATGCCTAGAAACATGTACTAAAGCTAGGGTATTATTTTAAAAAACAGAATGTTCCCAATCTTGAGTTATAAATTATTCTGCAGGATAAAGAAATCCATAATCCGTAAATGAGGTTCCACTTTACTGCCACTAACTAAGGGGTGAAAAAATTACAAACCATCATTAAAACTCATTGGTTAGAAGCCAATTCAATACATTTAATTTTAGCTAGCAATTAGAGAAGAATTAACTATTGCTAATTAAGGTATGCAGAAAAGGAATCACATACTAGAATTTACAGTAACTACATCCAGCTTACATTTCAATCTTTTAATAATAAACAGTAGTATTTTTCATAATTAAAACACAACATTGGACTTGCTCTTCAGCCAGCATAGATTTGTGAACTGCATATCTTTGTGGCAGTCTAGGAAGCTAGCTGAAAGTTTAGACTAACTCTATTAATATTCATACTTTCCATCCTTGCTTTCTCTTATAATATTATTTATATTATTTTTTAAATTCCTGGTTCTCCTGGCACTGTTATGATAGCCAGTAAGTAATCTCTCTGTAGTTTACTGAACAAATGCTTCTCAGTTTCAGCTGAGGTATTTAATTTTCTTATGACTAGATCAGAATCTTTACATACATCTCATTTCGTCAGAGCAAGGCAGTGCTATTTTTTTTCCATTTTTGTTTTGGTATTTGACAAAATGTCAGAGACTTACAATAAATATAAAAAGTTACTACCTAGTGTCAACCTGTTTTTTCTGAAGTATTTATTCCAGGTTTCATTTAAAGACAATCCTGCCACAGAAATACTCTTCTAGTTACTGTTCAGAGGCTGGCTATATAAACAAACAGTTTTTCTTTGATTTTACAGTTCATGTAGAGCAAAATTGCAAAATTCCTGTGGAGAGGAACTGATAGGCTTGCCTCTAAAGAATAGCATGCAAATCTAGCAATATGTCTCTGTCTGTTAGCTGGTTTAACTGTGTATATTTAACTGTCTGTGCTTAAAACATCTTTCTGGGTGAATTTTTATAAACATCCCATCCTTTCCCATGGCTAGATTTGACTCATCCTAGATATAGCATCATCTAAATGGACTTACATAACAGAAGAAGATACCATCCAAAGTGAGTAATACTCTCAGAAGTTGTCCCTGAACATCCAAGTCCTTTATAAATGTGAACAGTTTCTTCTCTAGTGAACTGCTGCTTAATTTAGGTACAGTGTTAGAACCCCTATCATCTGAGCCACTGCAATTTTAGTTGGATGATGATCCTTGGAATTGCATGGAAAAATTTCTAGCTTTTGCTTAGAAAATTAAGATCCCAAATATCTGGTGTTTTGGAGAAAGGTCAGATTTCTTTCTTTTGTAAAATAGCCTTTGTTGTTACTGGAATTAAAGAAAATGTTTATTAAGCTCCAGACATATGGCACAGATTAGAAAACTACTAGGAGAGAGCTCCAATTGGTAGGTTAATATTCTAGCGTGATAGATTAATCAATGTAAACCACATAGCTCAGTTGAAACTGCTGTTCCAAATTGCCAATTTCATCTTCATCCAGCAGAGAAAATGCCAACCTTTCTCTCTGCAGTAAAATCTTCTTGTTATAACAATGAAGCAACTCCAGAGTTACTGTTATTGTGAAACATCTGGTAACTACAAGATGTAGCTCCTGTGAGATAATCACATCCCTGTAAAATTAGAAGAACTTACTGAACTTTGTTGTATTTCATGTTTTGTAATACCCCTGGGTGTGGTAGGCTCATAATTCCGTAATCACTTTACCTCTGCACCAGAAATGAAACCACAGATGCTACACTTTGCTATAATGGCCACCGCTTAACATAAATAAATGATCAGAATAACAGTATTGTTCATATATAAAATATGTACACCATAATAAATACCGTGGGATTGAAAGTTTCTGGGAACACACTAAAATAGGTGCAGAAGGCCTCATTATGGACATCATTAAAAATAGATCAGGAGATAGAAAAGTAATTGTGAAATTTGAATTGTTCTTTTTTTATGTTGTTTTTTTTTTTTCCTGTTAGAACATTTTCTTCTCAAAACAATAATGTGGTTTGGAGCAACTTTGGAAGAGTCTTTTTCTTCAGCAACTTAGAAAAGAAAAAGGAAAGTAAAAAAAGTTGTATTTTGATAACACAGCAAGAAGAAATGTGAGTCTCTAAGTAAATAAAGCATAGATTTAGATTTACCTAAACAAAACAAAACAAAACGAAAACCAAAACCAAAAAAAAAAAAAAAAAGAGGAAAATTGATTTTTTTTACGCTTAACTTTTCTTAGATGTCTTTCCATTTTTAAAAAAAAACTACCTAAAAATTAAAAGGGAATTTTTTTTACAAAACCACCTCATCAGAATGAAAATATTGCTGCAATAATTACAATAGCCACTGTTGATTTCTGAACACCACTTACCTTCTCATCTGATCTAAAGAAGTGCTAGAAAAAGTATTGACTCACAGAATATAAAATGTTACAAAGAAATAAACCGGAGCTGAAAACATATCTAATAATTAATTTATTAGGAAAAAAAAAAGTATTTTTAGACACTTATCACTTTATTTTAGCAATAAGGAAGTTGGAATAATTTATTTCTTAAAGAAAAGAATGATCGCAAGTGTAGAATAACTGACACTTTTGGACGTTATTGAAGAGGAATGACTGGCAATCCTAAGGTAGAGCAGAGGTATTCTTGGCAGGAAATGTTAAATATTTCAAGGGCAGTTTCTCCAGGAATAGTTCTGCACCATCACTTACCACTTCTAATGCATATTTCAGAAAACACAGAATATATCAAAAGGACATACACCTTATTCTTACAAAAACCATCATACTGAATCACATAATAATAGAATCAAATATTTTTTAAGCAATGTTGACAAAGAAATGGCACATTCTCATGTTAAAAAAACAGCTAACAAAGGTCTCTTGTGATACCATCTCATTGCCTGTGCTGCTTTTCTGTGTCCTGCAATTTGCAGAGACACTTCCACCTCTTCTAATGCTATAATTTTGATTTTATCATTTAACAATCACTTCATATTCACTAACAAAAGGATAACCTACAGTGACTCAGGCCTCCTATTACAATGATATTTATTCTCTATTGTACAGCCAATCAAACATAAGCAACAGTGATTTATTTGTATTATTAAATAAAGTGGTTTATTGGCAGCAGTTTTGCACATGCCAGCAAGAAGCTTGGCACCACAGCACATGTGAATGGTAAATACACTTTGTGAACAAAATAAACTGTGCCTATACAGTAGTTCTCAGTGCAGGGGATATTCTCACCAGCTAAAAAGCTTTGGAGATGCAATTTGTGTGATTTCAGCCTCCAGGGAAAACAAAAAAACAAACAAAAAAGACCACACAAAACACCTCCTCAAACCACACAAAAACCCAAACCAAAACAAATTCAAAAAACCCCAAAAGAAAACCAAACTAACAGCAACAGCCCCCACCCCATCAACTTTCTATGTTGGTTTGGTAGGGACATTTCTAAAGCCCCTTGCATTTGTAGGTCACAGTAGCGGCACATTCAGCACACAAGAAAATGACGTATTATCCCCACCTACCTTTCATTCCTTCCACACAGACCTTGTAAATAAGTGTGTATTTGTACTGATGTGAAGGGAGGGCTACCATCAGCATGAATTTTAAAAGGTCAAAACTTCACCTGTCTTTGTAAAGCCTGTTACTGTACAGTAGTGAATCCAACAGAAAAAAGCTTTATAAAGTAAGAACTTTATACTTCTTGTAGAAATACACTTTTTTTCCTTTTATGTTTGTCTGGCACAGTATGAGAATGATGTATATATGGAGGTAATGGAGATTCATCTGGTAAGCTTAATGAGCAATATGTTACTTTTTGCAATAGTAGTTCTATACCATATGGCACACTCAAGTGCTGGAGTCTCTTCAGGTGGAGGTTTTTGATAGTTCCATGTATCAGAAGTGTCAGAAACTCTCAAGTGTTTGTTGATCAATGACACTATTCTACTATTTTTTTATTAAGGTGTTAAAGTGTTAATGAGATATAACCTCACTCTGCACAAGTCTGGGGTAAGTGTCTTCAGAAAATGCAATGGATGAGAAGATACATTTCTGCTGAGTAGGCACATGGCAGCGTGGTGAGCACCCAGCAAACCATAGTGTCCTCTGACTCGACTTAGTTCCTAACTCTTGCTAGAACCAATGCAGCCACAGAAAGAAAGCTCCTGTTCAAGTATACAACCATCCAGATTTCCAGCTGTGGGACGTGTGAAGAGATATTCCTAGATGTGGAAAGTGATTGCAGGCAAGTCTGTGGGAGGTGTGGCCACGTTCATGAACTGCTCTCCTTGGTGTCTGAGGTGCAGGATGAGGTGAGAGTCTGAGGGGGATGTTGCAGCCATACCCTGACATCTATGATGCACAGCATGCCCAAAACAGAAGCAGGTGCTGAATCTGGTTTGTGCCAGGAGCAAGGAAGCATCACAGGGGATAAGGAGGAGTGGAAAAAGATTGTAGAATGGAGCAGTAAGAGAAGCCCCTCCTTACCCTCTAACTAAGCCTCTGAGATACCTTTACAAATGGGTACAAGGCCCTGGGTACAACAGATGAAATGCATAATGAGGAACCTGAGCAAACAGTCTCACAAAGGTCAGAGACCAATTCTTACAACAAAACCTACAATAAGACCAATGAACAATGGCAAGTTATGATCACTGGTGATTCCCTCCTGTGTGGAATGGAAGTAAGGGCAGCATTACTTAACACTGGTTTGGTTTTTTATTTGTTTGTTTGTTTGTTTGGGTGGGGGGTTTGGTATTGATTTTCTCATTTTTCATTTGCTCTTTAAAGTTCCTGGTACTCCTTCCTAGTTTAGCTATACATATACTTTTTATGGCTACTATGATTTAAGTGGCTTTAAAATTAAATGTAGTTGAGAGAAAATAATGATTTAATATATTTTTCCTTTTTTCTTTTTTAGTTTCATAACTAAAACCAACCAACCAAAGAATTAAAAAAACACAAAAAAACCCCAACCACAGAAACTTGCAAGGTTCAAGTCTGCTGGGTACATTTTACAACGTAACAGCCACATTATCATGTTTCTGATTTTCCATCACTGTTATTGCTTTTTTTCCCTCACATACAGTTACCTATTTTAGCATGACTTATTCAAAACTCTATTAAAGAGTAGAATAGCCATATAAATCAAACAGATGTTTTCCTAACTTCAGTGTACTCTACCTGAGCCCATCGTCTGGCTTTTTAATTCTGAGCATTTTCTACCTTTAGCATTAGTTTTTATTGTAGTGAATAATATATTAAACATTCAATAATTATATTTAAGAATTTCTGTACACTTTACTTTGACAGTAACTCCTGTGTAGTCCTGGGCAAAACAGTTGAAGTTGCTTTTTCAGTTACTCGAAAAATTGTGGTAAAGACTCAAGAAAAATGACTATAGGCATGTAAATGCTAATAATGCCCAAAGGTCTTGTAGCTATTGTATGTGAATAGGCTTCCATTTCGTAAGTTGACTTCATGAAGGCATTAGCATTCAGACTTGTGGGTTGCGAATTTTCAGAGCACTAAGAGGTTTATTTCAAAGGCAAATTCCAACAACACAGACTTTTACAGGCAATACTGGGAATTTCTGCTTCACAGATTTGACATCAGCCCTGTCCAGCCTGGTGCTCATGTGCTGCACTGTTTGGGCTGCTGATTCACTCACAGACAAGAAGCCAGAGGGAGTAAGAGCTCCAGCTTGGTTACTCTTAAGTGTGATGTATTAGGTTTGCTGCTGATCAGTGGCCTTTTACAGGTTGACATACAGCGGTCAGGATTTCCTAGCATCTTAAGATGATCCAGATTTCACTATCTGCAAGTTAATGGTGAAGGAAAAACAAGCTTATTTTGTAAGCAAGTAATTGTTGCAGCGTGCTTGGATGGTAATTGCCGCAACCTTTCCGAAAGCGTTCCTGCGTCCGGCAGTGCCTCGGCGTGGTGTGCGGTAGCCGGTGGGAGAGGAGCAGGGCTGCACCTTCCCCGCTAATCCCACCAGCGCAAGCGGCAGCGCAGGCACTCGCACATCCAGCACCTTAAGATGGGGGTAAAGAGTTGGAGGCGGACTCTTCTGAGATAGCAAAAGATTTATTGCCCAGGGATCCAGGGGCAGAAGAGCCCCGAGCACAGGGGTGCACGGGATTATATACAGAACTAAACAGGGGCGGAGAGAACACCACGGACCAGTAACACGAGGGCAAGAGGGAGGAGAGAAAGGCGGGACTACAGTACACAAACCAATGAGGGTAGGTGAGGGGAGGAGCAGGGGGACAGGGCCAACGAGGCACCGAGTGAGGGAGAACTCTCCAGAACATAACCATATACAGAACACAGATTGACAGGACTAAACCAAACAGGGGAATGTACCAAAACAGGGCTTGGAGGGGGAGAGACCTTCCTCAACATTACAACCGGGGGGGAGACTTTAGGTGGCTGGCCCATTCTCAGGCCAAGCCACCACCACAAGTAATGACCCATTATTTGCTATCTGCAGGAAAACAGCTAAGAAGGCTATACTGAAACACAGATATGAAGGCCCAAAAGATCAGTACAAACATACTCATTAATGAATTTCTAAGTGTTACTTTATTTTACTTTAAACCCCTTATGAGCAGAGAAAGCATGGATTCCACACTGAATATAGATAAAAACAACACAAATAAATTTAAGGTATCTGTATCGAAGATTTTATAAGATCTTTTGCTTATGTCAACATTTTACTATCAGAGTGACCAAATCTCATCATGTTCAATGACTCTTAATTTTATGCAATATGTTAAAAATAATATTGTATCAGCAACTCTTGATGAAGAGAAGCACTAGCATGATAGAGTATTAATTCAATTTGTTCAAAAGTGAAAATGTAAGACTCACATTCTGCTTTTTCTCAGAAATAACTGCTGTCATCTCTTTCTTTTAACATTGTCTGCGGGGGAAGCCTTGTTATTGAGCACCCCGAAAATTACCACCAATGCTTTCAATGGACAGCTGCTTCCTCAGTGAAGATAAAAGACTGGAAATGTCTAGCTGTTTCAAAAATGAAGAAAACAGTAACATATTTTGTGCTCTTTCCCCCAGTAAGTATACATTTTCAGCCATTATTTTAGTTAAATACATCCATCAATGATGTTCAAGTGTAGCTGTATGACTGATACACCCTCATACATAAAATGAAAAATAAACTTAGCAATATAGACTACAAAATTGAACATCTCTACCAGATAGAGAGTTCTTTATAAAAGAACTTTATTCTTTTATAAAACCAGAACTTGGCTATTAAACAGTTAAAACTTGATTTTCTGAGTTAAAGCTTCAGTTTTACTTGTTAAAGCTGTGGGGAAGAAATAGGCACAGGATGGTAATGCATCTACTTCCCAAAATCAGGAAATTAAATGTTTAGGACCATTCCTTTGCTATGAAGGGTTTAATTTTTATCCTGCATTGACATCAAGAGCACCCATTACTTCTAGGTGCCTCTCCAAAAAAATGTAGTTCCCCTTTGGGTCCATGACAGATGCACTGGATACCAATAAGAATCCTAGGAGGTACTAAACATTTGTGCAGTGCTATCCAGATCACCCTTAAGTCCTCCTGCTTTTTGACTTCTTTCCTGGCTGAAAGAAGTACATTGTATAAAAATTGCTACAATACATCAACAACAAGCCAGCATCCCAGTGTAAAAGGTGAGGAGAGACACACAGACATTGAATACCTGTGTTTCGTTGGTCTTAGGACTACTGCTCTGTGTCAGTGTGTATACTGTGCAAAGAATCCACACACCTCTGGCTTTGAAACAACCCCTTAATGGTGCACATAACTTCCTTCCAAAATCTTTCCTAATGTTTTCTGATTTTCTATGGGTCAATGCAACTAGATTTTAAGCCTTTTTTTTCCTGCTTAGATACCGTTTTTATTCCTGCTATTTCTGCCTTACTGTGTTAGAGGATTGCACATACTATTCTAGTGATTTCAAGCCCATTGTGAATGTGGGAGCTGTGGGGAATAAAAAAACCAAACATGACACACATTTATTTCTTTAGTGGTGGCATCTACCAGAGGAAGGAGAAAGAGGCAGTAAGGTATGAAGGGGAACTTGGGAGATGTCAGTAAATTCCTCGTTAGTTCCTCCTGCATCCCTCTCTTGCTAGTTCTGAGTATCTTCTGCTCCTCCTGCTTGGCATGCAAATCCATTCTTCACAAAACCAGAAAGTACAGGAAGGTCCTTACAGGGCTGAATCATCATTGGAAACATTTTCATACACAGGCGACCTTAATTATCTGTAAAAAGAAAGTAAGTTTAGGGGAAGATAATTAATAAAATGAAGGAGAAAATATAAAATGGAGGGTGACAGGAAAATATAGTTGAATGGAGGCTAAGAAGAGACATGCAAAACCACCGGAGTAGAATTGGTGATATACGAAAAAGGAAAGAAATTGAAAAGTAGGAAAAAAAGACCCTGAAAAAAAACCCACTTAGAAACATCAACATTCACAAGTAGGGGCTGATTTGAGAAATACTTCAACTGTTTCTATGAATCAAGTGAAATGGTTGAGTTTTTAGAATGATTTGGCATAACCCTTTTTAAAGTATTTTTCGTCATTACATTTCCACTTCAATAAGTGACAATTCAAGTATTTAAAATACTTTTTTTTAATTATAAGAGATAGATATAAAAAACCTGTTCTGTTTTGGGCTTCAGACCTGTTTTTATGGATTAGAATATAATTAGCTTTTTTTTCCCTGGTACTTCTGTTAATTAAACATACCACAGTATTATTTTTTCCTTCTCAATTTCCTCTTGCTCTACTATTTCATTCACAAATGACCAAACTAAAAAATCTCAGAACTTTTCTTTACTTCTCATTCTCATCCAAATTCATTCAGAACTTCTTAGGCAAATTCTTAATTTCCTTACTTCAAAGTCTTACACTGAAATTTTAGCCATATGTTAACAATGACTTGAGTTTAAAATTAGAATCTTTCACAGATTGGGACAGAGAGGGCTACAACATTTCTTGTTATAAAGAGCACAGTGAGAAAAAGCCCGTACAATATTATTGACTAAACAGGGATTGACAAAAATCTGTTTTATTGGCAAACTTTATTGTCAATAGGTAGCATTATGAAGTGCTGGAGGTGAGTGGGATACTGGTGTTCATTCTGCCCATGGTTGACAAGCTCTGGCAAAATGCTGTATTCTCATGACACTTCATATAAGCTAGCAAGCATGCAGCCAGGATGTGGAAGACCATACAGATGTTGTTATAAAAAGACTAGTGATTACTGAAATTTACATGAAGAGATTAGGATCTCACTTGACTGGTTTGCATTGCAGCATAGAGAATGCAAAATGTAAAATAATAATTTCTCTTGGCATAAGCATTTTCTAATAGTTTTGTTTGTCCACAGTCAATAGATACCTAAGTGTTATTTTCTCCTTGCAGGACAATAAAACACTGTGCAATAGGGTGTTCTGAAAGATAACAGTCAATTTACCAATCAGTGATTGTTCTCCTTTGCTCCTCACATCCTTCACATATTTCTATGGTTGTCAACAAGTCAAATTTATAAAATTAAAAATGCTCTTGAAAGAAATGAAAGTGATTCAGGTATTTTTTAGAATGTCATATTCTAAGTTTAACCATGTGGAGCAATAAAACATATTACCTACCTGAAAATATAGGAAGGAAAAAATATTACTTTGGTTCATGTTTTGACTTATTCCAGAGGGTAGAAATTGAAAAATTATTTCTCTCTGATCTTCTAAGTGCTGTTATCACTGAGAGGAAGAAAGAAAAAAGTACACTGATTTTAAGTAGGAATATTGAGATATGGGATGATTTTTGGAATCTTATGTGAGTTCATCTCACTGTGTTGAATCAACCCCAAGAAAAGTTTTGACTCATGCACAAATTGTGCACAGTTCAAAGACTTTCATCTCTTGTAAAACATTCTTTTTGGATGAAGAAAATATGTCAAAAATGTCAACATTCATCATTTAAACATTTTTGGAGCAATACTTTTGAATTTTCAAATTTAAATTCTTTACCAGAAAATATTTCAATACTTTTTTTCTGTTGTAAAATAACGCTACAATCTTTTTAATGCTTTTTCCTGTATCTGGATTAAAAAAAAGAAAAAAATTAAGATTGCTAATCAAATGGGAGTACTATTTAGACCTGAATATGAAACTTTGCGTCAGCCTGCTTTAATAAGAGGACTGAGGAGGTCACTTAAACTTATTAATTACGTCAGGAGAAAATATTACAAAATTTTGCTCTAAAGAAAGAAGTAAGGTAAACAGTTTCACATCCTAGAAGAAAGTCTTGCACTTCTATGTGAAATGTGGAGAATGAAAGGGGAAAAAAAGGAAGAAGGAGGCGTGGCCAGAAAAACAAAGTAAAATAGATACTTTAAGTGTGTTCATAATGTTTTTCCTTATTTTTTTTAAATCAAGTCATTCAAATCCTACTCAAGAAATTAAAATACTTTTCAGATAATGACTATGACTCACCTTATCCAAGTTCAGTTCTCACAATCTGTTAGTCATATAAACTTCTAGGGGTATCAGAGAGAGAGTAATTTCTCAAACGTAATCAACTCTTTTAAGGTAGATGCACCAGGCAGATATGCAAAATTGCTTTCAGGAATTTCCCATATCCACTTCTTGCATAGGGCTCTTAAATCAAATGTCTCTAGTGAAGAACTTGTGGCATTTGTGATGTCCCACAATATCCCAAACATCACAGAGCTGACAAATATGAAACAGGTTTTAAGGGAATCACAGACTTCTGAAGGAATAACAGGATAGCAGCTGGGGTACCTTAAAGCACCTATCAATACACATCTATCTGTGGGAATTTAAGTGAATCCAAGCAGTTCAGATAACTACCTCAGATTGGATGCTTAACTGTTCAGAAATTCAGCAAATCAGATTTGTTTTGTTCTTATGCTCTTTCAGGTGTCTGTTGTGATACCTTGACATGTGAAGAGAATGTCTACGTTACCGTTATAGCAAATAGAGATCTAAGATTTATCTCACTGATACCATTTAGGATCTTTAGAATATCTCAATTGACTTCCAGTTGCTACACTAGTAAAATTTAGATCTCCCATAGATTTTGTGTCATCTTTTTCAGTTGCATGTAAATATGTCTGGCATCCTTGGGCACGTCAATGGCATTTCACACTGATTCACACATTCCATGTTTCAGATTTACACCATGACCCTTTCCAAGCTGAAAAAGGTTGTTGATATCCCATGATTATGTCATGGCCTTTGTCACACCACTTTTGACATGATTTCTGAGGCAACTTTAATAACCACCTTTACAGGCTTTGGTGAGTTGTTCTTTGAATAGATTTCATTACAGTTTCATTTTACCTCATTTTCCATAAGAAGACAGTGGCCTAGTTAATTGTCTGTTGCCCAGTGATAAACATCACAATAAAGGCATATCTGCAGAGATCATAATGGTTTATTATAAGCACTACAATGTGAATTACAGGCATTCTAATAAGTCCCCTGTTGTTTACGTAATACTTTTAAAGCTTTACCTTATCTGTAAGTAATATGAAGTTAAGAATGCTGAAAACTCTTGTCCTGCACATATGCATACCCTTTTCAGCCATTTTAGCCACTTAACTAATATAATACTTCAGTGATGTGTAAGGCAGGGAAAAGTGAGACTGAAAGCAAGGCAGGCAATGCATTTACCTTGTGGACTCACCTCTAGCACCCAAGCAAGAACAGCAGTGCAGGGCTGGTGATGACAACCAAAATCAGCCGAGAATCGTGTCATCACTGGGCAGTGTGATGGTGACGAGACAGGTCTGGCCCAACAAGGTGCTAGGTCTGGCAAAGCATATCTACAGGACGGGACACACCAGGCAAGGAGTCAGTTCAGGGTCCTGATCTTAAGGAGTCGGTGGGGAAAAGCCCTAGGTGCGATTTCTTATGGCTCTTCTCACAGCACTATGGTTTAGTAGCACCATATCACAGGTGACCTTGAACACGTTATGGAAAGCTGCTGGAAAGCAGCTCTGCGGAGAAGGACCTGGAGGTCCTGGTGGACAAAAAACTTCATGAACCAGCAATGTGTTCTTGTGGCCAAGAATACCAATGGTATCCTGAGGTGCATTAGGAAAAGCATTGCCAGCATGTCAAGGAGGGCAATTTGGCCCATCTTGAGGGCCAAGCCTTGATGAGGCCATATGTGTCCAGTTCTGGGCTCCTTGGTACAGGAGAGACATGGAGCTCCTGAAATGGGTCCAGTGGAGGGCAGCAAAGTTGATTAAGAGTCTGGAGCATCTCTCTTATGAGGAAAGGATGAGACAATTGGGCCTGTTCAGCCTCGAGAAAAGACAACTGAGAAAGGACCTCATCAATATCTGTCAGTATCTGAAGGGAGGGTGTCAAGAGGATGGAGCCAGGCTCTTCTTGGTGGTGCCAAGCAATAGGACAAGAGGCAATAGGCAGAAACTGATGCCCAGGAAGTTCCAGCTGAACATGAGAAAGAACTTCTTTTACTGGGTGGGTGACCACACACTGGAACAGATTGTCTGGAGAGGTTGTGGAGTCTCCCTCACTAGAGATAGTCAAGAACCATATGGACACAATCCTGTGCCATGTGCTCTCGGATGACCCTGCTTGAGCAGGGAGGTTGGACCAGATGATTCACTGTGGTCCCTCCCAATCTGACCCATTCCATGATTCTGTGATGTAACCAAGATGAGATCAGAAGATTTTTTATTCTAATATTGACACACAAAAATCATAATTTTACAGATTATCATATCTGAACGTTTTAACTTTTAAAACCTGTCCTTTTTGCCACTGATTATGTTAATGGTACAAACAGATAACATTTTTCTCTATGGTCAGAATGGCTGGATCAAATTAAGCCACACTGGCTATGGAGGAGACACAAAAGACTGTAGAACCCCTGGTTTTTTCACTTATACAGGTCAGAAACCTGGCAGGATATGCTGCAATATCTCCATATCTTGTACACAAAATAACCCTTTTCCAAAATAAATGCCTAAGAGAGAAAAGGAGAAGAGATGAAAGAAGGCTTGGCACATGCATAGTTCAGGAACAGTTTCAGTTTATATGTACATTAAAGTGAAGATTTTATGTCACCAATTAATAACTTCATTCAGTCGAGGCTTATACTTCACAGTGATTGACAGTTTTGGCTGTAGTTACTTGCCATCTGGTTTTGTTTCTCTCTCTCCCCTCTCAATTTTCTCCTGCTTTTTTATTGCCCTTTGTTTCCTCCATCCATTCCAGATGTTCCACCATTTTCAGATTTTTTTTTTCATTCTCCTCCAGTGTTTGAAACACTCTTTCTGAAGAAGGTGACCACTTATTCTCCCTTAATTTTTTTAAATATATTATTCAAAAGTCGTTTGCTATGGTACTCTATGTCAAGAAAATCATGCAAGATTATTATATTGTCCACAGAATAAGCAGATTAATATCTTTATGTGTGCTTTTCTTTATGAGGAGAAGCACTGTGCCTTACTCTTGCATTGAATATTCTTTTCTTAGTTTTAGTACAGAAATATCCCCGGAATTTGGAACTTTTGTCTTCAGAGTACAGATAAACCTGTTGTGAAGGAAACATTACTGTAATTATTGTGAGGTACATAACCCATATCATTGCAACAGTAGCAATAATTCTTTGATGAATGTTTAGCTTTTACTGTGTGTATGTAAAGAAAAAAGATTATGTCTCAATAAGGTCTCAGTATAACGCATGCCTAGATATACATATACCACACTATATATGGCTTAGCCTTGTAATGGTACAAACCACAATATTCCCAGATTAAGCTCCTGTTGAACACAGATAAATGTAAGTATTCATGTTTAATTTATACCCTTAATTTCTGAGAATGGCATCTCAATATTTTCACATCAGTTCCTACTTATTACCATGTCAGTTCCAGAAAAACTGTCAGAAAATATACTACTATAGACAATCTAGTTAAAATTGCAAAATTCAAGAAGTTATTCCTTCAGGATAATCAAACATACACAGATCAATTTTATTCAAAGATGCCAGTAAAATGTTAATCTGGTTTCTCTGCTATGAATCTTAAGCCACTAGTAAGATATGATTAAATTTTTTATTGTGTGAGTGATCCTAGATATTTAAAGAATGCTATGACAGATTCTAGAAGCTCACTATACGGAAAACCAGCACAAGTGATGTCACATGGGATCTCTATAATAACATGCTCCACTCCCCTCATTCACAATGTCAATGTTCTTTTACTTTTTAGAAGTATCAATATTTTTTCAGGACTGTAGTTGTGCCTAAACTGAAGGGAATTTTTTTCACCTCTGTTCTCACATGGACGTAAGACAACTGAAATTGTGTTCCTTTCTGGAGACATTTACATTCAGGGCTGCAAAGCACCCTACCCTGGGACATCAGGCTATGACAGTAACACAGTCTCTTAACACATTCAAAATAAAACCAGAGAAAATTCATTTGAGTGTCTAATTGTTGGTAGGGTTGGTTTTGTAGGTTTTTTTTTCCATAGTAAAACACACCAGCAAAGCTACATTTACAATAAAGTATTAATTAATCACATGATATATAGCTGTTTTAAATTGAAATAAAACAATCCTCCAGCAGCAGAAAATATCTATCAGCTGTCATATCATAAAACCATAATATCACCACGATATTCATTGTTTTGTGTTTACATGCTCTTATGTTCCTAATCCTACTTCAATATTACATGGGGCCAAAATATTCAGTGACTTGGACAGAAACAATGTCAGGTCTTCAAATATATCTTGTGTGGCTAAAATGCAAAACACTGTGATAGAATTTTCTGTGAGTAATGATTTATATAGAGGTTATTCTTTTGATATTGCAGAGTCCTTCAAACATCAGTGTCATAAGTTGAGCAGCATTCTCATTTCACCAAGACACAAAAAAAAAAGATTAATATTATAAAGAAGGTGACTAGTAACAATTTACTGTACATCATTCCTAAGACATTTCACAATTTTAACCTTGAGATATGACACTTGATGCACTGTCAGATGCCACAGTGAGGAAAAGGATTCCTCACAGCAAGCCTCAGGCTACTTATAGGTAATTGGTTTCATGAACATTTACAAAGTGATGAAATCATTTTTCCAATTTATATTTGAGATGTCTATCTCAGAAACCATATTGATCTACTAGACAGAATACAGCCATGTGAAGTGTTCCATTTATTTCTGAAAAAATCATCATTATCTAAATTCCTATGCTCAATATCATATGGGCAAAGAAGCAGCATGTGCAACTGAAGCCAAAAAATTATTGTTAATATTAGTGAAATCTGAAAAATCTCATAACAATTAGTTCAGACCTAGTTGTCATTAAAAAAAAAAAAAGCACAGCATTGCAGTTAAAATTGTTAGATATACACATTATTTTCTACCCCTTTCCCAGTGTTATGCTCTCGCAGGTGATTGGTGGTTAGCTTGGTGGTAGTGGGTATTGTGAAGTCATCAGGACCTGGAGCTTTTGCCGAGAGAGAAATTATGGTTCTATTAATGGGTTTTTCCTCCTCACTTCAGGGTCCATTTGGGGTCTTTTAAAATGTTTGCTAACACATTTTACACCTTCTTCTTTCTTGGTCTGCATCTCAACATTACATAGGAATTTATTACATATGGTGCCATGGTCTTTGTTCTACTTGTTACAGTTAAGACCAGTTTTGTCCAGCTCCAAGTTTGCATTTTTGTAACTGACCATGGATGAGCTGTTTATATCTCCATTGCCAACCATGTACCAACTTAATGCCAGCCTTATGCCTTATCCTTGGACACACATATGAGGATATCTCTCATTGTCCTTTACGCTGCTTCCTTCCCTTTTCAAGGCTTCTGCTGACCTACCAGGCATGTACTTCTCTACGTTGCACCATTATATTGCAATCATTAATATCTGATTCTTCACAGAATAATTACTTGTTACTGGTATGCATAAAAAAATTTGGTTGTACCATGAAAAGATTAAAATTAGTTTTTAAAGTACTTTTTTAGGGACTTATAATGGTTTTTTTCCTTTCTTAATATTACAATGACAGACATTGAAGAGGTATTCTCTGTTAATTTGTCAGTCCTTTGAATGATGCTCTTTGACTATGTCAGTCTTGTAGTATGTTTTTTTCTTTTATTGCTGTATTAACTTCTGTACATGTGATTTATTTTGACAGTTTAATATTATTTCCTCCTTCTTCTTTCTAGATAGAGAAATATAAAACTAATATAGGAAAATATTTTAGTCCAAATAAATTTCCTTCAATACACTTGAAGGAAATTTGTTTGGACTAAAATATTTTGTTTGCAATCCTTTGTTTACAATGAGGTACCTAGGTACTCTAATATCTGGTCTGTGTATGCTTGTCATTGTGCCTTGGACTGTGGTCCAATGGACTGTGACTCAGTTCATTGCTCAATCTAGTTAAGGCAGATGGAGAAAATACTTCCCCAAAAGCTTTTCTTGTCTACAACTTTATCCTTCTCCCAGATTTTTGCTTTATTGCATAGGTTACTGTATTGAACAAGTATTTGTGGATTTAAATAATATTTGATGTACTAAAAGTTAGCTGAAATTGAAAACAAGCCACATTAATAATCCAAATTTAAATTTATTGCAGACTAGGACCAGAAACTATTATGTTCATGTTTCCTGTATAAAGAGGAAGCAGTGCATTAGAAAAACTTGGGATGCACTGGTGAACATATTAACTTTGTCAGCCTTATGAACTTAATTTGCCTGATAGGTCACATTACTTATTCTTCTTGATCTGCAAAAATAGCCATGATTTCCACTAACATATGAAGCTGAGTATATGGTTAGTTGTATTAGCTGTTCTCACAGAAGGAAAAGCCTGACTGTGCCACTACTTGCACACAAACAGATCTATTTGTTTACTCTCTAAATAATTAATGTGCCTGTGTCTGTGCACGGTACAGTTGAAGGCACTTTTATTTTTCTTTAGCAGGCAAAGTATAATTTCAAACAGAGCATAATATTTGACATTATTATTCCATTGTCTTTTTTAAAATGTGCTCACTTTTTAAGTTAAGAAACCTCACTCAAAGCTCAAGAACTAAACAAAATTATTTTCCACTTGTTTTTTATATAATCCACATCGTCATTTAGATGCTGATTGTTTAGCTACATGGATTTTCTTCCTTAGAACGTCATGAGACCCAGCTGGTTTTATTACTCAACATCTGATGATGTTGCAGGTATTCTATTTTTATCTTATCTATAAGATAGTGTTTTGAAGAATAAGGGTAGACAAAATATTCAAAATACTATTTATATTTTTTCCTACTCAGATCCAAAGTAACTGTAAAAACCTAATGATTTTTAAAATATGTCATATATAAATTTATGAGAGTATTAATAAATTAGAGGTTTTAAGAAGTTGGAATAAACACACATATTTTTATATGTATATTTAACGACCAAATTTTATGCAAAAAAATAGAACTAACCTGTTTTAACCAATAGAATTAACCTGTTCTATTCTCCTATATAGCCAGTGGAGAAGAATTAAGAATTAGCAGCTCTAGAAACTGATGCAGATCTCAGGTGGACAGAATTGTCTCTTTAAAGCCTTTATTTTTTTCTCCATTGGCATCTTACTAAATCCCAGATTTTCTGATGTGGATACACTGGCATGCCCATTTTAAAGCAAAGATGGCAAGCAATGTATTAAAAAATAGGTCTGTTCTTTTTAAGGCTACTATGAAGCCCAGTTGTGTCAGATCAGCAGATGACACAACACAGATGGTTAGAACATGAAGCAGTAGGTATTCTTTGGTTAAATGTTTGTGTGTTTATTCCTACACTTTGATGAAGATAGACGGTATCAATACACTAACTCTAGGAGACTTAAAACATCAAAAATATTTTTGAACTACAATGAAAACAGACATATCATCCAAAATGTAAAGTTACTTTAAGAATGAAACTCCAATTTATCAATTTATGTAGAGGTCTGTTCTTGTCAAAAACTTACTACAGTCTTTTATATTAAATACTTGCAGCAATTGAATATATCATAGATGTTAACTATGAATAGGCTCAAACTCTACAAAATCAAAAGATGTTTATAAGATAAGAAAAAGGATGAAAAATACTAGAAAATAACACTGCTTTTTCTGACCTAAGCCTCATGGTCTTGCTGAGAATGCTAAATCAAGCACATGTGAGGCACAAATTGAATTATAAGGAAATGTAGTTCTGCTACCCAGAAAAGCTTCAGGACACATCTATTCTGGGACATATCATACAATGTAAGTTGTCCCTAGGAGTTCTAGAAATTAAATGTGCTGTAAAACCTCTGTTATCAAAACTAAAAATGATACTATTTTTTTTAAAAAACCCTTTAATCTGTAACTGTGCTGTTTTGTTGCCTTAGGTTATCTTGAACCGTTCTTAAATTACTTCTTTTTAATTGGTTAGAGTTGTTGATGCCGTTTTCTAAATGGCAGGATATAGGAACAAATAATGCTTTTGATTCACTGTTTATCTTCATGATAATGGGCAGACATTAATAAGAATGACTGTTACTTGTATTCAACAAATGTCTGCTTTCATTTTTATTCCTTGCAGGAAGATAAATCCAATATTTAGACAGTCATACACCTCTTATGGTTTCCATTTGCTCTGGGGACCAGAAGAGGAGGTTGTAATTTCCTGTTGACTATTATCTGCCATTATGTTCCTTCTGTTACAGTGTTTGCAGGTAGAAATGAAATTTGTCATATGTTTGTTTGGGTTTCTCGTTTGGTATTTTTTTCCCCTTGCAGCTTGGTATTTTGCAAAATATTTGTAAAGCTTCCTGTGTTTTGAATCTGTTCACATGACTTGTAAAAGTCAATAAAGTACTCTACAGGAAATTAAATTACAGATAATTCTATTAAAATAATCATTGCATTTGAGAGGAAATTCTGAAGAAGTCAGACTGTCTGCTTGCTCATGGAAACCATAATTTTGTTGAGAAAAAGTGCACGAATTATCTTCAGAAGTCTAAAAGTCAAATGTGTACATTTGATCCAGTCACTCTAGACTTCTTTTTAGTCAAAAGATGAAGAACCTCCACAGAACCACTTCTCATTTAAGAAATATGAGTCCATTGGCTATAAAGCTCTCTGTAACTATAAGGCTAAGTTAGACCTATAACTTCTATACATCTAAAATGGAGTCCAATTTTGTTTATTCAGTTAAATGATTTTTACACCTCTAAGCAATGACTATGAAAGATGAAGTTAGGATTCCATCATCAGAATGTACAATTTGAGAGCTGGAAGCCAAGATAAGGCCTGTATTTTATTTCACATATGGGACTTCAGCATGTGTTAAGAGGGAAACATCTTGAGGATAAAGGCATGTATTTTCAGGATGACAAGATGCAAGGTTTGTTGAAGCCTAGATATTTCAAGTGATTTTTCCTTTCTAAATCAGAAAACCACTGATCTGCTACACAGCTTTCTAAGTCTTAACAACTTTATTTCTTTAGCAAGACTTGTGTGTCTTCAGCAAGCAGAATCGTAGTAAAACAGATCAGGGTTCGGAAACAGATTTGTGACCTTAGAAGCAGGATGTGTAGTTTGTACTGGGATGAGCAGCTGTGGTAGCTTTTACCATGTATTCAATAGAATGTGCAAGCACTAAAACAGGTGTCTGTATTATAGCAAGATAGCATCCTTTACATGCTTTACAAAGGAGAATGAGCTTGGGAGTGCTCTTGTGAGCAGATGTAATCATATATACTATACTGAATGTTTGGGGTTTTTTCCTCAGAGGATATTTCATAAATCACACCCTTTGTGAGCACAAGAAAGAGATGAACAAAATGTAAAAGTTATGTGAGTGTGAAAATTTACAAGTGCTGCACTTTAGTGGCTGAAATTGTTTCATTTGTGTAAGATAAAGACATAGGTTTTTTTCTTCCTTGGATATTGTATTTTTAATTGAATGCTAGCTAAATTAAAGGTTTTGCCTTACAGTAGAAAGTTTTTAAGAAATAGGTGTGCTATGGCCTCACTTGCAGAGAGAACAACCCTGTACTCCAGTCCTAAATTGAAGACTCTTTCTTAAAAGCAGAAGTATTATTCCTCATAATGTCTGAAATCTGCTACATACAGAATTCAAGAAACTGGGTGTGATCAAGTCATCTTGTGCCAAAATGTGATTTTTGACCAAAATAAGTGGCAAAGAAGTTCTGTGAAAACTAGTTTGTTATACTTCAAAATGGAACTTTCCTTGCCAATTTCCAGGTTTTATAATATGTATATTTGTATAATTAATATATACCATGTGTATAATTTGAATATTGTTACATTATGACCCTTCAAATTTATACAAATCTTCTATTTCAAAACAATCCTTCTATTTCAAATAGACACAATTATTTAGAGAAAAATATCTCTAAATGTCTTCCAACAGAGCTGTTAAGAAAACCTTTACATGGCTTTCGTGTAAACAAACTAAACAAAACAGAATTATTTTTTTTTTCAGATTACATGTTTCAATCTCCATACAAGAAAATTGAATTAACAGAGATTTTCTTCAACAGTTTTATTTCAGGAAGTTTTTTTTCTGGAAGACAAGTTAATTTCTAGCTCTTGTAATCCAAAAGGAAATATTCTGAGTCAAAGGTAAGTAGAAACTATGCTGTTTGAAACAGCTGTCAACCTTAAACCAGCCTTGATTAAAAGCAAGTATTTTAACAAAGAGTTAGCATCATTATTTTATTTTTTAAGATTTATTTTAAAACACTGGTGTATAGAATTTGTGTTCCAGTTTAACACAAGAGCCATAGAAATGATGCTAATACTTTTTTCCTCCATTATTTTTCTTTTTCTTAAGTGTATTTCTTTTAACTCCAAACTTCAATACACTTTGACCTTTGTGCTTTTTAAATTCAAGGCTAAGAAATAATTTCCTGAAATCTTTTGCTAAGAACCAGATTCACTGTATCAGCTTGCAGGTGCATTTGTGGTTCCCCAGAACCTCTTTATTTAGTTACCTTCATTGTTGCCAGTAGATTGTTTTAGTATCTTTAGCAAACCTGAATATCTGCAGCCAACCTTTTCTCTCTACAGAATTTACAGACTCATAGAGTGTTCTCTCAAATATGCTTTTTTTTCAAACTCTATCTACACCACTAAACATGTTCATGTCAAAGGGACACATTTGTATGTATGGACAACGGAAACAAAGCCCTGATACATGGAACAATTTACCTGGACTTCTCTTTGTAATATAAATACTATTGTAGTACAATACTGTAGCTCAAAGAACTTTTCATAAAAATATATTTCATAATACATATATATTGGGTTGTTGTGGCAAGGTTTGGGTTTTTTTGGGGGGGGTGGGCCTCTAGAAGAATGTCTTCTGTGAGAAGCTGCTAGAAACTTCCACCATGCCTGACAGAGCCAGTGACAGCTGGCTCCAAGATGGACCTGCTGCTGGCCAAGGCCAAGCCCATCAGCAGCAGTGGCAGCAATAGTACTGTGCAAGAGCAATTGTAGCTGGAGAGAGGAGTGAGAATATGTGAGAGAAACAACCCCGCAGACACCCAGATCAGCGAAGAAGGCAGGGAGGAGGTGCTCCAGATACTGGAGCAGAGATTCCCCTGCAGCCTGTGGTGAAGACCATGATGAGGCAGGATGTTCCCCTGCCACAAACCGCTGAGCTATACAGAATCCATGTTGCTTTGGGCAGTGACAAATGAAATCAAACCGAAAGAAAAGAAACCTTACACGCACACAAGTTATGGCTTGGAATCCTAGGGTCCTAAGCTCCAAGGGAGTGTATATATACTATGTTGTGTGAATGTGGTCAATTTTTTTGAGAAAGGGACAGCACTGATCAGTATGAACATGCAAATTTACCCAGTGTCCAGGAATTAGCTCCTCACCCTGCTCTTTTTTTTTTTTTTTNTTTTTTTTTTTTTTTTTTTAAGAGCTCTTGTAGAGCTCTAGTAAGAAAACTTTCATTGGTCTCTCAGAATATTCACAAGACACGTTAAGATTCCTGGGGTTTGGTTTTACTTTTATAAAAAATTATCACAAAATATTGCACCAAATAACACTTTTGAGCACTAAAATATAGTGTTGATATTAAGTATTTAACACAATTTTTCACTCTGCAAAGAGAAGGACTATATAACCTGAGATGGCAGTAGATGCCATCCAGCCTGTTATATGGCATTTTCCCTGGTAGGTAGGAAGTGAACATCTGGAATACTCATGGTCTAAAAGAAAACTTCTTGGTAACTTCTTTTTCTGAGATAGACAACCTTAATTATGACAGTCATGCTTTTTATCGACAGGTTCTTTCCCTAAAACATCTTTTAGACTTTGCAAAATTATTTCTGTCAGAATAAGAGCTTAACCCAGAGCCATTATCACATGGTTTCAGGAACAATGACTGCAGATTATATTGTTTGCCATAGGCATTTGATATTACTGTTTACTCAATGTTTTTGCTGATGATTGAAGTTAGGGAAGTCAGAGCTGGATTACCAAATATTTTACCACTTTTTATGTGTGTGCACAAAAACCATTATTTTCCTACAGAATTTCTTCTAAATCTTAAAACCAGAGTATTTCCCTGAGTCTGTCGTGGTAGTATCATTACTAAGCTATTCCAGTACAATGTATTTTATTTCAAATATCTTCTTAATAGCTTCCCTCTCTGCATGTGCATATAGTATAACTTAATAAGTAAAATAAAAAAAAAATTACTGCCTTTCATTACAATGTATATTCTGCTTAAAGGTCTGGAAAAGAACCAATACTTGTGAGTCATTTTGACTTGAAAAGATGTTATGTACTAACTCAACATGAGAGTACAATATATGAATCCAATTGTTTAGATGTAATATCAATAGTCAGTTTACAGTGAAAAATTGTCTGCTTTATAAACACTGAAATAGGCTACAATATGTATGTGTTTATTGCATTTAAACTCAGTTTCTCCAAAGAAACCTGCACATCTAAACAATAACATGGTCACTGAAGACAATAATGTTTACAGATTGGGTCCATTTTGCCTAGATCTTACCTTACTTGGTATATTGTATGTATGATATGACAGTGTCTGCTGACAGTCTGATTTTAGGGGTTTATATCTTTCCTCCCTCCTCCATACCACTTATCACCACCATAACTTTACCAAAACTCCCACTTAAACAAAATTGTTTATTTAGTTTGGATAATTGACTAACATTTTATTTCCAGAGTTGAGATGATGATGAACTGAAGCAGTTACATTTAGAAATCTCTTTAACCTGGAATATTAAAAATTCTAAACTAAGACAGTAGTTCACACCCCAAGCAGCAATTCAGGTTTCTGAATTATAAACACCACCTGGGAAAAGAGGTGACACTCAAGCCTGCCTAAAATTATCCTTGGTGCTTAACTATATTTGTCTGTACACTGGAGAGCTGTCTGTTATGAGGCAACTTGTACCTCCTTGTCTTTAAGTTTTGATTGCAATTCAGGGTTAGTCAACATTTTTTTATGGGTTTAGATAAAGAACAAGTAAAGACTGACTCTAACGAATGGTTAAGATAATTGATTAAAAGAGAAAATAGTTAGGCAATTTTCTCCATGGTAGAAGAACAGATTTAATTTTGACTTTTTATCCAGTGTTCTCTAATAGAAAAATTAGCAGCAAAAATGTACTTACATTTCAAGGAAATAACTATGAAATCATGGTTTTGGTCATCACAATAAAAGCTCTAAAGTGTTAGCATCAAATGATGTTTTGAGCTTGGGGGGTTTTAGTTAGATAGTTAAATATATATGTATACATATCCATGGTTGTATGCATCATGTCTGGGATTTATGCCCACAAATGGCCCACATGGAGGTAAATGAAATTTACGGCATGAGTGTCAGACTATGTCGCACTATGCTGAGATGTGGATTTCACCACTGCAGGTGAATTATCAAATGTAACAGCATCTGAAGTTGAGTAGAATGTGGAGTTCATGTTACTGATCTGTTTTATCGTTAATTTTTATTTAGTCGAAAGAAGTATTCAGGTATGTCAGTAACATCCCCCTTCCATTCTCTAGCATACTTTTACAGTGACCTTGAATTTTTGTATTCCTTTCTGCTTAGGGTCCATTTCAACTGGAGAGCTAAAAAGCATATTCATCCCTGATAACCCACATTCTTGTAGTTAATGTTTCTTCTGAGCCTGAGGGAAATACTTGTTCAAATTACTTACTCTGAAACTTGCTTAAAGTCTAGGTATTTGACTTCTGGGGTAAATATTCTGCAGGTAAGTGGATTCAATGATCAAAACCAGACAGCAACAATGCTTTTAATGTAATTATATGTGATCTCAATGAGAGTAGTTCTGTTCATCTCTACAGTAGTTCAGTTATTAGATACTGTAATACCTGTTGTCTGCTAACCAAGAGGCTACAAGTGAGAGCAGTGAGCACAGACTATCCAGAAAGCTTTCAGGGAGTCAATAGAGTAGGAGCTGCATGTTCAGTAACATAACTTCCTGTGTCCTGGACAACTTCATCAGAAAATTTAAGTTGCAAGGCAGCAGAATAGGTTTAGAGATAAAACCTAGGTTTTTCTGAATTTGTATCCTGAACTCAGTTTCCAACTCTGGCTTAATTTGGATTAGGTTTTCAAAGGCAAATCTCTTATTAACTTTTTTTATCTGACTTTTTCAAAACCCAACGCTGTAACATAAAGTCTTTCATTCTATAATCAAGAAAGAATGTTGAGAGTTGATTTCATTGTAGAAAAGTATTTACATTATATGTAAATTAGAAAAAAAGTATCAGTAAAGAATTTCAATGGAAAACTTAGCAGATTTTATTCTGTGCTGTTATAAAGTTAGTTTCTGTCTCCCACTAAACGGGAATGAGAGATGTGAGTGCTAAAAATATTTCTTTCTATATTCCCAGTATTTTAACAGTAGCATTCTAATGTTGATATTTACCAGAAAGTAATCCAAATTCCCCAAATACCTCCTTTTACACCTTGGTACAGTTTATTAGGTTTTGGCTCTGTCTACAGCTGGCTTTCTAAAAGGTGCTTCTGAGCTTCTGTCACTAGAGAGCAAAAGGCAGACTTGGTGATTAACCTTTCTCCACCCCATCTGAGTGGGGATGATTCTCTTTTCTCACATTGTAATAGTTTTCTTGGGCATTATTCATTAGTTATGACCGAAGAATGACATTCAGATGCCATATAGTGATATTGTTACTGGATAGCTCTGCATGCAAAAATTGAAATCAATGATAACAGCCTGAAGTTGCCTGTATGTGGTGTTACTGGAATTGTCTGCTATTTTCCTATCTTTGTTTTACTCATTTCTTTTCTCAGAGAAACAAAATATCTTCCTGTGACTCATTGCTAACCATCTTCATAGAAAGCAAGCTCTATGAACCTATTCACACACACAGCAGGTTATTAACTCTCACTAAGGGAGAATTGGGATGCTTACCATAGCGGAGTCTAAGCAGATAATCAGAAAACCTGCAGGAATATGTATGTTACTGTGAGAAGCTAAAATAAAAAGTTTTAATCCTGTGTTAAACTCTGTGATTGCATCTATATCTGCTTTCTAAGTGTGGTTCCTTGTCTTAGAGAACTGGCTTGAACTTTTGCACTAGTTCACTGACCAACGACAAAGTATCAGAGGTAAGTTAGGACGGCAGTATGACACACTGAAACTTAAAGCTGTAGAAGTTTAGAATAAATATCTTTACCAGAGCTCAACATTTTTCATAACAACAGTATGCATGGATTTATACAGATAGAACCATGAATAAGTGGTTTCCATATTATTTTACTAAATAATCCAACCCACTTCTGTGAAGTAGTATCTCCCATTAATGGACATGAATAAGATCCCACTGAGCCTTCTCTTCTCCAGGCTCAGCTGTTCCACCTCACTCAGCATTTCCCCATACAAAAGATGCTCCAGACACTTAACCATCTTCATGTGCTGGACTTTCTCTACACTATGTCCATGTCTCTGTTGTACAGTGGAACCCAAAACGGGATCTTGTCCCTGCTGTCAACATTCCCACCAATGCCACTGAGGAGGCTGTTGATCTTGGCAGTGTGGGCATGTTGCTGGATCCTGGTCAGCTTGCCATCTACCAGAGCCCTCAGGTCCCCTCTGCACAGCTAATTTCCAGCCAGTCAGGCTCCCAGGTGAACTTGGTACAGGACTTGGCAAATCCCTTCATGAGGTTCCTATTCACCCAATTCTCTACTTCGTTGAGGTCTGTCTGAATGGCAACATCTGTCGTATCAGCTACTCCTCCCAGGTTTGTATGATCTCTGAACTTGCTGAGGATGCTCTCTTGACCCACTTTTGATTCCTAGGGTGTACCACTGGTGATTGGGCTCCACCTGGAACTTGTGCCCAACCTTTCAGCTATTTTTCATTCACATCAATATCCATTTATATAATCCATCTTATTTATCTAACTTAATCGAACTCACTTATTAACCCATTTGGACAACTACCATAAGATTCCTAATAAATATAATAAATTGTTTGGGTATCAGAGGAAGCTATCTGTGAAGACATAATACGAAAAAATCTGATATTATTATGGAGTAAATATCTGAGAACTAAAAAGGAGATGTAAGGGAGTAAAATAACTTTAGAGCAAGAAAAAGTCTTTCTGAATTACAGAGAGACACTTTAGAAGAAAACAGTTTAAAAAGGTAGAAAATCATAGTCCTAAATTACAGCGGTAAAAGATCAGAGTTATATAATTGATAACAGGCAAATGTCAGTGAATTAGAGGTAGACAAGTACAAGGAACATAAGGCCCAAAACCATATTGGACACTTTTAGGTTACCAAAATATGATACTGAATTTTTTGTATAATATAGTCCTGTCTCTTTTCTTTTAAGAACTTTTTTCCAGGAGTTCCAAGAAAAGTTCTACTGTGCACTCTAAATTATACCTGCACAGTAGATTTGTCCTAGTTATCCTGTAAATGCAAAGGGAAATTCTTAACTGAATACCCAAGGTATGATTTCATGCATAATTTTTCTTCTCTCAGCTAGAAAAGCCCCTACACTGAACCCAAAGCTGAGAGAAATTTGAAGATGCTTCATGGATATTTGGGATTCCAAGCCTGTAAAAAAATATAATAAAAATAAATTTGAAGAGACAGACATCAGTAACCCTGAGCAGCAGAGGAATGAGCAAATTAGATGTTTATTTCTAAAGGGATGCAGCAATATCATGGGATTGATGTAATGACTTCACTTTAAATGTTTCATTTTAAAGAATACCATTACACGACTGTATTGGTCAATGATAGAGAGAGAGAAGCTTTGATGTGATGACAGCATGTTTGAAACACAGCTCCAAATCATAAAGTTTAGACTAGCACAGAATCGTAGAATAAGCTGAGTTGGAAGGGACCCATCAATTTTAAATATAGTTGTCAATATATGAATTATCAGTAAGCTGAATAGACCCTTCTAACTACATTGACCAGGTGTCCACTGATTACACTAACAGCTTAGCATTATGAGGTTTTTACTCCACATATGTTCTGTGCACACAAATACAAATACAACAAAGAAAATATGTGTCAGCTGAGATCAGGAGTTAAATAGCCGGTGGAATAATGGCTGAAAGAGCTTTGAGACTACTGTGGTGTCATAACAGCTGGGTAGTACAGTTAAAAAAAAAACAAAGGAAAAAAAAGCAAAAAAAGGATTTTTAGCAGATCTTGTGAGATCAATCATTTGCTTGATTCCCTTCTACCAAGAGTTGTTTTGTTTGCTTTGCTTAAAGAAGTGGTTTTTTCTCTGATAGATGCATGGATACAGTCTGCAAATGCAGCTCTGCCTTCAGCAGTTGAACAGCTTTTCAAGCCATCCAGCATCAGGCTGATGCGAACTGACATTACTCACACCCAGGTGTCATTGTCTAACATGCCTCTTGACAAAAAAAATACTGCTTGACAGATCTCATTTTTCTGTTTCACCTCTTCATGCAGTGTTCCTTTTTTTAACAGGAAATGTTAAAGGACTATTCTTTAGTATGCAAAAAATTTATGTTCATGAAGTCCTCCTGCAGGCTTGTAGATCCTCATGATTTCTACATATAGACTAATTTGTCATTCGTAGATACTTCTCATTCCTTCTATAACTTTCTCTATGAGACTCTTCATTATCTTACAGCTTTGAAAAATTATGGGAATTTTTTTTTTTTTGTCTAATACAATTTCTAGGTGATGGAATGAAGGGTTCAGAAACAGCTGATTAACTGATAATTCCGGCAAATTAAGAATTTACTATATGACTAAAAAACTTCAAATAATTTCACTGTCAATAAATATAAAGCAGAAGCCTACCAAAATTTTATTTCTGATAAGAGTCAGAAATTATATGTAAGGCTTGAATAGTTCAGAAGCATGTTTTGCTTTGTTGCTTAGTTTCAGATTTACCAATTCAAACTGTATGTGCTGTAACAACAGTTGATTCACAGTAACAAATACTGGATAAGATGCCCTGATATTATACAAAGTAACTCATTCTGCTGTTGCTGGTGAACTAATTAGGAACCTAAAAAATGACAGGAAGTACTTTTATATACTGGCAATGAAGTTCACAGCAATAAAACACAATAGTTTTGTTCAATACAGAAGAGAAGAAAACAGTTGAATAGAAGAATGGTTCCCTGGGTGGAGCATGAATTTAATGTTTGGGTGACCAGTCTTTAAATCTGTACTCTCTTTATTTAATACATTGCATAAAATTGTCCTTGAAGAATATCCCAATCTGGGGAAAAATAAAAAAAAGGAAAAAGAAAAATTGTTACATACTGATATGAAAACAGTAAGAAAACCTACAAACAGTTGAACATATGGAGGTGATGTACAGCCATCAAGGGAGGCACGAGACAGCACTGACATAAAAATACTACAAAGTAATCCAGTTAATGCCTGAGGTCCTTTTATTCTCTGAGCATGCAGAGCATAATAAAAAGAGCAACATACCCTATGTGCACTTTAGACGTTAAAGGAACATGAGATACAGGTTGTGGTGAGTCAGTGAAGAAGGGCAGAAATGGACTGCATTCATGCAACTGATGGTTTGACAATAATGTGACAAGAACCAGTCAAGAGGTAGAAAGACCTGAACCGTCAGTGACAATAAATATGCAAAGCTGAAATTCCTAAATATTTTGTGACATGTTAACAGCAACATAACAAAGTGTAACAGACAAGTACACACTATCAGAGACCGTCAGAGACCTAATAGTTGAGATAGTAATAGAATGGCTCAGTGATGCACATTTTGGTTGCAGCAAATGTAGCCAAAGCAGAGATCTGTGACACCTTGAACCACAGTTGTCAGTGATAACCATATGGCATCAATTTCATGTTGCCCTGTACTCACAGCTACTTTACAGTATGAATTACATAAATTTTAAATATTAAGTACTCTCTGTGCAGTGATGACAGGATGGCATGAAGAAGATGGAGCCAGATATGACAGTAGGTCAAGAAGCATAAAACAAACATAAATTCTGATTAAAAATAGGAAAAAAAATACCGTGAATATCAACAAAAACTGGAACAAGTTACCCAGGGAGGTTGTTCTATGTCTGCCCTTGGAAGTAATCAAGACTTGACTGCACACAACCTTGGGCAGCCTCATCCAATTTGATCTATTTTGAGCAGGATTTGGAGTATATATTCTCTGGATATTCCTCCTCAAATAAGTTGTTCTATGGTTCTAATATGAATATGGTAGTTTAGCTATTTAGGGGAAAAAACCTGGTTTGTAAGAACAGGAAAAAAAAGTCTGCTGGAACTTTCTCTGACATGGCACAGAGCCCAGAGTTGATGGACAGGTTGCTAGACCAATGGGATCAGTCGGTAACACCTCTGTGATGACATATTATGAAGAACGAGGAAGCGGAAGAATGGCCATTTTTCTTCCTTCCCCACTGAGGGGTGGCGGACGGTGGGCCCTGGGCCCCTCCCCAGGCTGAGCCGGCCCGGCGGGTGAGCAGCCATGGTCGGGCTGCCAGGAAAAGGACACCTCAGCAGTCGCTAGTAGCCATGAATAGCTGTGAGCAGCTGGCACACTCAGGATCGCGTGGCACGTGCAGGTCCGGTGAGGCTTTCCACACGGCCAGCGCGGCTTATGCCAAAACGAGTAGAAAACACCATGCAGCTGGCAACGAGAGATATGGCGAGTATTTCCCCGATGCAGAACCCAAGTAAGATTAATTCTTCAGGTACAACTTGCAGATTGCTGTGTTCTCTTTCAAGTCAGAGAAAACAGAAAAGTGCAGCAGTGTGAAGAAAGCCAACATGGTGGCACCAAGAGCAGTGTGGGGGAAGGGAGAGAGCAGAGGCACACCGAACACTGAAACTGAGATTTCTCCTGCAAGCCATGGTGAGAGCTATAATGTAACAAACTGTTTCTCTATAATTCATTGAAGGCACTGGGGAGAATGCACATATCCACGTACATCCCGTGAAAAAGAGTACTCATGCCAGAGTGCATATGATGTTGAAGCTTTTAGAGACTGAAGAAAGAGCTTTTACTTCCAGGCTGGGATAGCTCATCCTTAAAAGACTAACCACGTGGACTATGATGACCCACGCTGGCAGTTGTGGGAAGACTGTGAGATTCGTGGGAGAGATTGTTTTTGCACTGCAGCAGCTTTTGGTCGGGCTGTTTGTTTGTGAAGCTTGAGGCCACACTGGAACATCAAGAAAGGCTCTTAAGAAAATAATATACTGACCAAAAACCCATGTTTGTTTCACTTGCGCGGTTGCTGGGAAGAGGGAGGTATTGGGAAGAGGGAGGTATTGGGAAGAGAAAGGTGTCTGGAAGTTTGTCTTAATTTCTCATTATTCTTTCTTACTTTTAATTCTATTAGTAATAAATCTTCTTTTCCATTTAAGTTGAACCTGTTTTGCCTTGATGTTTTTTCTGTTTTCCTCAATAATCCTTATTTTCCCTCATGAAAATAAGTTTTAATTCCCCAGAAATATTTTTCGTGGTGCTTGGGCTTAACCAGTGTCAAACCGCGACAATGAAATATTTTCAATTTCTCTATGGTAGTGCTCTTGTGGCTGGGCTGATCAAAAACTTAATAAAGCAAGCTTTGTAGAAACAGATAACATCTCTTGGCAGGCTGGGAAGTGTACAAGCTTTGGAGAATGCAAAATACTTTCTCAAAGTTTGAGTTTAATACACATTTTGGATGATTCATCAGTATTTTTTTTTTCAGTTTTAGTGATTGGATATTCACACTGCATGTCCATAACTCTTCATTGTCCAGCGGTACATCACCAAGCTGGTGAATTAACCAGGCTCCACCATGTGTGGAAGTGAAAGAATTTCACGGCACAACTTTAATGTTTCTCTCCTCAGGTCTTGTTCTTAGTGCTAGACAATGTTCATAAAAATGAATGTGTTATATATTTGGTTCAGAATGTACATACCCAATCCTTTTGGCTTTACCAGTGTTGTCTCTTTCCATCCTTGTCCCTCTGTTTTAACTCACAAAATCAGGAGTTGCCTGTAGAAGAAAAATTACTACATTTAAAAAAATATGGATGCATTAAAAGTTACAAGAAATCATACAGTCAAACAAAAGACTTTTTACAAATAACAGTCCTAAGATTTTCTTCCCTTTTATGCTAGTGGGGATAGAAAGATAGAAAGCAGAACAGAGTGACAACAGTGATTATTAAAATAAACACATACCACTATAAGATGCACTTTACTTTGATTACTGTGAAGGAATTATAATTTTCCTGCCTTCTTTTTCACGACCTTTGTACTCATGTTAGATGTCATCCTGCCAAGCTTGGACAACTCTTTCAAATAAAAAACATGTATTGCTTACAATTTATGTTCACTTTCTCCTTTTGTGGTTTTCCATTGCTATCAAGCTTTTTTTCTGCAGATTCAGCTATTTCAATTAGCTTGTTGTTCCAAAGGTTCTTTGCCATGCATTTGCTGGACATTTTTTTGAATGCAGTACATCTGTTGCCTTTTAAATTCAGTTTTATATTTTATTTTTTGTGATATATTAAACCTTTCTAGTCATATATATTAAAACATATTTCATTCTTTTCTCTGTGCTGATAAAACGACTGATGTCAATCAAAATTAGATGAAAATTTCTACAAACCTAAAAAATAAAGAATCTGTATTTTTGGCCCAGATTTAAAATCTGAATCTGTCCTAATAAAATGTGCAGATCATTATTTGTACTTCATTAAAGTCCCTGTCTTGACCTGTGAGCTTTCCATCTGATTTTCTTCCTCTGTTTTGCTGAGGAGGCCTCTAGCAACCTTCCAATACCTACAGGGGCCTACAATAAGACTTGAGAGGGACTTGTTCTCATTATAGTTTTTTATTACCAATGATCAATCTAATTTCTTTTCCTATTGCAGTATTCGCTTTTAACATATTAACGAGGATTTTTTTGTTGTTGGTTTGGTTTGGTTTGGCTTTCTAGTGTAACAAGGTATAACATTTACAGCAGTTCTGACAACTCTTCTAGATGATTGGCATCAAGTTAGTGATCTCCAGTCAAAAGAGGCCTTTCCCACTATTGGTGTCCAGAAGCTTTGTCTTAATTGCTCTCTCTTACTTTAAGAAAACAGTTTTCAGACTTTGCAGATCTCTTACCCTACATTCCAGTAGCAGTTCTAGACCTGTCCAAGAGCCAGAACATGTCCGTGTTCTTGTGCCCTTGTGGCCAAGAAGGCCAATGTTATCGTGGAGTGCAGTAGGGTGAGCATTACCAGGAGGTCAAGGGAGGTGATCCTGCCCCTCCGCTAAGCCCTGGTGAAGTACATCTGGAATGCTGTGTCCAGTTCTGGGATCCTCAGTACAAGAGAGATGTGGAGATCCTGGAGCGAGAACAGCAGAGGATTATGAAGACGATTAGGGGACTGGAGCACCTCGCTTATGAGGAAAGGCAGAAGGAGCTGGGCCTGTTTAGGCTGGAGAAGAGAAGACTTCTGTTTCTTGACTCCTCCACTGTACCTGGACTTTTATTGTTTGAGTAACAATTATAGAGTGTTGTCACCTTGTGAACATGCATATCAAATGTCACATTCTTGCAAATGGCTAACACATTCAGTTTGGTGCAATGAATAATCTGTATGTCTCACACTGATTGATATGTTCACAGCAAGACTTAGTGATGGATTAGACATAGAAGGGACAGAAGAACTCCTTCAGCATGTATCTCTCACATATGATCTGAATTCAGATTACAAAAAAATTAATTTATGCTGAAAAAAATTACCCTTAAAATAATTTTTTAAAAAGATAAATCATTTTACTGGTTCATAGAATGAATGAGTAATCCAGATTTTGCTCTAATGTTTTATCAGAATATTCCTTCCAATAGTGTCATAGTTGAATACATAGTTAGCTTTACCTATATATGAATGGTCCTCACTTCTGTTACCTGTGCAATACAAGGTAATTTCATTATTATATGAAAAAGAAAGATAAAATTATGTTAAGATTCTGAAATTAACTACTAAGATTAGAAAATGTTTGTTGTTACAGTCTTCAATTAAATGATTGCATATCAGTCAATTATATATCAGCAAAGTGCTGATGTTAGGGGATTTCTTACTAAATGCTAAGCTCCATGTCCCAATAATTAAGATTCTTTCTTTTCTTAATTAAATAATTCTATTTACAGAACTAACATAGTTTTCATAGATATATATGGAATAATCCCAGAAAAGGGAAAAGAAAACCCCACAAATCTCAAAACTTTGTATTATTTATTATAACCAAAGACCTCTAATTGAAAGACAACATTAGACAGTCAACAAATCAAGTTAATTATAGACATTACTGTCTGCAGTGACTCTTTCTGTAAAACACAAGCACAGGTCTATGTATGTCTATGTATGTCCTTTTTTTTTTTAATTTGTCTTAAAAAAAGGAGAGAAATCATTATGCCAAATTAGTATAAGATTTAAATAAAAGTAGATCACACACATTGAAAGGTTTGTATAGTTAATGTGGTAAATCTGTCCTATATCCAAAGTATAGCACCTTAAAACTGATCAACTCTGTAGGTACTTTAATTATACAAGGCGCAAAATTAAAATCTTCTAGCAGCATGCATGTTTTATATGCAAATATTGCAGAACATAATTCTCACCTGGTCTAAGAAAACTTACTAGGTTCTTATTCCTGTTTTTGCTTAGATTTTAGCCCAGACACTTGCCAGTTACCAAAAGTTCATGCAAGGAATGGGTATCTGGTCTTTGAAAGTCTCATGGGTAGAAGGCTGAATTCAGTGGCTCTAACAGGTGGATCTAGGTGTTGTTTCAGAGCCCTTAGGATATTTCATCTGACTCGCCACTTATCAGTTCAGAAGGATATAGGTCCCCCAGCTGTGACATGTCAGTTTTGATCTTAGACACCTGAGGGCATCTTATAATCCAGTAGAAATTTGTACTTAGTTAACTAAATCAAGGCCAGTGAGGTTTTTTCAAGGGCCAGCACCCACTATCTTTTTTCCTGGCTGCTTCATCTCTTGTGAGACACCTTCTTTCTAAACTTGATGCAATTGCCTAAGCATGACCAGTTGTGCTGGTTTTGGCTGGGCTATGTTAAATTTTTGCTTTCCTGGAAATGACTGAACATCTGCATACTGATGGGAAGCAGTGCATCAATTCCTTATTCCTCTTTGCTTGTCCACACAGCTTTTGCTTAACCTATTAAATTGTCTTCATCCCAGCTCACAAATTTCCTCACTTTTACCCTTCTGATTGTCTCCCCCACCCCACTGAGAGGAGGGAGTGAGTGCCTGTGTGGGGCTTAGTTGCCAAATGGGGTTAAAAACCACCAGCACTGCATCTGAAATCCTATGGGTTGTCTGAGAAATCCACATGAAGCTGGAAAGTATTCTCGAAATCTATTGAAGACCATATGGAGCAGTAAGAGAAGAAATTTGGGGTATCCCCCACAGACACTGAAGACTTAATTTTATGCAGGCTTATTAAATCCTAATTGTATAGCCTTTTTTCCATGGTAATGATGTAGCCTGGGCTTTGATTCAGTTGTCTAAACACTGGATTCCAGAGTCATTTGAAGTACATTCGTATAGTCTGCACATTTTTAGCTCCTCCTCTAGAAAGCCAGAATTATCTCATAACTCAAATATTATATGTCAGTCTCAGAGATGTCTCAAATACAATAGGGCATTTCAAGTAACACTAGAAATGGAAGGAGGATAGGAGTAAATGAATTGAGGCATTAGGGACTGGGCTTTGAATTCCTTTAGAGAATAGCTATGTTAAAGTTAGGTACTAAAATCCCAATTCTAAAGCCTCTATTTCATCTTGGAGTTACACTTTTGATCTTATTAAGTAATAATACTAAGATTTATGCTTGCTGTACACAACCCCTCTCCAACTAAAGAATTATATGTTTTCTGCCTGTAACTCTTGCCTATTCACATGAATATCAATCTTGATACAGAATATTTATTTTAGGGATATTAGAAACTGCTATTGCACAAATTCTTTAAATAATTCCAATAAAATAAATATATGAAAATAAAAACATGGGTCTTGTAAAGTATTTGTTAAAGTATAGGAAGTAACTTTGGAATATAGTTTTTTTTAAAGTGTCATTTTTAAATTCCTATAATCTTATTGACATACATACTTTAATTTTCGTGTAAAAAGATTATTATTGGGCATCTTGCACAATATTTAAAATAGTCTATGATTTACAGCTAGCAGATTTCACATCACAGATACATTTCTTTACACTGTAACCAGGAAGTCAATATCAAAAATATTATATGTCTTTGAGGCAGAATGATGTAAAATGTCAAAAGTACTCTCACAATGATAAGGCAAAAGGTGTGGGGTTTAACTGTTAGTAAGAGGTGTCTTTTCCCTTTATCAGCTTTCTTTTCTAAATTCATGGCCATGAACCAAAGGCCTGGGTATTGTAGAGAAGGATATACATGTTAGGCATTTAAAAAAGCCCCCCCTGGTTTCTGCATTTTAGCTGTAGACATGTAGTACAGAGATGACTTTTAATGATGTGTTTTAATGTATTTTGAATACATGCTAAGCTGGGGGATGTAAAATTGTGACTGGTATGCTAGGTGCATTGGGAGAATCTGTTTGTGTATAGCAAAAACATCCCATGAGGTTTGTTTAAACAGTAGTCTTTCAAAAGCATTTAGGAAGTTGTTTCACAGAAGCTCTGGTATCCAGGTATCAATTTTAATATTACAAACTACCTCACATAAAAAAAAAATTACTTTTTTGATATTCCTAAAATATTACCAGTCACACAGATACTCTTTTGTTTAAACAGTGAGATAAAACCACATCTCAATTTTAGATTAAATGTTGACCTTCTAAATTGCTAATGAACCTTCTTTATTCTGCAATCCCTGCATCACCTACTTTGAATTCGATCCTTGAAATGTGTAAGATGCACACTTTTGGAAGGTACTAACATTTTGGGTAAGCCTGTGCTTTTGAGTGGAACGATAGTAAAGCATAGAGATCTCAGCACTGATGGTTTCAGCTAGGATATCAAAATTGCCACTCAAGAAGTGTAACTCATCTCATGTATGTACTTTGCAGTCTCAAGAGATTTTCCCTGTCACCAAAAAGTTCATAGTGACAAAAGTGACAAAAGTGACAAAAGTTCATAGGTGATGGTAGCCCAGCCAAGAGTACCTCCAAATCCTTTCTTTTTGAATCTGGTTTACTGAAGATCCAACTATAAAAATGTCAAAGGAGGAAGGTGTCACAGAACCTTGGCCTCTGCTCCAAAGATTCTAGAATGACTTGGCACTATAGTCTAGGAAAGAGATCTTCTCCATCTATAAGGTTTTCAGTTCCTAGTCTTTCATCACTTAAGTGGAATACTTGTTCTCTCATGGTGCAAAAGTTTCCTAAACAGTCAATAAAGAGAGAGCGAGTAGTCAAGATTGCATTCTGAATGTTAGTGAAGGATTGCAGATTTCTCCTTCACTTAACAGGAAAACTCAGAGCATATCTGAAAACACCATAAATTTACATCCCAAGAGTGAAAAATCACAGAATCATAGAACAGATGAGGATGGAAGGCATCTCTTGAGATTGCCTAGTTGTGCTGGTTTTGGCTAGGGTAGAATTCATTTCCTTCACAGTGGGTGTATGGTGCTGTGTTTTGGATTTGTGCTGAACACAGGGTTGATGATATAGAGATGTTTTTGTTATTGCTGAGCAGGGCTTACACACAGCCAAGGCCTTTTCTGCTGTTCATGCTGCCATGCTGGTGAGGAAGTTGTGGATGCATGGGAGGTTGGGAGGAGACAGCCTGGGCAGATGACCCAAACTGATCAAAGGGATATTCCAGACCATATGGCACCATGCTCAGTATAGAAAGCCAAAAAAAAGAAGAAAGAAGGCGGGATGTTGTGATGTTGTTTTTCTTCCCAAGTCACTGTTACATGTGATGGGGCCCTGCCCTCCTGGAGATGGCTGAATACCTGCCCGCCCCTGGGAAGCAGTGAATTAATTCTTTCTTTTTCTTTGGTTGTGTGTGTTTCTTTTTCTTTCTCTATTAAACTGTCTTTATCTAAACCCATGAGTTTTCTACCTTTTACCCTTCCAATTCTCTCCCGAACCCTGCTGGTGGCAGAGTGAGCAAGCAGCTGTTTGGGGCTTGGTTGCTGGCAGGGGTGAATCCTCGACAATAGTCCAAAACCCCTGCTCAAACATTGTTAACTTGAGTTCGTTATTCATGGTACTTTGCAGTCACAATTTCAGTATCTTGCCAGGTGGAGACTCTACAATTTCTCTGGGCAACCTGTTCTAGCGTCCAACCACTTGCAGACTCAAAAAAGTGTTCTCTTGTGTTCATGTGAAAATTCATGTGTTTTAATTTGAGCCCATTGTCTCTTGTCCTGTCACTGGACATCACTGAAGAGATTGTGGCTTCATCTTCTTTATGCTTTCCTGTCAAGTATTAATGCATATGGAAAAGATCCCACTGAGTCTTCTTTTCCCCAAGCTGAGTCCTATCTCACTCAGCATCTCCTCATATGAAAAATTCTCCAGATCCTTCCTGTGACCAAACCATGATCTGTGCTAGACATGGTCATGGCTCAGTGTGTCCATGTCCCTCTTGTACTGCGAAACCTAAATTTGGACCCAGTACTCCAGATGTGGCCTCTCCACAAAAGAGAAAAGACCAGGGATCGTCTCCCTCCTGGCAACATTCCTCTTAATGCAGCCCAGGAGGCTGTTCATCTAAGTGCCAGCAAGGGCATGTTCCTGGATCCCGGTCAATTTGTAGTCCACCAGGAGTTCCATATCCCTCAATGCAAATCTGCTTTTTAACTAGTATGTTACCCATCATGAGTTAGTGAATGGGATTATTTCTGCCAAGATGCAAATCTTCTATTTGTACTTTAGTGAATTTTGTGAGATTCCTGCCTACACAGTTGTCCATCTCGTTGAGGTCCCTTTGAATGGCATCACACCTATTTGGTGTATCAACTATTCCTCCCAGGTTTGTTTCATCTGTAAGTGTGGTGATGTGATCCTGGCTGACTGCCAAGTGCCCACTAATATTCTCTATCATTCCCCCTCTTCAACAGGAAAGGGAAGAAAATATGACAAAAAGCTCATGGGCTGAGATAAAAAGAGGGAGATCACTCTCTGATTGCTGTTATGGACAAAATTCGCTTGACCTGGGGAAATTAATTTAATTTACTGCCCATCAAACAGAGAAAAATAATAAGAAATTAAAACAAATCTAAAAGCACCTTCTTCCCACCCCTCTGTTTTTCCCAGACTCAACATCACTCCTGACTTCACTGCAGACAGTTCATAATGCTTAGTCTCTTATGTTCCTTCTTTTATTTAGCTGTTATGTAGTTTGAATGATAATTAAAAATGTGTTGCATAAAACACTATAAACTAAACCCATGCTTTTGTTTCGTGTTTCTTCATATGCTTTCTGACAGGCAAGCTTTCATTCTTTCCCGTGTTCTTACTTAACCCTTCAAATTCTACTGTCTTAGACCATTTTCAGTAAAGTTAATGTTCCATAAATATCTTAATTATCTTTCTCAAGACCATAAACATAAGCAGTGAACAAAGAAAGAAGCCCAAATCTCATGCTGAAGAGAAAATGTCAAGTTATACATATAGGAAAGATGACAGGTGATGACTTGATGATGCTTTTTGTAAAATTCTCTCTCTTAAAAAAATAGATCAGGAACTCAGTCATCTTGCATATAAAATATTAACCATTCATTTGAGAAGAAAAACATGTCTAAACACAGTATGAATTTTGTTAGCATTTTCAGAAAAGAAAAAAAGGAAACAGTAGTTCAGTCTGACCAGGGAGCTCCAAACATCTGAAGCCAAATGACAAATAAATACAATTTTTAATAGTCAAAAGTTAATTAACTAATGATACCTTGGGCTTATGTATTTGTTTTCAGACTTAAAGTTCTCTTTACAGACATTGTTGCCGAGTTGAATGTTCTAAGGTAAAGAAAGGAGAAAAGCAGCAGTTTTATTTTGAGAATTCATGTCAGTAATTATTACAATTGAACAGTCAGCAGAAAATTATGCTTTTTACTAAATGATCATGTGAGTTGTGGAAGGGTGATATTTTGTTTAAATGATTCAGTGTGATATGCTGTCGTGTTGAGAAAACCAAAGTTGAAATTAGCTTCTCGGATCATCAGAACCAATTCTGGTGACAAAGCCTTGATTCTGTGAAGGAGTTCTCTAAGTTAATCCATTTTTATTTAGACACATCTCCCACTACCTTTGGAGTCAAAATTCTAATACTCTTTTGAGAAAAGAATGAAGGAAAACACAAAGTGAGTGCAATTTCATTTAAACATAATCTGGATTCACTAGTTCTTCAACTATAAACTCATTATTTATAAGGGGTTACTCATGCAACATTTATTTCTGAGTGATGATTTATTGTGTCCCCAGAGAACACTCAGTGAATAGAGAAAGGTTACAGAAGTAGCATTAATGCCTGCCTAGGACTGTGTTGATTTATTAAAAATAAAAAAAAAAAGAAAAAAAAAGTGCAAACCACAGGGAAGGAAGCTACTAAGCTGTATAACTTGATTAGGTAAAAAGAGCATTAAATGTGAAAATCCTAAACTCTTTAGCTTTGCTCTTCTGCATATAAATTAGAGATTAGGTAGGAGCAATATGAGCAGTCCCTTTGTAATACATAGGTCTAATTACAATAAATTTAGAAAAGTCTAAGTGTGTAATATGCACAAAGTAGATTAAGAGTGCATGGGAATTATAAAATGTCTAGGCTTCTTTAAAGCTTTTGATGTGACAGATAAAGCTACTTTTTTTTTTTTTTTCTCTTTTTTTCCTATGGGAAACCTATGAATATGTTTGGAGTTTATTCTTTCTTACTTTTATAGCAAGTGTATGAAGTTTAATTAGTAAGAACAAGCTGAAAATGAAAAAAGAAAGAAATAGGAAAAGGGCAAAGACTGAGTAGAATCCATGCAGTAATTTAAACTGAGATGTTTGCCTTAGCATCCAAACAAAAGTAAAAAAAAGCAATCTAACATAACTTTTTACTGCTAACACAGACTGATGTCAAATTAATTGAGTACAAAACATAATTTCTTCTTTCTCCAGTGAGAACTACGCTTTCATCCTAAATACGTATTATTCAGCTTTATCAAATATTATCATATCACTTTGTGATGTGTCAGTGTAAAGAAAAGCATGGAGTCATGTTGTTCCTTCTCACAGCAGCATGGAAGAAGAAGGCAACTTTCATCATTGCAGCCCATTTCCTGGCTTCTATTTCCACCTGGGCTCAGTGGTCTCTCCCAGCTTTCTATTCAAGCATCACAGTTTGCAACCAAATAGGAGTTGGTTGCTTGAAAAGTAATGACAAAGTCCTTCCTCCAAGTGTGTTAATGTGCAATCTGATGGTTTTTTCTTTATATCTGCAGTTTCACAATACAAATTATTGTCTTGGTCTAAGTGAAAAGAATCAAGGGAAGTAACAAAATTGTAAAAGTGAAACTGATACTCAGCTTCTGTAACATATTCAGGAGCAAATTTCGAGCAGATCTTGACTTAATTTCTAACAGATATATATGTAAGAAATATTGAGCTGAATGAGCTGTACAAACATGAATTCAGGGGTGCTAATAACTGTATTATATATGTATTATATAATAACTGTAACTACTGTTGTTACTTTTAGAATCGGGGAATATTTGGGGATGATAAATTTAAATCTACAAAATTCTGAAAGAATTGTGGTCAATATTGACACAAGGAGGACAAAGTAGAGAAGACCCATGCAACTTGCTTGGTCATGTTTAGTCCCTGAAAATATTGTAGTTTTGATTAATAAATATGAAAAAGTCCATCTTACAAATGGACTTAAAATCCATCTTACAAAACTGAATAATACTGTTTAAGAAAATTGGTGATGTACAATATATAGGACCTGATGTGATAAGGAAAATAATATTTAGGAGACAAGTTTGCTTCCAGCGGTCATTTAAAGTGAAGTGGAAAAAGTATAAGAAATATTTCATGAATCAAGAGTTCAGTAAAGAAGGCTACACTCTCTTTAATGTGCTATAAAGACAAGTTACTGATTAAAGAACTAGACAATTTCCAAGACCACTCACTTGTTCGCTGGAACACTGGATATTTCAGATTGGAAATGATCTCTGGAAGTGTCTAGTCCAAACTCTGCTTGAAGCAAGGTCAGCTGTGAAGTCACACTGGTTGCTAGGGCTTCATCTATTTGGGTCTTGAAGACCTCTGAGGATAGAAGCAGTATATATTCCCAGGATATTGGCCAAGAAGTAATGTTTCTTGAAAGAGGAAGAAACCATGCAGCTGGAAATCTGAATTAGGCCAAAGAAAGTTGTAAAAAATGTGCATATCTGAAGAATTCCATGTAAGTGTTGCAAAGATTCATCAAGGCCACTGATGTGGAGTAGACATGAAGACACATGCATGACTTTTTTCTTAGATACAGGAACTAATTTTACAATTATGGAAGCAAATCCATCGAATCTAGAGAAATGCTAATAAGCAACAGATCTTCGAAACTGTCTTTTAATCAACAATAAGGAAATTATTATTTAAAAAAAATCAAAACCGCAAAACTTTGCATCTATAATTGCAAGAGAAAATGATGTCCAGTATTTCTATAATGTATTTGAACAACACATATAGCTACTTTTTTATTAAAAACAAAGGGAAGGTGTTACCTTTCAAATGGTCCACATTTCTGAACTTAAGATCGAAATACTAAATCACTGAAGTTATACGTATGAGTGGTAGATAAAAGAAAAGGGAACAAACTGTATATAAAACAATTTCAGACTTTGAGTTAAAACACTATTTTGTGCTATATAATGGTCAAGGCAGTGATTAAAATTTATATAGTAGTATGGTTGCTAAATACTTAGGACTAGGATGATTTTCATCTATCTTTTAACTATCATCAAACCTATTTGAAGTTCTGTTAACATTTCTATGGTGCTATTTTAAATAAAGTACCATTTCATCCTGCAGACTCCACTGTAGTACTGATCATTGTACTACATTAAAGAAAGGTCTCAAAGAGTGTCCGCAGAATAAATTAGTTTTTTAAACTACTCTTTATATGATAAAGGTTCAACAAACACATTAAATGCAGTTTGTTGAGAGTTTTACAGAACTTAGTAACAGGTATGGAATGGCTCAGGCTCTTCCTTAAACTGATATATAAAGAGAACTGATACTTATACACAGCATATTTATCTGTATAATCATAACCAAGCCAAGCCTTGTTTTCCTCAGCAAGAAAAGTTTATGGATTTTTTAAATTTTATTATTCTTTCTTCTGCAAATATTGCAACAGGGCTTTACTGTGACACTAAGATGAGTTGAGTAAACATAACTTTGAAAATATTGATAAAAAATTAACACCTGAATTTAATGCAAACGAAAGATAAAAGAGATCTGAAAAATTAGGCTACCTTTACATTGAGAAATCAACATATTTATACCAAGTTCAAGGAGTAACTGATAACATGAAAAAAGAGCAAATATTCCTAAGCAGAAGTTATAGATGATAATCCATGCAATGATTTTTATCTATTAATAGGAAAAACTTAAAAGGTAAAAAACCCTGAAAATGGCCCAAGCATGCCTAATAATTATAACTGGAAAGTAGCTGGTTTTGTTAATTGTTTAAAATGACAGTAATGTCCTGTATCAAATACTGATTAAAGACTAGATCCAGTGAAGTATATAAATTACTATTTAGGACTTAGGTGCAACTGAGGCTTCTCAAAAACTGCTTTCTCTTCATTACTAGCCATGGAGAAAACTGACCTCAGGGATGTGTTTCATAGCCATAGATGTCTAGTACAGTTTGATGCCCTAGAAACTGTTGCATAGAGACAGAAAGGAAGGACCCAGCATTCATAAGAAACCGGCACTTCTCCAGAGCAGTACAGCATACCACACTAAAGTATCTAATACCATTTGAGATGCCGTTCACTTGCTACTTCAAAAGCATGATTATCTTCTGAGGTCCCTTCCATCTCATACAGCTGTACTTAGGTACACGTGTGTGGGCAAATAAATGGATCCCCGAGGAATCCGGAGGCCTATTTGTCTGAACAAAGGCTGCTACCTTTCTTAAGGAGAGATGATAAGCTCCTCTGACTCTAATGCCTGGACTTCTAGATGAAATCCCTGACTGTTGTTGATTTTAGAAGGAACGATCCAATCTAGGTGGCTCAGCAATCAACTATATGTAAAATTCAAAACTTCTGTATTTAGGATTCAAAAATTCTTCAGGGTTTTTTTCAGGTTTTTTTTAATCATGACATGAGGTGTCACTCAAATTTCAATCATAGTGATTTATTTAAAATAACAACCTAAATATTTGATTAAAGAACTGGCTGAGTAAGAGATGCTGTCTACTCCTCTTTGTGCAGATGTGTCTCTGTGTTTCTGTATGTGCCATGAATGCTTTAAACTTAAAAAGGATCATTACTGAATCATTAATGATCAGGGAACTCACACTGATGTAGAGAGATGTTTCATATTTCAGGATTCATAGGTGGTTTTTCTTGGTTTGCTTTTTTTTTTAATCCACTGACTACTTAAGGCAATATACAAATAATTTTAGGAATAGCAGACAGAAATACAGTCTAAAATCAAGAAAAAGTTGAACCATGGGACTTCAATCTGAATCTTATTTATTAATCTCACTTTTAACAGAGTGTTCAGAACTTCAAACCTTAAATTGATTTTGTATGAGAAAGAATAAACCACTTAGAAAAAAAATAAATTTAACTAATTAAATGTTGTTGAATATCAGGTTATTTCTGGCACTCATTTGCTACTGCACATTTCTTAACACATATTTCCCAGCTGCTACCTTTGTGTTGTTTCTCCACCAGTAAGATGGGGAATAGTCTTTGCTAACCAAGGTGTCACAGCAAGGTTTCCATTAATTGGATCATATAGGCCAAAGATGTAGACTGGATATATTGCAATTATTAAATTTAAAGGAGTTCTTACCCCTTTTGTAAGTTGTCCTTAGTTCTGCATGCTGAGTTAAGAACCTCAAGGTTTTAAGTGTAAAAAAGAACATAAATTAAAACTGCTTCACAGTTTCAAGAACAATAGAACCAAACAAGTGTAATTTGCATGATCATTGAAAAATGAATAAAGCTATGGGTTAATTAATAGAAAAGCAAAGAGATAATGCAAATAGGGGGCATAGTAAGAAAAGGAAAAAAATATAACGGAATAACACATAGTAAATAGAACTCGTGATACAGAACACACATTTAAAGGACTAGGAACTTAACATCCTGTGAATAACCTGTCAAGGAATTTGCAGTGAGTGCCCAAGTATAATATCTTTACCTTTACAATGACAAGGAAAGAAATTAATGAAATAATATTATATAGTATCTTAAAATTCAGAGATCGAAATTAGTGAAATATTATACCCTGATGAATAAAAAAAACCCCAAAAATCTTATGATCTTTTCACAGAAGCAAATCACAATGTGTTAAATAATTGACATATGAAAGAATACCTTTATCTAATACTATGTCTGTTCCTTCTAAAATATCTTCCTTACAGTTTAGGACTGCATTTAACTTGGTGAGTATTTATAAAACATAGGAAATTAGAACATATATACTCAATCTGGAAATTGCTCTTATTTGTGTTTGTGTCTGGTATGAAGATGAGTCCAGTGCCAGCACTTAACAAATCATGTTGATTACTTTCGCAGGAAGTGCTGTGAGATTTTTAATGACTATGTCTGATTAGAGCCTGAAATGACAGATCATGAAAAGAGCAGAGTCTTTAAATTAGGTGGTTAGCATTCTGAGTCAGGAAAAAAAGATGAAGAAAAACTTGCACATATTTTACTGAATCTAACTTAGCTCAGCTCCAAAGTGAATATATTGGGAGAATAAAAATCTGCTGTGTGATTCTGGTACCTTTTTCTACAATATGCAGTAAGTTATTTTTCACATACACTACCGTAGATTGTCTTTTAACACTAACAAAAGATAAACTTGTATATTACATTTTATGATTTTCTTGTAGTATCATGGGGGAAAAAAAGGACACAGAGTTCATACAATAAATGTGGTTTGTATTTTTTTAATGTCATTATTTTGTGAGTAAGTATGCATACCACACATGTATAGTCAGCAGTGAACAACATACAACACCAAAAGCTGTATTTATGATTAAAATAAAACAAAGGAAACAAGCAAGCAAGTAGTAATCTTGCCCAGATAGAACCTCAAAATCTGGTTAAACCCTCATATCTCTTCCTGTATATGTTTAACTCCTAAAAAAGATTACTAAATATTTTTGAGTAGTGAGTACACACTATAAATTATATTATTCACCATGAATTCAGTCTACACTGTTTCTCTGGTCTTGATTCTCAATATAACTACTTTTAAAGCAAGGACTAGGAATATTTAGAAAGTATTAAAAATAGAGAAAAAATATTTATGAACTTTTATGTAAAAATACTTCTTTTAAAAACAAACAAACAAACAAAACTAACCCCCCAAAAATCCCCAAAGGTTTGAAAACAGGTGTTTCCTAGAGAAGTTCTTGTAAAGATTGGCCTAAAACACTCTCAGAATGGCTAAATAGGAAATTGAGATCAGTCTTGGGAAACAAAAAATAAACCCCCTTTCTTTTAACTATTTTGGTTTTGAGACTCTGCTTCTTGATGTGGCTCTGCTGCCACTTCTAGGCTGACTGTCTCTGTCCTGAGGCTGTGTAACATTTTGATGACTACATTGACAAGGGAATGCAGTTAACAAGGTGTGCTCAGACTGTGCCTACCACTCAAGCTGGAATTAATGTTATAAACATTGCCATCCAACAAAACCAAGAGAGTGAACATCTAAAAAAATGTACAATCTTTGACACAGTATTTCTCTTTCGGAAAGGTACGTTTCTGAAACCTTGAAAGAAGTACCACACAGGAAAATACGCTTCAAACACACCATTGCTCCTGCTGCTTCATATTGTCTGTTTGGTGATCCAGGGCTTAGTATGTTGGCTATGTCAATGCTTGCCTGATAAGGTGTTTACTTGTATTGTATGTACAGGTTTCCTTTTGGAACTCTATTTTTGTAGCCAAACAACAGAACAGCACGTCGACACACCCATCATTCTCAGAATAATCTATTCCCTGTTAGTACAAGAAATGCTAAGACAGTTTTGTTCCATGGAAACTAAACTGAACTTAATCTATTTTCATTTGCAGCAGTATCCCTTGTGGGTCACTGCCCATCAATTGTAGAACTACTTTTCATAACAAATCTAACAATTTTTCTAAAAGAAGCTCAGTTCCTCTCATTACAGAATTCCATTGTTTGGAGCCTGATAGAGAAGTATCCTGTTGTGAAAGAGAGATTCAACAGTCTCAGAGATATTTGTCCATGCTGCATGTTTGAATCTTGTAATTAAAGGAAAATCATATGACAATTAGAGTGTTCTTTTCCTTTTATGGTAAAACATTTGTTCTCCTGCATGACTTATGGCTAACACACTGGTAATGTATCCGAGGATGAAACAGTCATTTACATGTACACTAGCAATACTTACAAGTTTATAGCAAAATATGTCACAGGTGCAAAGTACATACCTGGCATAACAAAGGCTTGCCATCTGTTGGTCTAGATTTTGGAATACACTGCTATTTTCACAGAGTGATTTAAATAAAAGATATGCAAGAGGAATATTTTTATTAGCTGCAATAGGATTTTTACACTTTTTTTCCTTTCAAATTTATCATCAATGACCATTTTACTTCTTGTATAAAGCTTCTTGTAAAATACAGCAAGTATTTTATATTTACAGTGATTTTATCTGAAATATTGAATGACTCTTATAACACTTGTTGATCTAGAGGCCGAAAATGGAAATAGTCTCTTATGATATGTTACTACTCCTTTAGACTCCAAAACAAACTAACCTGAGAAACAATAATCTATCAAGAAATATTTATGTAGAAAAATTCATAACAGCAAAAATTCTGTGACCTTAGTTCCATATTGACTGTTTTAGCTTTGACTGTTGAAAATGTTCAGAGAAATGGCTTCTGTGAAATCAATAGAGTGACTGTTGGCTACTCAGGATAAGAATGGTAAACATTCAGAAGGATTAGGAACAACAAGCAAAAAACTCTCCCATCTTTAACATAATCGGCTTTTGCTAAATATTCATTGCATGTTCAGTGCACATAGACCAGAGTGGGGAACTCTGTTCTGGAAAACATCCATGCATACAGTCCCTAATGTGCCTTCTAGACCTACTTCTCATTATCCCAGGGCCTGTTAGGAGAGTAGAGTCCTGGAGATTTGCTAAGAGTATGTCATCACTCCCTCACAATCTGTCTGCCTATCTTCTTAGAGAGAAGAAAGGTGTGAACTTAGGTTATCAACCTTTTTAGGATGCAGACCTTCTGTCTGTCTTGCCTTCTGGAAGATTTTTGTTTTTAACTTCATATAAATTGCCTGAATGATCAGTAAGACAGAAGACGTACAAACAAGAGCTATATTTTTGACAGATTCAGGATACCATCATGAGAAGCATTGACACTGCATCTGTAAAATGAAAGGGAATGAGTTTTCAAGTGGATTAATGATTGAAGATTGGTAACTTTATTAATTTTCAGCATACTCCCGGATATTTTTCTCATCTGTTGACACTCTCTGGGATCCTTCTGAGCACAGCTTGTGGAATACTGGTTCCAGAAACCTTCTCAACAGGCATATGTACAAGTTATATTACATATGGCTCCAATCATCTTTCATTTTCAATGATATCATGGTGGGAGAGTCACATGGCTGGATTTCTACCATGAATAGATACAGGAGTTTTTAGAAAAGATAGGACAGGAAGGCAAGGAGGGAAAGTAACTCGATATGTGAGGCTGTAGGAGGAATGGAGCTCTGCTTAGGGGTGGGTGATGAACTAGCTGGGTTGGGATTAGTGCCATTTGGGATTAGTGAGTGGACCAAGGTGGTAAACATTATGGTGGGTGTTTGCAATAGACCACCTGATGAGGAAGAAGCAGATGAGGTCTTTTGCAGATAGCTGGAATAAATTCCACATTCACAGTATTGGTTCTCATGGAGCACTTTAACTATGGCAGTATCTGCTGGTTGGACAACACATCAGGACACAAGTAATCCAGGAAGTTTCTGTGGCACTTCACCACAACTTCCCAAAAGAGGTGATTGAGGACCAATGAGCACAGGTGCTCTGTTGGACTGATAAACAAGGAAGGACTGGCCAGAGATCTGCATGTCAGGTCCATAATACAGATATCCAGTAAATAATATATGAATATTGTCTATAAATGTGCCTGAACACCCCTTCATTTCACCGTGTCAGAGGTGTTGGACTAGATGATCTTTAGAGGTGCCTTCCAATTCAAGCCATTCAATGCTTCTATGATTTATTCATTAGATTCCTTGGATTTGAATTAGAGAAACTGAAGAGCTGGGTAAGATTTGTTGTAAATGAAGCATCCAAACTTACAATATTCTTTGGTAAAAGGAAAAAAAGTCGGAGAAAATGTCAACATTTGACTGTAAGCCTGAACTGACAGCAAGGTGGCAAAAGACATCTGTTGTAAGAGAGGAATCTAACTTTGATCAATATCACCAGTTGGTCTTGTTCAACTTGACGAAAATTAAAACATGAACAAATTATCCCAACAAACATGCAGTAAAGCTGTATTTTACAAAACCATTTCTTAGAGAAAAGATTTTTCCCAGTTAAATATTTGTTGCAGCAAGCGGCTAGAGATGGTAAGCCGCAACCTTCCTGAAAGCGCAGTTGCGTCCGGCGGTGCGTCGGTGGAGCGTGTGGTGGTCGGTGGAATAGGATGCTGCCTTCTGCCTCTCAGGGGTTTCCTGGGGTTCGCAGCTAGCACCCTATCCCACCCATGCAGGTGGACACGCAGCCACAGTCACACACTCGACACCTTAAGCCGGGGGCAAAGAGCTGAAGGGACTCTCCTTCCTTATGGTGTTCCACAAACAGGTTTATTGGTGAAGGGTCCAGAGGAGAGCCCAGAACAAAGGAGGGTCAGGGGTTTTATACCACACAGACAAGGGGCGGAGAGAACACCAGGAACCAATAACATGAGGGTCAGAGGGAGGAGAGAAGGCGGGGCTACAATACATAAACCAATAAGGGTAGGCGAGGGGAGGAGCAGGGGAACAAGACCAATGAGGCATCGAGTAAGGGAGAACTCTCAGGAACATAACCATAAAAGGGAACATAGATTGACAAGTCAACCAAATAGGGGAACATGATACAACAGTGCAGGGCCTGGATGGGAGAGACCTTCCTCAGCACCAAACCCTAGGGAGAGACTTTGGACCTTGGAGCCTTTACTCAACACAACACCTGGGCTCTCTGGCCCCATTGGCTCCTCGGTCCCTCCTGTCGCTGGCCCACACTCCGCAGCATCCCTTGCTGGAGATTCAGCCACTACCACAAATATTTACTGATAATAACTGATATTTAAAATAAATTTGGCAAATAAAATTAGGAAATAACTATTTTAACATTAACTATAGAAATCTTGAAACAGCATATAATCCAGCCCATTGTGGAATAATGATTCAATCAGCATCAAGACCATCCTTTAAGCAGTTATTAGGCTTTTAGAATATCTTCCTCAACTATCAGTCTCATCACAGATACCAAATGTTTAATATAAACATGATATGATAAACATAAATATGATCTATAAAAATATGAGTCTGATTGCCCTTCCATTTAATATGCTTAGAAAAGCAAGCTATTGTTACAATAATAAAAGAAATAACCATAAACAATGTCTTTAGGAGACATATATACTGGAAAGAATTTTCTATAATTCTGCTGTAGTAATATAATGTTAACTTTCAATTATTTCATTGTCACATGGTGTGTGATAGGGAAATGTCAAGGAGGGTCAAATGTAAGAAAGTGAGCTTTCCAATTGTTAATTCAAAATTAGGGTATAAAGTAGACTAAAACAAATAAGGATTCTATAAAAATCTTAAGAACCAAACACTCTATTGAAAATATGAAATAACCTCTAAAATATTATTTTTAATATGAAGTTATATGTTTTAAAATAGAATTATTTTTAAAAAGCAAGAAATTTATCCTGCTGAACTTAAGCTGACTCCTGAACACCTCTGTAAGCTAAACTTTCCCTTTCATTTTAAAGTTTTCTGCCAGTGAATTCAAAGAGAATGGGTATTTCAAACAAAATCAAAGAGTAGTTGCTGTCAAAGTGAGGGCCCATGGGCACTGCTGAGCCAGGCCCACCTGTGAGTCCTTACAATAACTTGGTCCTGCCCCTGTACCCTGAGACGTACCTGCTGTGTCCCCGGCTGCCCTGCTCCTGAGGAGGGTGATGGGGTGATCCCTGGCTGCCAGGCCCTTCCATGAGGGAACCCATGGAGAGCCCCCTAATGCTCCCAGTATACCAGCTCACAAGGAACCTTCAACGCTTGCAGTGTCCTGACACTTCTGTGAAATACTTCAGAGACAACCCCCACTCCGGTCTAAGGTCTCAGTCTTTAGTCTCACTTCACTGCCTCCCACAGACTGTTTTATGAGGAGGGTCACTGGTTTTGGAGTAGGCCTGATGGTTTACCTCCTGTCTTTGAAGATTCTCAGTTCAGCAGGCTCTGTTGGCTTCAAGTACTTCAAACCTCAGGTATGAACAAGATATTTGTACTGCTATGTTTAGCAAATTAATACCAAACTTAAGGCTCAGTAAAATTGCATGCTACTTTGAGTAAAACTTGAGTAGAAAAAAACCCCAACTTTTTGTAGTTAAATCTCATAAGAAGCAATTCTGAAGAATGAAAAAGTTCAAACACAGTTTTGAAGTGCCTGAGGAAGAACTACAGATGTTTTAAAATCCTTTGTTCCTCCATGTGGTGAACAAAGAAACAGTAAGAATTATTGATAGAACAGAACAGGAAATTGTTCTCATATGCTAAAAAATATTTCTAGGATTCCCGATTTCCTATTGCACAAAGAAACTAAGTATCAATGTCTGAATTATATTTTGTGTGCATTTGTGGAAACAAAATTAGGAACAGTCCTGGAAATTGGGATCATCTGATGATAGTCATCTAATTTTTTTTTCTTTCACAGAAGCAGGTAGAGCTTATTCTTTTTATCAGGTGATGATAGGATGCACCTTTTATGTGACCAAGGTAATTGCTTGGAATACTCACTTGAATGCGAGAGACAGATGTCATAAAAACTGATAGTTACTTCACCCTCCTTCCCCCTCTTTTTCTCCCTCACACACATTCTTCTTGTTGGAACGGAGACATACATAGTCTATGGAATATAGCATAAAGGACTGGTTGGGGTTTTTTTCATCAATGATCTTGGGTACTTTGTTTTTTTGATACCAAACACTTGTAAGCTTGTGTACCATAGTAAATAGGAGTCAGCCGGTACTAATAAGGAGGCCATAGGCTTTGTATGTACATAACAGTGCAGCATTTGAGGAAAGGTCTCAGTTTGCCTTGATTCTGAGCTGGGGATTTTTTTGGTTGGTTTTTTTTTTTGTCTGAGGCTGTACAGTGAGGCTGGAAGCAGATAGAGTGTCTATTGTGCAACCTGAAAACTTCAGTTGGGTACCAGTAGGAAAAAAGCAGAACGTTGTAAGAAGATACATTCAAACAAACTTCAGAGAGCTTAAGACTGATGGGAAGCTGCTGACTCCTGACAACAGAAGAACATTGGAAGGATGAGCTTAATACTGGAGAAAAATGCTGAGGTATTAGAAGGTTCTCTTGTGTAACAATTTTTCAAGTATTGTGCATGAGGCATTTCTGCTTGAAATTGGACAAGAAGTATGAACTTTTAATAGGAGCTGAATATTCTTTTGCAAAGTGACTCTTACAACGTTGACTAGACTAATAATAAATTTTTGTCTTCATAGATACAGGGTGTCCCTTTTTGCCACAACAAGGTTTTGACTATGACTCTGATTGAGTGGTTAATCCTTAATCATAAACATAAGTATTATTTCATATTTATACGACAAAGAATCACAAGGTCTGTGGTCATGCTGAAATCTGATAGTGTTGGGCCATGCGGCACCATGTTAAAGTGGTAGTCTCAAGTGACTGAAGCATTTTCATTCTCCAAAATATTTCTAGTCTTTCTACAACATTATATCAAACGATAAATAACAATTGTTCTTTCCTCTCTTATTACTTTCTGCTTAATTAATGTATTTTCACCACAACAGTGTGTCTACCAGTTATACTGATGGTAAGGGTTAGCCTGAGGGTAGACCAGAGACCTCCATGCTATATTCTTTAGAGGAAGAAGGACGGCAGAAAACAAGGCTGCAAGCTTGAGAAATGATTAAATAGTTTATTTTACTATCACTACTAAGAATAGAAAGAAAAATAAAAGTATTAAGGCAATACATAAAGATACATTTCCCTTCTCCCAAAAACCCACCAATGTCACCTTCTACCAGATGCACAAAGTTAAAACAAAACATGGGATTTTTAAGGGTCCTTCTTAATACAGAAACAAAGTCTCTCTCTCTTCTGCTGCAACTCTATTTCAGGCAGTAGTCCCGCCCATGAAAAAACTTACTGCAGTGAGAAAATCAGTCCCTCTCCCAAGAAACAGTCTATGGGGTGGTTTTTTTTTAAGGATGAGTTATTTCCAGTCTGGATAAAGGTAAAAGCTCCTTCCCATCAATCTCCACAAATATCTCAGTATCTTCAATCTTTGCACTTCTAATGAGCTACTCCTCCTGTGCTGTGGGAAACAAACTCTCCATCCCCCCAAATATGTTCCATGGCTTATCGGAGATTACTTAAATTGTATTTAAAGCTCACCGAGGCTTACAGAAGATAAAGGATTTCAGCTACAGTCTATTTCCCTCTTACTTCGGGGTACTGCCACATGATCCCGCCACGTTATCTTCTCTGCGCACTCAGGTCCTCTCTCTCTCTCTCTCTCCTCTCTCTCCTCCACTTAGAAGAAAGGATAGTATCTCATAATATATACCTGAAGAATTTTGATCTTAGGAAGTCCTCATTATCTCTCTCTCTCTCGGCATGCAGTCTCCGATGTGGCCTTTTCCTGCAGCATAATTAAACCTCAGTTTGAAATACACCCACGCCTCCAGAGAACGGCAGGGTTCCTCCAGGGTCTTGGGATGGCCAACGTGGTGCTGCCACAGTCCAATGTGCATATCTACTCCTGCCACCCCTCAAGGAGGTGGCAGGGCCAGGCAGATGAGGCCCCAGGGGGCCGAAGTCCCGGTGGGGGAGCTACAGCCCCTGTTCCTCTTGTTCAGAGCTGCCTAAGATGGAGGATACCCTGCGTCACTTCCTTCTTCTTCTCCAAAATGCTAATTTCACTAGGCGAATACAGCTACTCATTTGTCCAAAGTTTCATCCAATTACAACCCATGACAACTGGTGTTTCTGGTTGTGCGGCTTGATATCAGTGCCAGAGAAACCTCACAAGATTTTGTCTGTGGGATTAATATTTTTTTAGTTTAGTTGGAACACAGTGTGGGAGGAAGACAGTGTGCTCCAGATCTGGTGCTCATAAACAGAGCGACCTATGGTCAGGCACTAAAAGGTAACTTAAGAATTTGCCTACTGAACACAGAATCTCATAAGGACATGGAGCAGCTCATGTAAAGCTTCTACTTCCTGGTTGTTTTAAGAATACAATTCAAAAAGGTGCAAGAAATCCAGATTTTTGTAATGTTCTGGAGACAGTTCTTTGCCAGTGCTGGAGAGGCTAAGGGAGACGCTCTGTTGCACCTACTGCTGACACAGAAGAAAAAGTGGTGGTGGATGGGATGGCTGATAGAAACTTTACTATAACTGTGATATAACAGAATTTAGTGTGGGAAATGAGGAAAGTAAACAGAAGCATAAAAAAGTGGTTCTAGTGAATGCAAGCTTCAGCTTGCTCAGGGAACTGTTAGGCTGGACCTTGTGGCATCTTGCCCCGCAGGGGCCCAAAATACTTGGATGATCTCCCAGGACAACCTCATTAAAGCACTAGAGTACTCTGTCCAATATGCATAAAATTAAGTAGGCATATCAGGAAGCCACCCTGACTGAATTAAATGCCAAAAGAAAGCATATGGAAGATAAAAGTGGAGAAAAGTTACCGAAGAGGAATATATAGAAAATGCCATGTAATGCAGGGATGGAATTCAGAATGACAAAGCTCAGCTGAATTTCCAAGTACTGAGTGATGTGAAAGGCAACAAGAAAGGCTTCTATAAATACATGGCAGAAAAAAGATCAGGGAATTGTCAGGCAACCAGCTGATGAATGTGGGGAAACTCACTGAGTTAATCAACGTCTTTAACTAAGCCTTTACAGGTAAAGTCTGCCAACAGGTCTCTGAGACTTCCATGCTTGATGAAAGAATTCAGACAGAAGCCTGACTAACTACAGAAAAGGTTCAAGGTAGAGACCATTTTGAAAAACAAGGTATACACAGCTCAATGGTATCAGGTGGGATACATCTGAGGGTGCTATTGCATCCAAATTTAACAGCCAGTCTAAAGCCTAAAGCCAACTCTGCTTCTGGTAGATAATTGTTCAACCCCAGCCATCAACTAAGACCCACACAGCTGCTCACTCAATCCCACCTGCTGGGATGAGGGAGAGAACTGGAAGAGCAAAAAAATGAGAAAATGCATGTGTTGAGATAAAGACACTTTAATAAAGCAAAAGCCACACACATAAACAAAGCAAAACAAGGAATTCATTCACAACTTCCCATGGGCAGGCAAGTATTCACCCATCCCCAGGAAAGCAGGACTCTTATCATCTGTAATGGTGACTTGGGAAGACAAAATACCATCACTTCAAGTGTCCCCTTCTCCCTTTCTCCTTCTTCTCCCAGCTGCATGTGCTGAGCATGATGCCATGTGGTATGACAGTTTGCCTGTTGGGGACAGCTGTCTTGGCCACGTTTCTTTCCAATTTCTTATGCACCCCCAATGTCCTCACTGGCGGACCGGTGTAAGAAGCAGAAAAGGCCTTGTCACTGCGCAAGCACTGCTCAGCAATAGCTAAAACATTCCTTTGTTATCAACACTCTTTTCAGCACAAATCCAAAACATAGCCTCATAATAGCTACTATGGAAAAGAATTAATTCTGTCCCAGTCAAAACTAGCACACCGTATTAGTATACAGTTATATGCACAGTCTTTGCAAAGGATTTAACAAAGTGCACTGTTTGTTTCCTACTTTACTTCACGAAACTTAGTTCTTCTAACAGGGGATTCCTGCTATACCATTCTGACAACAACACTTCATCTATCTGGCTAACTCATACACATTGCTTTTGTTGTGCTCTAAAACTGGTTTCTCTCCAGGTTGAATTCAAGCTCATCAGCAAATGGCCATCGCTTTTTACAGCTGAAGGGTCTCTGTTTTCTGCCTGTGTATCAGCTGTCATCCTGTGATTGTGTATTTTACATCCCTAGAGGAGATAACCTCTCATTTGAGGTTTTCAGGGATGTGGTTCTCTGACAACTTCAGGACATTTAAATTGAATCGGGCACATGCTCTTTCTATAGCATTTTTGTGTTTATCAGGATTCATGGCCAAGCATGTTACACATGCACTGTAATATATACCATGGCAGTGGTAAAAGAACTTACGTAAAATATCTTTCTATCTGCTTATTATTAACAACTATCTAATTACTGGTGTAGATTTGAATTTGATTCTTCTCATGTCTAACACTTCTGAGAAAGCTGTTTGATGTTATTGCAAGGCGCTCTTATCATTTTGAAGTGGTGACAACAAGGACAATCTCTAATCTCTGCAAAAAGGCCAAAGTTATGCTGAGCATCAAAAAGCAAGGAGATTCCCAGGAACTGCAGACTGGAAGCCATGTTCAAGTTGAAAGTGATTGGCAACAACTGGCATGGTTTACCATGGCTAAACTGTGCTTCACCAGCCTGATTTTCTTCTGTGATGAAACTTCTGGCTCTATGGATGAGGTGAGAGTAGGCCATAACATTTGCTTTTACTTTAGCAAGATTTTACATGGTATCTTTATAGTCAAATTGATGAGAGATGGTTTGGATAGTCTGTAGGTAAGAATGAACAAAATTGGTGGGACTGCCAGATTTTAAGCGTTATCATTTCAAAATCTTTCAGCGCGTTGTATTCTTCAGGAATCAGTACTATATTAACAATCTGGGTGATGTGGCAGAACTGAGTGGTACCATGTGTTGGGTCTGACTGAAATTAAGTTCATTTTTCCTTAGCAGCCCTCACAGTGCTGTGCTTTGCTTTGGTACCTGGAAGAGTGTTGATAACGTACCAGTATTTTAGCTACTGCTGAGCAGCACTGTCCCTCTAACATTCCTTCCTCCCCCTCCATATCCATCAAGGGGCTGGGAGTAGGCAAGATCCTGGGAGGAGACACAACCAGGTCAGCTGACCCAAATTAACCAAATGGATATTCCATAGCATATGACCTCAGATCAGATATAAAAACTAAGGGAGAGAGGAGGAATGAGGGGGTGTATTCATTATTCTACAAAGTTTGTCTTCTGGAGCAACTGCTATGTGTGCTGAAGCCCTGCTTTCCAGGAAATATCTGAACATTACTCACTGATGCTAAGTAGAGATTAACTTTTCCCTTTGCTTATGTGTACGCAAATTTTGCTTGTCTTCTTTTATTTTAGTTAACTGCCTTATCTCAACCTGCTAGTTGTTTTCCATTTTATTCTCTCGCCCCTATCCCACTGTGAGGGGGTGTGATAGAGCGGCTTGGTGGGCACCTGGTGCCCAGCCAAGGTCAATCCACTACATACTGACTTATGCACAACAGGCCCCTTTTATCCTCCTCTCTATTCTCCTCCTCTTCTTTTCCTCCTTATTCTTGTTTTTCCCTACCTCAATGCTTCACCCACACTCCCTAATAAGCTTTGCATAGTCTCACAGTCCCCCCTCAAAATCCATACTATTCATGGTCCTGTAATTTGCCCCTTTTATCTGTTGCACAGCTCAGATTGGCTCTCCTTAAAGCTGTGCCGTGTTTCTTAACAGTCCATCAATTAGTGGCTGTAGTGTTTTGGTCTTCGTTATTTTCTTGTTTATCACTTGCTTATAAGATTTTTGTGTCTGTTTGTTTTTTTTTATCTCTTTCCCTGTTAATTTACCTTATAAAAGGTCCTTGACCTAATAAGTTTAATGAACCAGATGCTCTCCAGTCCCACACACTAGCTGCTACCCACTGGGGAGCAACACTTTAGAAAAGGACTTGGGTAAGGTAGCAAACAAGAATTTGAGTTTGAATCAGCAGTACAACTTTGTGACATATTAGCCAACTAAACACTGGGTTACATAAGTAAGAGAGTAGCCTGTGTGTTGAAGGTGAAGATTATTACCCTCTATGTGGCACCTGTGTAACCCAAGTCTGTCATATTACCTCAGGTTCTGTGCTTGCCAGTACAAGAAAGACACTGAGAGTCCAGAATACTTATGGAGGGGGTCAGGGGGCTCAGGCATATGACATACAGGAGACACTGAGAGAACTGGTGAAACTAAAGAGGGATGTTTTTCAAGGCTGCTGTCTTTGGGTACTTAATGAGAGGTCATAAAGGAGACAGACCTACTGGTGTTCACAGTGAAAGGACAAGAGGTCAAGGTCAGAAGTTGAAGCGAGGGAAAAGTTATTACTAGGTATCAAAGAAAAATTCTCCACAGGAAGTATTTAAGCACTGGAACAGGTTATTCAGAGAGTCAACTGAACAAGACACTTAACAGTGGGATGTAAGTTTGAAGTTAGCCATGCTTTGTGAAGGGGAATAAACTAGATGACCTCTAGAGGTCCTATCCAACCTAAATTATTCTATCATTCTAATTCAAAGGTCAGTATTGGCCTGGAATAAAATATTTTAGAGAAAGGAGAGGAACATTCAGCTTCATTTGTAAGATCAGAAATGTAAATTTTGAATCTGGATGAAAAATAGTAGTCTGATGTAGTTTAATTTTTGCAAGAGTTCTGTAGAATTTATATTAGCCCATTTCAATATGCTTACAAGGAATGCTCTAGGGATAAGTTACATATTTTCCTTAACTTTACTTGATCTAAGTCTGATTGCAAGTGACTGGATAATAATAAGACACTCCTCATCCAAGTATATGTGAATTTATAAACTATCCTTAGAAATTCTAAGTGCACAGGCTGTCTAATGTGTCCTTTACTGAACCCAAATTATGGAAGTATTCTGAGTTTTTGTTTCAGCTGCCCGGCCCTGAGGGAGCAGACAGCTGGCATGACAGGGCTCAAGAAGGTAGAAGCATTTTTCAACAACTACTAGTGACTTTGGAGTCTTTCTGGAATGCAGTGATGAGGTAAAAACTCCAAACACAAGACTGAATATTACCCACACATTTTAAAATCTGCTCTTGTAAAAATAAGGGTATCGGCCATAAATTGGACCTTCAGTTTATTTGTGTTTCTTGAAATTTGCCCTACCAAATGCATTTTGTTTCAAAATATGTTACTAAATATTTTTCCACCTCAACCTGTAGCAGGAATTCTCAGTCTATTTTCTTCTCCATGCAACTTGTGGTTAACTCAAATAGGGTGTCTTTAGTGGGCTGCATCACAAGCTTTGAAGAAGGGAAGCATTGGCATAGAAGCTGCTGCAGAATTTCTTCCTCTCTAGGAAGCTGTTCAGCAGATATCCACCAGTGTGAGAATATGGTTGAGGTTGGCTCTGGTTAGTGTTAACTACGTTCTCAGTCCTTGTCTAAAATGAAAAGAGCTTTGAGCCCTTGAAGAGTAGCTGTTGACTCCCATAGACAAAGCACTTTTAGAGCTCCTCTCCTTCTTAGTTCTTGGGTGTTTATAAAATTTACCTTCTAGAACTAAGTCATTTGAGGTTTAAAAGATGTTTCAAAAAGCCAAGAAGTTTGGACACATCAACAGGAAGCTTACTTAGGGAAGCTGTGTCACCGGAGTCCTCATGAAACCTTATCTAAAATTCCCTATGAATGCAAAGACTTGAAAGAGTAATTATCTCTTAATTTCCAGGTTTTGGACATTAGCACAAATTTGCCTTCTTCTTTCATGTTTTAATGTATCACTGAACCTCCTATCTCTGCATCAAAGAATGAATATTTTTAAGGGTAAGATTTGGAAATGCTATACAAGGAAATACCCTATTCTGATAGAGGAAATTCCTTATATTACTTTACAGATACTCTCTTTTAAAACATATGTGAATGATTTTAGACTCAAGCATATACAGAATTACCAGATATAATGCTTCAGTTCTCATGGTATCTAGTTATAAAGCTGGAATATCTAAGAACATAACCTTTGAGAGAATGTAATAACCAAGTGTGCTGGTTTGGCTGTAAACCAGCAGGGGAAATTAACCCCACACAGAATACCTCGAGAGATTTTAGGTCAAAATTACAATTTTAATAAAAAAGGTTAAAATAAATGCAGTAATACAGAAACACGGGCTTAAACAAACTGACAGAGTCACGGTACAACCTGACACCCTGTTGAGCAGGGTGGTAGCTGTGCAGTCCAGTTAGGCACTGGTCCTGCAGGGAGGCCTGGTAGCCCAGTCCCGGTAGTGGAGTGGAGTATCTGAATCCAATTCCGAGGAGTGGAGTCCAGTTGAGTCAAGTGTCCCGTCGAGAGTGGAGTCCCAAGAGCGGAGTCCCGTCGATTCGAGGGTATCTTCTCCCATCCAAAACCCTTGTTTTATGCTGTGCTTCTGGGCTGGCACCTCCCCCAGGGGTGGGGACTTTCACAATGGAAAAGGATCTTCCCGATGTTCTATTGGTTGTTTCGGTAAGGAGCTTGGAGGAGTCCTAGGGTCCTTCGAAATGTTCCGGAGGGGTTCAGGCTAATTAGTCAGGCTGGGTGGTGCTAATGGGCCATTACCTGAGATCAGATAACCAGGGTGGGTAGTGCTTCCTGTCAGTTGGAGTGCTTATCTCAGTTGAGATAAGGAGTCCCAGGTGTGTAATTATGAAATTTATCCAGCTTTTGTGGGTGGTAATAGAATATATAACTAACCCAGGACACCAAGAAAAAGTAGAAGAACCAAATGAAGCTCCTAGTGGAGCATATATATCTGGAGAGGAAAAAAAAAGCTTACAGTTATTATATTATTATAACAAAAGCTGCAATACATAGAGTTTAGGTGTATGAAGGTGAGCATAGAAACTAGATTAACTTGAAAATAGATATTTTTATCAAAGGATATCTAAATTACTAATTTCACTGATTTTTAAGCATCTACATAACTTATGACAAAAATGCTAAAGAATGAATAGGAAGCTGAACCAGGATTAAAGTTCAATTTAAAGTTTCCTTATCCTTTGGAGTATACCCACTGTTGCTTTTCATAGCAGATAGCTCCTAGTTCCACAATGACTTCTAGCGTTACGGTATGAGCTGTTAATTTCACCTGCAAAGCCAAACACCTCTAACTACTTTAACACAGCTCAGATTCATTCATTCATGTCTCCAAAGTCAATTTTATGTTCATGGATATTATTATAGCAACAGTTCACATGCAGCAATCTGCATACACATAAATAGAAGAACAGTTTATACAGTTCTTTTAAAGTGCAGTTTTAGTAAATAAATCATATGCTGTCCTTTAACCCCCGATGGGTAGTATAAACTAGTATAACTTTTTATTTAAATTATCAGTATAACTATTATAAATTGCTAACCCAGTAGATTGAGAATATATGCTCCAGAAATATGCAAATATTCCAGCTGTGGAGTCAACTATTCTCTTTATAGGATAATTTATTACCTTTTTCATAGTTCTCAGCTAAATGCTAAAACTGATTTTGTAAATTCAACATCAGACACATTAGTTTCTGACAAAACATTGCAACATAACTGCTTTTAATTAAGTAAAATTGTCTTTGAATTAATAGAGAGGAAAAAAATCAACCAACCAACCAAAATAAAATAAAAACATTTTAGGAGATAGGATTTAGGAAGATATATTGATAATATTTACACATGCTAGTACACGAAAGAAAATGAATATCTATTTTTGAAACATACTGGTCTAGCCACAGCAGTGTGTGGTGGTTATTTTTTTCATGAGCAACAAAATAAAGGCCTGTTTCTGCTTTTATATTTATTCTACTGCAGCATAGCATATCTAATGCACTTTTACTTAGTGATAATTTTCTTCCTAAACAGAGAGTCATAGGCTTGCTGTTACTATGTCTTCAATTATTATGTTACATATGTTATGTTATGTTATGCTATGTTAATATTCCTTTTGAGGTAAAAGCATCACATGGACCTCCAGGCAGGAGTTGAGGCCAATGTTTCAGATTTTCCCAATGCAAGTATTCCAAACCCAAAGAATATCTCTTTGTAATGTACTTTACTTATGGGAATGGTTAATTAGAATAGGCACTTGTAAGCGCTAAAAAATGTTCAGAAATTTTTTCTTCAGCTGCAAAGATAAATGCAAAGTACAAATCTATAATCTTGCCTTGGGCTATATAAACCCATAGAAGGATAGGCAAATTTAGGAACCAAGACACACTCGCTGTGTATATAGTCTTCCAGGACAGAAGTTATGACAATTGGAACTAGAGATGGCATTCTGGAACTCTGAGATATTTTTGAAAAGCTAACAGAAACAATGATGATGATGTGACAGAAAAATTTACATAGCATAAATGTATTTAAATCATTACAAGGTTTACAATTCCTTTAAGCTATGCGTTAATAGAAAACTTCCCAGAATGACATTGTATGTCAATTAAATTTATAGGCCATTAATAGAAAATCAATCTTTACGGTTTTAATCAAAGCAGAGACAAGAGACCATGTCTGTGGCAGGTGGCAAACGATCATTGCATTATGAGAAACAATTCTCAGCCACGTCATTGCAGTGCTCCTAAGGTAAATGTCACAATAAGTATGCTTCATTTTTCCTATATTTTCAGGTATTGCTTTAATCCTGAAAATCTGATATATCAGTGGTCTGATCTGGTCTAAAAAATCCTATAGACTTTCTTTTAGTGAATCAGAATATGCCCCCTTAAATAAGTGGTTTATATACATTATTAGAAATATTATTACATTATTTTTGGGAGTGCCATATATGACTTTCACCTCCTGAACATCTGGCCCAATTCTCACATATACTGTATTGAAATTAGATTTTCTTTGTCTCTTACTCTTAACATTAGTTGTGTTGTAAACTTCTAACAAATCAAGTACACTGACTTAAGAATCATTTTAATGAATATTGGCAATATCTGAAAAACTGTATTATATTATTATATTGTAATTTTTGTAGGGCCAATAGAAATACTTCAACTATGCTATGTAAATGCTTTAGTTAGTCTGAATGAAAAAAAGGTTATGTTGCTTTTTCTATCACCATAAATATCTTTCACCTCAGTGTCCCTTTGTGAAAAAACTCAATAAGTAAAAATGCTTTGAAGGCAGGTTTCCTAATCAGATTTTTATAAAGAGATATCATTCATTACTCAGCTTAACAGGGCAGTTGAATGCCAACTGGTAATTGAAGTCCGTCTGAAGAAAAATAAAATATCAATCACACTTGTCATTTAAAAAGAAGTAAAAAGGTATACAAATTAATGTGGTTTTCTTTTGAGCCAAGGATTTTTTTTTTCTAACAGAAATACTGATTTATGCAACTATCAGGTTTGAATGCATGCAACACAACATGCTCAGATTGAATTCCATTGATTTTCTATAACAATGTCAAGCATTCAATGCATCACAGAAGCTGTAAGACTGAAATAAATAATCCCTTATGAAAGAAAGTGATTCTTTCTTTCTTAAACCCATAGGTGAACATCTTGTTCTGCTGCTCCCTCGCTCTGTTGTAGCTTAAGCTGTAAGATTTTAGAACTTCCTAATTCCTTGTCTTCATTTTCATTTAGGATAACATGCTTTGTTTTTCTTATGACCTTCTTCATGCTCTTGCCTCTGGGACAAGTTGTTAAAACTGTATGCCTTTCAGTTTATGAAATGTGAATAGATGTAAGGAGCAAAATAAATGCCAGCAAATTCAACATTGAATGTAGTTATATGTGATATTAACAGAATCTGAGTAGCACAAAAATAGCCTTGAAAGATGCTATTTCACATGGAAGGTTCATATTTGAAAGGTGTAACAGACTTGTAACACATACTGCATATGCAAATTATTATTTCTAATGAGATCTGCAGTGTTTCTGATCACACTGTCAGTCATAATCACTTTTCTGATATTGTTAGTTCTGCTTATTTGAGTTTAATATTTATAGCTCAGGATACTCATTTACAAATTTGAGTTTGGTGGGTTTCGTACTCCACACTAAATTTTTCACTTGCTTTGTTATTGATTTGTTAGTTATTTACTCTTCTTCATACATATGATTTAAAGTTGGTAAATAACTCAAATTGCACTACGACATTCATTCCAGGCACCTTCAGATGTTATTTTGAAATTCCTACCTTGAACATAATACCACACTGTTGATTATGAGGAATGACATCCAGTTTTCAGCTGAGTGTTTCCATGCAAAAAGCTACTATAATCCCCAAAGTAATCCCCAAAACACATCCGTTTCAGTGATGTACAATTTGGTTGATCACAAATACATAATGCATGATTTCCAGGTGACACTAAATAAAATTAAAAATCCAACTGTTTTGCAAGAAGTAAGAAATATAATGTAGAGGATTGGATTGTCTTCTAACCCTTATTCAATAACAAGAGATGAATCAGTTCTAATTTTTTCTTTCACAGGGTCTGGTTTCCTGTGTCTCAAGGAGTTCCAATGACTATTCCTCAACTGCAAGTAGGCCTTTTATTTTAGCTGGCAATAGCAGGTCAATGCTGGTACTCATTTGTAATTATAATGGGTCTATATTTGTACCTAATATTGATAGTATTAATAAGTATAAATAGAAAGCCCTACTTGAAAGGGATGACCAGTGAAAATGTAGTATAAGAGTGATTGCTAACTTACTAACACTATCCCCTTTAGGCATCTTCTTTGTGACATTTTAGTTTCCTCACTGTCTCTATTTTTCTTACATACAGGAAAGAATGAGAGACATCTTCAGTGGGATATTTGAGCAGAGACACAGTTTTGATTCATCTTCTACAACACTCCATTGTTTATAAAGGAAGCCCATGACAACTATATTTCTTGATAATAACAACTTGTTTGGCAATTTGAACCCTGTCATTTTAACACCTTCCTCTGACTTTTAGGGTGGTTTAAAGCAGTAAATGCAGATGTTTACTAGACTGCAATATCTAATACAACTTAAACCAGCATGTCAGCAACCATGAGTTTCAGTGAATATAGAAATCAGCTTTTCAGAAATTAGCTCTGCTCTCTCAGTATCCTCACAGTCAAACTTAAGAAGTGTGGGTTAGATTAGTGGAAAGTGAAATGGATTGAGAACTGGGTGAAAAACAGACCCCAGAGGGTCATAATCAGTGGCACAGGGTCCAGTTGGAGCTTGTGGTGTCTCCCGAGGTTCAGTACTGGGCCCAGTACTGTTTAACTTATCCATCAATGACTTGGATGAAGGGACAGAGTGTGTCAGCAAGTTCACTGGTGACACAAAGCTGGGAGGAGTGGCCGATACCCCTGAGGGCTGTGCAGCCCTTCAGAATGACCTTGACAGGTTGGAGAGATGGACAGAGAAGAACTGTCTGAATTTCAACAAAGGCAAATGCAGGGTCCTGCACCTAGAGAATAACCCCCTGCACCAGGGCAGGCTGATCTGCTGGAAAGCAGCTCTGTGGAGAAGGACCTGGAAGTCCTAGTGGACAACAAGCTGTTCATGAGCCAGCTTGAGTGTCCTTGTAGCCAAGAAGGCCAACAGAATCCTGGGATGCATTAGGAAGAGCATTGCCAGCAGGTCAAGGGAGGTGATTCTGCCCTTCTACTCAGCATTGATGTGGCCACATCTGGAGCAATGTGTCCAGTTCTGAGCTCCTGAGTATTAGAGAGCTCCTGGAGCAGGTCCAGTGGAGGGCAACAATGATGTTTAGGGGACAGAAACATCTCTCTTATGAGGAAAGGCTGAGGGAACTGGGCCTGTTCAGCCTTGAGGAGAGATGACTGAGAAGTGACCTCATCAGTGTCTGTCGGTATCTGAAGGGAGGGTATCCAGAGGATGGAGCCAGGCTCTTCTCAGTGGCGCCAAGCAATAGGACAAGAGGCAATGGGCAGAAACTGATACCCATGAAGTTCCTCCTGAACATGAGGAAGAACTTTACTCTGCAGATGACATAGCACTGGAACAGACTGTTCAGACATGTTGTGGAGTCTGTGGTTGTCGGACCAGATGATCCACTGTGGTCTCTTCCAACATGACCCCATTCTGTGATTTTTTGAGAAAAAAGCAGGAATGCAATATAACATTAGTTATGATCAACAGAAACTGATAGAGCTTTAGATGTAGTGATTCTGAGACCCTATTCTTCCTTTCAGAAATATTATGAGATCTCATTTTCATAATTATGCAATACCTAACTGGTCAATGAATTACTGACTGCTATGTAGATTGTCATCTGAAATTCTATACTGCCACAGGACAGAGAAGGACATGGAATGCAGCTCCTTGGTATGTATGTTTCTTTTACTTCCGAGTGTCTTTCTTCATATGCTATAGGAAAGGAAAAATTGGTTGGCTCTGAAATCTTTTACTTGTGTATTATGTGTATTATGTTTCCTTGTTCTTGATGGGAGAAAAGATGGTCTTTGTCAGCACAACAGCTTCTGTTGATACAAACAGAGCACTTTGGGGATAATTTAGCAGATGTTAGTTGAAAATGACTAAGAGTATTCAGTAGGGGAATAAGGTGGTGAAAAGTTATATTTAGTACTTCATTATTAAAATGGAACTTACTTCATCAAATACATGAAAGAGATCTGGATATCTTTATAACCTCACTACAATCTCCTCTCAGGTAGAGAGTGATAAGGTTCCCCCGAGCCTCCTTTTCTCCAGATTAAACAGCCCCAGTTCCCTCCGCTGCTCCTCATAAAACCTGTGCTCCAGACCCTTCAGCAGCTTTGTCGCCCTTCTCTGCACACACTCCAGCACCTCAGTTTCTTTTTTGTAGTGAGGGTCCCAAAACTGCACACAGCACTTGAGGTGAAGCCTCACCAGTGCTGAGTACAAAGGGATGGTCACTGCTCTGGTCCTGCTGGCCGCACTATTTCTGATGGAGGCAAGGATGCCATTGGCCTTCTTGGCCACCTGGGCACACAGGTGGCTCAAATTCAGCCAGCCGTCAACTGCCATCCACAAATCCTTTTCTGCCAGGCAGCTTTCCAGTCACTCTTCACCCAGCCTGTAGCACTGCTTGGGGTTGCTGTGACTCAAGTGCAGAACCCGGCTGTCGGCCTCAGTCCATTGATTCAGTTGAACAGATACATCATTGCAGAGCCTTCCTACTCTCCAGCAGATCAACACCCCCACACAAATTGGTGTGAACTTACTGAGGGGGCATTCAATCCCCTTGTCCAGATCATTGATAAAGATTTAATAAGAGAACTGGCCCCAAGACTTAGCCCCAGGAGGAACCTCAGTAGTGACTGACCCCCAGCTGGATATAGCACCTTTCATCACCACTCTTTGGGCTCGACCATCCAAACAATTTGTAATCCAGCAAAGAGTGCACCTGTCCAAGCCATGAGCAGCCATGTATGGCCTTGCATGGTTACCACCAGATTGTTGGCTGAACCTGGCCTCCAACACCAGACCTGCTCTTATTACTCAGTTGCTGTTTTTGTCAGTGTTCTGCCTTTTTTGCTGTCACCCTCAGCTTCTGACTTGCATTGCCTTGCAGAGTAACTCACTTCCGCTGCTCCCTGGCACATATAACATCACCTCTTTCACTTTCAGATGTCCTCTTGTTCCTGCCAGATGGATAGGAGGTTGCTTTGGCTTCATGTCCCCAGGTTCAGCCAGTAATGAGTCTGAGCACATATTCCTGATTCACAAACAAATACAGCTGGTCACACAGATAAAAACAGTGGTTGCATAAACATGAACAGCACACCCACTTCTGTTCCACCTTTTCAGCTGATTGGGTTTAAATCTACTTGTAGAGTATGCACAAGCACAATGTGCTTCTTTTCAGTAGCTTGGCCCAGAGCCTAGTCTCCTCTACTTCCTTGAATCTGAACCTATTGCATATCAGACCCACGGCCTGCCTCTCTGGATAAGGCCACTCACACCCCTTTCTCTACTCATTGGCTCATCCAACTTGAAGATCTCTAGTGCCGTGTGTACATATGAACACAGAGGACAGGGAGACACACCTGGAAAAAAGGAAAAGAGTGTCATAAGAAGAAAGGACAGATTTCAGTCATCAAGCAGAGGACTTCAGACAGGTGCACTGACCAAGAGGTTGCTTAGCTACAATCAGTGACTTTGATCCTCTTTTCCCTCTTCCCCTGCCCTACTTGTACTTTCCAATACACCTTCATCCCTGCCTTTGATCCTTTCCCTAAACATTCCATAATAAATTTCACACATTTTCACAATTTTCCTGGAACACTTCATAACAAGTTTTATATAAACCCCATGTCTTCTTTTTTTGTCCCAAAATTTCCTTCTCGCTGCATCCTGTAGGAAGTCCTATTGTCCTTTAGACAATAACCCCATTTAGTTTGCATGGTTTTCTGAAGAATTTATTTTGCTGACTCGTTTTGGTGAGATTCCCACCAGGGAAAATGATCCAATAATTGTCCTTTAACAGTCCAAGGAGTAGCTGAGCCAGTATACTCTTTCACTGACTGTGTTGCCAGGGTTCCTTCACCTGTCATTGCTTCTCTGATCCTTTCTATGGTTTTGTTCAATGTGATTAACCTTTAGTGAGATAACTTAACTTAGGTAATGAAAGACATGAAATATAGGTCTTTATAAAATATCCTATCCAGTAAGTGTCATACAAAGTTTTTGTACCCTCTTTATTACAAAAAGGGAAATATGTTATTTGAAATTTATTTCATTTCTGTATTTAGATACATACGTAAGACTGCAGTTTTCAAGTTCCAGAGCTGCTTTTGCTTCATACTAATCTTTACCAGAGGAAGGTAACTCTAAATGAAGCAGATGCCAGCTCTTTTTTCCCTGGTTTCCATGCAAAGGAAACCCACTTATATGTTCCAATAGCAGGTGCCCTAGTATATACTAGGTGTCAATCTGCAAAGCAGGACACTGTAATAGATTATACAAGCATGAAAAAGAATGTCTAGACAGAGCCTGAAGACCTTTTGCCTTTGGCACAAATCACAGTTGCATTTCTTCAGTGTATATTCAGAGTTTGGGAAGTGTGGGAACAGAAGCCATAAAGAATGTCCTCATTTTCTCTGGTTTAAGCAACAAATCAAGCAAAAGTTAGATTGAAGAAACTAAAGAAGTATTTAAATAAAAAAGAGATTTCCTATGAGTGGCAGAATTAGTGAAATCTTTTTTTCAAAAGATCTGTGTCAATTTTTCCCAATTCTTTTTCATCCATTATATCACTCGCAGAAGTTGTGTGTTTACCTATGTGTCCAGCCCGAGTGCTGGACTGTCTGTGTGTATGCTGGTGTTGTTTCAGTACTCATGTACTGACTGTTCAGTTCTGCCAGGTTTTCGAAGGAGACATTAAAATTTGGATTTTTTTTATGAACACTGATTTTTATGAAACTCATTTTTTATACCTTAACATTTGTCTCATGTTTAGCAGAACTCAGGTGAAAAGTTATAGAGGTAGGTGGATTTAGGCAGACAAAAAAAAATAACACATAAGTCTTCTTTCTTCAGAAGACCAGGCTGAAACCAGAAAATTTCTGCTGAATGAGAGCAAGTTCATTATTCTTAATCTCTGTCTATTTACAAACTTAAAAATTATAGATGTGAAAGATGGTAGAAAGTTAACTTGTTTATTTACTTCCCTTGAATACTTTGTATGTCTAAAGTAATTGCTCATGAGGATGGATATAATAGGAAATCCTACAGAGCTTAGACAGAGTACTGGTTTTGTCTGGCTGGCTTCTTAGATAAGTGGGTAATAGATATATTTTATCCTGGAAACTTGTTCTAAGTTCTTTTCAGTAAAGAAAAAAAACCAAACCAAACTAAAGCCAGTGTGTATCATTTGATGACAAGTATACTTTATTTCTGATGGCAGAAAAGCCATCACCAGTTTTCTCAGTCTTCTTTCTGAAGACTCTGAAGTTCTCCTTTCTCTCCCTTTTTACTTCTCTTTGTGAGAATAGTCTTTAGTATCATTCTCGTCAGCCTCTGGGCAGATGATCAGTAATTGATGCAAGAAGCATAGAAGACATATCAGAAAGCCCTTAGCATCTGAGGTAGGTGGAGTTTATAGAAAGGAAATTAGACTGAAAACTGAAGAAATGCAAACAGATGAGATTTAATATAAGGATATACATAGATCCTGAGAGCCACAGGAAAAAGCTACTTTTGTCTGACTTCACTTCTTTGTACACGGATTCCTTTTACCACAAGGAGATAGCTAATGGCATAAGTCAAGCAGGTTCCCATTATATAAGGACTAATGACAAGTTATGAAGTTTGCATGGTTCATATGGGGTCAAGGTGAATACTAGAAGTTCCAAATGGATGTCTAAGCCTGGAACTCTGCCCAAGATACCCAGTGCAATTTACAGTGCAATATGGAGACATGGAAGGTTATCAGGAAATGCCATATGTGTGCAAGCCATGAATAGACACAAAAAACTTCCAGCTGGGGCATCCTCATTGGAATGACTCTCAGTAGCATCTGACTGTTCAGTTCAGTTATAGATAAAAGCTATGGACTCCCTTGTATAAATGCAGTAAAAAAATTAAACTTCCATCATTTCTTACTCATATCCAAAGGTTCTCCAACAGACTGAGGCAAAACATAAATCGGTCAGTATCTTGAGTAAGTCAGGATTTTTCATTGTTTCTGTGTTTTGCCAAAATTACTATTATCACTGGTACTTAGGACTCTTTTTTCAATTTCTAATTAATCAGATACTTTTTCATCGCTAGATAAAGAAATAATTTATTACAGTAAAAAAATAACCTTTAAACTATACCATTGTAGAAAGACAAAAAAAGAGTTTAAACAGCTTTTTCATGCTCATATGTAATCTTCACTCCAAAATACCTGATTGTTCATAGTCTCCAGTTAGTTATACAGAGATCCATCAGAAAAGGCTATTGCGACCAAATATGAACTTTGATCTGTTTCTCTGCACATGTATCTTTAATACATTCTTTATCTATGATAGCAATTACATTAATTGTAGTATCCCGAAAATTGGAACAGGTTTGTGTAAAACTGCGTAAGAAATGTCAATCTATATAGTTAATGAATTTAATTTATTTACTAGAAGAAACAGCTTTAGCAATCAGTCAGAGCACTTATTTTTAATAGCTGAAGAACAGGTTTCAGAAAAATTTAGGAACTGCTAAATTATTTCAGGAGAATGCAGATGATTTATCCTTGACTTAGGCATTGAAGAAATAGTTTTTAAAAATAGATAATTATTTATACAATGATGGTCAGCTATAGACATGAATCTGTTTTACGGAAGACAAGAAACACTTTCAAAATCTAAGACTGTCTCATAATAAAGATACAGAAATGGCCCTGTAAAATGCTTAGTGTCTCTAACACAGTATAGCCAAGATGAAGAGTGACATGCTTTCAGGTCTTTACTCCAAGGGTTATTTTTATCTAAAAGAATCACTGAATAAAAAAGAAAAATAAATCAAACAGTACTCTCTGCTCCCAGACTGATGTGATCACTAGGTAATCAGAGTTCTCTTTTCTTCTCTAGTCGGTGAATCAAGTGTTCCAGTGCTAGAAGATGAAGTATTTTTAAATTCCTGAATTCCCATACTCAAACAATTAGACATTCTTCTTGAACACACACCTCTATCATCACTAAAACTTCTTTTCTAGACTCTTTTCACGAGGAGGAACAAAAACAGACATTTACAGAGAAAAATTTTTGACATTTATCTTATGATGAGATAAATAGCACCCAAAAGCAAACATAACTTTTCATTAACTATAAATATTTCAGATTAGTGGAGATTAATTTCATTACAGTTTCAAGTTCCCATGAAATCATGGGATGCAAAATGCTAAAATACTTTGTTTTGTTCAAGCAGAAAGTAGACTTTAGTATGGTTCCTGCAGTCAAGTCAGTGGAAAATACTGACCATGCTGTAAAGTCTTCTACATCCAGTAATAATGTTCTAAGAATGACTTTTGGATCCACTGCAAAAGAAGAAAATTTTAGGAATTCCTGATTTGTTGTTCTTAATGGGACTTAATGATGAGCTAGGGGCCCCCTTGTTCAGCAGTCCAAGACTTATATGACTCTCAGTATGCCTAGAAGGACATCTCTAGATAATGATGGAATACTGGGCTGACTATACTCACATAGGATGAGATATTTTGAATTATGCAGATAGATGACCAGGGATCTTTGCCAATACAGCTTTTCACTGACTATCCTACTCTATTCTTCATTCTACTGAGTTCATCTACCTCGTTTCACAGCTTTATGTTTCCTTACCCATAAAAATAGTTAACACCAGGTAGGAGCACCACAAATCGATTGCCAGCAGGCAAAGACACTCCTGTAACACTGTTTCTTTCCAGAGCAGAGTTGTGAGAACTGCTATCTAACAGAAACACAAGGAGGGGATAAGGTGAAATTAAGAAACCACCTCTTTACATTCCTAAAAGTGCATACATGTAAAATACCTATGCAAGTGAGACATCATCCTGGTATCAAGTACTTATTGCTTGACAAGTGGACATATGTGCCTTGGCTTCCTTTCACTTTTTATTCTGCTGGTGATACAGAGCAGCTGTGACCCTAAATTTAAGGTAAGATTATGACTGTTATCTCTTAACAAATTTGTTCAGAATTCTTCAGACGTTTTTGCTGATTCAACATCACTTAAAATTGGCATATATCCAGATTTCTGCAGAAACTGCAGCTATGTTGGGCTTGTGAAATGTCTTTGTTTTGTACAAAGACAGGGATCTGGGTATTAGAGCAAACCTCAATTTCACATAAAATGAAGTCAGGATTTGAATGAAAAAGGCGAGGTCTGATCCTTCACTACCACACATCTAGAGTAATTGCATCGATTTGATGGCAATTTAAGCTAGAAATACACCAGGGCGAAACTACCAACCTGACTAAAAAAAGGTAGGAGGGCCTGATTCTGATTATTTATATATATGTATATATACGTGTGTGTGTGTGTGTGTGTGTGTGTGTGTGCGTGTGTGTCCTGAGGCACAGCATCACCAGCTGGGCAGGGATTGTCCTGCTCTGCTCTGCACTGGGGCGGCCTCACCTCAAGTCCTGTGTGCAGTTTTGGGTGCCACAATGTGAGAATGACATTAAGCTATGCGAGAGCACCTTCGGAGCTTTGGAGAAGGAGAGACTGAGGGGAGACTTCATCACAGTCTACAATTTCCGTGTGAGAAGAAGAGGTGAAGACAATGACCTCTTCTCTGTGATGACCAGCAACAGGACCTGAGGGACTGGCCTGAAGTTGTGTCAGGGATATTTAGGTTGGATATTAGGAAAAGATTCTTCACCCAGAGGGTGGTTGGGCACTGAAACAGGCTCCCCAGGAAAGTGTTCATGGCACCAAACCCGACAGAGTTCAAGAAACATTTGGACAATGCTCTCAGGCACGAGGTGTGATTCTTGGGATTGTCCTGTGTAGGGCCAGGAGTAGGACTCAATGATCCTTGTGGGTCCCTACCAACTCAGAATATTCTGTGATATACGGATATGTAAAATCATTACAATACTGATTCTGGAAACTTGAACTAGTTTTAAAGTGTTAGAAAATTGGGATGAAAGCTTTATTTACTCTCAGTTGCATTACTATAATTCCATATTTGCAAAAATATGTTTCACTTCAAAAAAGAAGGAAAATAAGTCAAGATTTTAGATTTCCATGATATGGCTTTAGCAAACATTGACTAAAATACCTCATGTTGTAGATGTTGTAGTTTTGATATTTTTTACCTTTAGAAGTGAAAAAAAAATTCGGTATGCAGAACACAAATTAAAAATGAAATAACATCATTTTCCTTTAATTTTTCCACTAGCATTTTATGAGTTGTTAATGAAGCTGAAGTGATTTGAACAACAAAAATATTCTGTTCTTGCTTGTATTTTTATAAGTCAGGTTTAATTCTTAAGAAATATTCCTTGACAGTGTCTACATAGATCACAGGATCAAACACAATTATGCCTTTCAGATGTACTTCTAGTAATTTTAAAGTTTGTTGCTTTTTAAATCACTGGCTGTTGGAACAATAAAATAAGATTCAACGGCAACTTAGCAGCTCAGCAAGTGCTGTATGATATTTTCCTTGGTGCCGCAGGATACCTATGAACATTTGAAAATGTGTTTTGAAATGTGCCAAATAGTATTATTTAATATGGACACTTCAGAAAAAGAAGAACTGATCAGCATGTGGGCATTACAGGCATTGCACTGCTCTGACACATTCTAGCAGCATGAGACTTGAAAGAGTTCTTTTATTAAATTTCTGATTAAATGTCTGAATGCTTGTGGAGAATGAAAAGTAGGACTGCCATAAATAATAGTGGAGCTAACTGAATGTATTTAATTCACAAAAATATTTGTATATCTCTTCTCATCCAATACTACTCACAAGCATTTTTGTTAAAGATGCCAAGTGCATTTGCTAGAGAAAAATGTTAATAGAAATTATGAGCAATGAACACCTTTTTTATAATGTTCTGTGTCAAGATTACACTCTGAGCAGAAAAAGGGGCTAATTTGAACATTTTAGAGAAATACAGTGTCTCCAGTACTCATTTTGTACTGAAAAATGTGGAATGCACCATGTTATAAACACTGCATTTCAGCTTGCTTTTGGGGCTGAGAGTAGGTACCAATAGACATATGACTATACCAGATTAATCCACTTTAATTCCCTAGAAGATTAACTTTAATAAAAGCAGAAAGGGAAAGATGACTGCCCAGCCAGCCTCATCAGATAATAATTGAAAAAGGACAGTTTTGTAGTTTAACCCCAGGAAGCAGCACAGCCCCAGAGAGCCACTTGCTCACTCGTCCATGTTGGGACAGGGAGAAAATCAGCAAGGTAAAACTGAGAAAACTCATGGGTTGAGATAAAGACAGTTTAACAGATAAAGTATAAGTCCTGCACAGAAGCAAAACAAAACAAGAAGTTCATTCACCATGTCCCATTGGCAGGCAGCTGTTCAGCCATCCTCAGGCAAGCAGGGCTCCATCATGCATAATGGTGACCTTGGAAGACAAATGCCTTCACTCCGAACATCCCTTCTCTTCCTTCTTCCTTGAGCTTTATCTGTTGAGCATGATGCCATATGGTATGGAATATCCTGTTGATCAGTTGGGGTCAGCTGTCCTTGCCTTGATGCTATGTAAGCACTGCTCAGAAAAGCTAAAATACTGGTATGCTATCAACACCGTGCTCATCACAAATACAAAATATAACATCTGTCTTGGGGATCGTTATCCCATATTCAGGGTGTGCCCAAAATTAATGTTTCTCTTTTCTTCCCTCTCCTCCCCTTCCTGGCTCGGGGGTATCATGATGTTTGAGAGCCCGGCCAAGATCCTGGCAGGAGGTGGGGCCAGGAGTTGTCTTCTCTGTTCGGTCAGGATCAGAGCAAGCAGCTCGGTGCAGTATGGTTTCTGCTTGGCTGTGCAATGTAGTTTCTCTGCTTGGCTGAGTTGGTTTTTGGCCCAGGCAAAAATCCTTTCCCTTCCCTGAGTTGGAGAGCAAGTAGCAATTTTTTTGGCTGTTGGGATCTGAACTGAACAGCTGCTGCTCCAAGATCGGCAGGAGTGGGACCTGGTGGGAGTGGAGCCGCTCCAGTGCAGCCCAAGCTTCGGGAACCCAGCCACGGAGAGAAAGCACACGAAAAGGCTCCAGCCCAGCTCTTTTGCCTGCCATGACTGCTGTGGAGTGGGGGTCGACACCAGGTAGCCACTGGGATTTTTCTCTGCTGCTGGACTGCTCCATGGGGGGTCTGCCGCCCTCAGCCTGAAAGCTGGCGCCATCTTGGACCACGTGTTGGGACAGGGGTATTCCTCCAGCACTGGCCCCCTTTTCTCCGGACATTTTTTGGGTTTTTGTTTCTGTGGGGGGAGGGGAAGCGGGCGGGTGGGGAGTGGACCCTGATGGTTTAGTGCTTAACAATTATTTACCTTTTTTTCCCTTGCCTTGCGGGTGGGCATTCTGTTTGTTAGTAAACTGGGGTTCTCTTCACTTTCATCTGTTAGTATTCATTCCCTATTGGTGGAAAGGGGTTGTTGGAACCATTTTGAAGATCAGGACTCTGTCCAGAGAGTCCTCTCTTAAATTTGTCTCAAAAACTGAGACAATGTCCTAGGGGCTGCTGTGATGAAAATGAAATGTATTCCAGCCAGAACCAGCACAAACAGTGACAGAACTCCTGAATCTGAGTGGTTTGACTCAAAGGACAAACATCTTTGATCATTGAGAGAAACAAGCATTTAAGAAGCACTCGTTCTCAAACGGAATGATGACCAGACAAGTACAGAATTCTGATAAAGAAATGGATGAGAGATCTGAACATTTTGAAATTCCTAATCCTTCCTTGTGTGATTGAAATTCCTAGCATTGAAAAAAGTTAGTGTGACTACATCAACAACAGGATTGAGGAACGTTGTGAGAAATTTCAGATGGGACTTAGAGATCTGAAATCCAGACTTTAGATTCTAAAAGTAATTGCTTACTTGTAACTAATTTTATAGAATCCGAATGATCCAGACACATCTTTTCTTTTAATTAAAATTCCCATATATCCTAGTTTTCCACTTCTGTGACTACCTCCATCATGACCTTTTTTTTGTTTAGAATGTGTGCTGTGTTCTGTAAGATTGCCTTAACTTGTCCAATTTGCTGCTTTACACTGCATCACATACATTATATGTGGACCAAGTTACCTGCAAAATGTAATGCTACTAATCATTTTACATGCAAAGTAAACCAATAAAAAAAATTAAAAATTGAATTCAGAGTTAAATCACTACCCTGCAATGCAGGAGAAAACTGAGGTATCCAGATGGTAATTTTCTGTCCTTTAGTTAAATTTAAGCTGGCAGATTCTCCTTGTAATGGCCTTCAAAGGACTTTGTTTTCTTCTTGAGCATAAATACTTACATTATGCAGATAGTTTTACTAAGTCTGATTTTATCAATCTCATTTAATTTTGGTATACTGGATCTTATTCCAAATCTCATATTTCAAAGGACAATTCTTAAGACTGAGAGTAGAAGTTATTCTGAAGTCACGGTGTGTCAGCCCGTCTTGCTGAAGTAGTCTCCCTTATTATGGCATTATTAAAAATGTTACTTAGGCCAAAGAGCGAAAGACAGAGTCTCACACAGAAAACATAAATTTCTTTAGATTATTATGTTAAGGGCTTTCAACTGTGAAGGAAAAGCATGAGTTTTTATTCCTACTCAAAAAAATGTTTTATGTATATATTATATTGTCTTAAATACAAGTTTGTAAAAGGTATTTGGAAAAAAGCCCAGAAGCTCCCCTTTTTAACAACCTTCCTTATCTATGCCAAGACAAAGTTGCATTTAATAGGACACATATGAGCTCTATTTGACCGTAATTATGCAACTTATTACTCACATAATAAATTGTCATCACCAGCAAATGTCTGGTAAATCCTAGCCTGACAGCAAATAAGAGATTCCTTTCTTGCAGGGTCCTTCTTACCACGGTGCAAATATAGGTGATTGCTTACACTTTTTTCTTTGTAACACTGTGTAATACTCTTGATGTGCTGATTTATTCCCTGATGTTCTATTGACTTGATTTATTATTAAGTTTGCTAAATGTATGATCTTGCCCAGTCTGTAGCCTTGTAATCCCAAAAGCCAAATCACATAAAATATTATTTTTCTTCTATCATTCAAAAGTGTAATCTTAATTTTCCAATTATGGATGTATTTTTCCTGAAATTTTTTGTGTAATAAATTGAAAGAAGAACAACATCTATTCAATCCAGAATGGGTGGGTTTATGATCCATATTTCTATGGTAACTTGTCATGGTTAAAACCCAGCTGGCAACTAAGATCCACTCCAGAGCCACTCACTCACTAACCCCCCACCAGTGGAATAGGGAAGAGAACTGGAAGAACAAAAGATTAGAACACTCGTGACTTAAGACAAAGACAATTTAACAGGTAGAGCAAAAGCCATGTGGACTAGTAAAGCAACAAGGAATTCATTCACCACCACCCATGGGCAAGTAGATGTTCAACCATGTCCAGGAGAGCAGGGCTCCAACATGTGTAACAGTGACTTGAGAATTAAAAATGGAATGTGTGAATCCCCTTCTTCCTTCTTCCACCAGGTTTCTGTGCTGAGCACGACGCCATATGGTCAGGAATGTCCCTTTATTCATGTGGGGACAGCTCTCCTGGCTGTGACCCCTCCCAACCTCCCATGCACCCACAGCCTCCCGTGCACCCCCAGTCTCCTCATTGGTGGTGGGGGTTGACAGACAGAAAAGGCCTTGAGGTTGTATAAGGGCTGCCTAGCAATAATAAAAACATCCCTGTATTATCAACCCCATTTTCGGCACAAATACAAAACATCGTCCCATACTAGCTACTAGGAAGAAAATTAAGTATCCCAGGCAAAACCAGCACATAACATTAAGGATATATGGAGGATGAGAGGTCTGCTACATTCAGATTATCTTATCAAGGACCTTATTAATGTAAAAGGGGATAGTAAATAAAGCAGGAAGCAAGAATAGAGAGACACAAAACTGATAGACAAGGGAGACAGGGACAAAGACCAAAAGTCTAGAGTTACTAACTGAAAAGTTGTTAAGAACTTAGGGCACAGCTTTGGATATACATACCTTCATGGTCCTCTTGTTTACCTCTCCTTGCCACTTAGATAGTTGGTGTTGTCTCTCTCCAAAAGTGACCTTTTGGACTATACAAAATTTATTGAATAATTTACAGGGGACAGGAGTCAGGGAGGGAAAATGAGGTGAATAGACAGAAAGGGGTATAAAAGGGTCTGGTTATGTCACTGCCCCAGCATGTCCATATTCCAGCTGTTTGGGGAAAGTCTTGTATCTTTCCCAAACCAGTGCTGCATGTGAGCATCCTTCGGGATTAGACAGCAAGTCAGGAAGGTGGGTAAGGGGGGCCCAACACTAATTTGAGAAGAGGCCACGCACACAGTGGCGATTTCCTGGATAGCCCCAGCCTCCGACAGTGGGAGGCACAGGGCCTTCCTGAGCCAGTGAGGTTTTCTAAGTGGGTTTCCTTCTGGCAAGAGGCCCTGCTGTGTGACATCCCCACTTCCCTGGCAGCTTCTACCCCACAGCAGTGCCCACGCGGCCACACACAGTCCCAGCACTTCCTCAGGTCCCCCAGTCTGGGGTGAAACCCCGGTCTCACCAGTATGGCTGGTGTGGGCTGGAGGAACAGAACAAGGTGGTGAGGTTTATTAACCTTAAGAACCAGAGCACAGGCGCCAGGCTGGAAGCTCAGCCTTTGGCTGTAGCAGCAACTGCTGTGGCGATTCTGTGACCTGTACCATGGCACCAGCCCTTGTGTTCTTCTACCTTTCTGTCCCTCTGGCCTCTGCAGGGCTGCAGCGTACAGGACCCCACCGTGCAGGGATGGCAGCTCTCCCTGCGGCTCACCACAGCATACCTTCCCTTGGGAGCCCCAGAAGCCATGCCTGAGCCCTCTGCGCTACACAGCCCGGCCACAGTGCCCCCGAGGCCAGGGCACCTCGTTGCCACTTCAGATGTCCTCATCCTCCAGTCAGAGCCTCAGTGGCTCCATCTTCTGAGTGCAGCTGCCCCTGCATTACCAGGCAGTGCTCAGGAGTCAGAGCCAAAACAGCCCCAGTGGCCACGGTGAGTAATGAGGCCTTCAGCCCAGGCACATCTGTGCTGGGCACGCCCGTGCTGGACATGTCCTTCGCATCCCGGAATCCCCTGCATGTTTGCTGGCCCGGCCCAGTCTCTGGGAGTGCTGGGCTGGGATGAGCAGGCCTGGGCCAGTCCTCCTGGATCCTGGGCCCGGACAGGAATGACATGGCATACCACTTTGAACCTTGTCACTCAACAGGAGAGTCTCCCCTAATCCTTTGAATCCTCACCCTTTCCTATCCTTGCCCTTCCTCTTTCCCCCAGTCTCCACATAGATAAGTTTGGGGTTGTGTTAGGTTTTATATTGATTGATTATAGATTTCGTTTGTTTTTTCTCTGCGTGCTTTTACCACCTAGGGAGTAGTAGAGCGAACCTTGCCTACTAGATTTGTTGTGCTTTCACTTTTATATTGACTCTGCTTTTGCTGATACCTTTTCTGGCGATTCCTTAAGTGACCTAAACTGCTCATTTGTGGCTCATGGTTATCAATGTGGTGCATGTCACCAGCCGCTTTGTATCTACATGTTGAGTGTCTCTGGCTTTGTTTCGCTCGGTAGACTAAAAGAAAATTACTTTTCTCAGAGCCATTTTCCAAGAAGAGCTACTAACAAGATGATAATGGCCTGTCAAAGCCTATCCTGCTGCCACGTCACCATTCACTGCAGAAACTCCTGTGCTGTAGTGGGACAAGAGGATCACAACAGGCCCCTCTAAACCTGTTTCTGTGCTTCCATGAAGCCCTGACTAAAGCATTTCAGATGAAATTGGCTGCCTATTCAAATGCTTTCTGGCGCCGTTCCCAGCAGGGTGGATCAGCAGAGAGCACAGACCCCTCTCACAGAATCACAGAAGGGTTAGGGTTGGAAGGGATCTCTGGAGTTACTCCAGATCAACCCTCCTGCCAAGGCAGGGTCAGCTAGAGCAGGTGACACAGGAATGCATCCGGGTGGGTTTTAAATGTCTCCGGAGAGAGAGACCCAAGGACCTCTCTGTGCAGCCTGTTCCAGTGCTCTGCCACCCTCACACATGCTCACATCCTTGGTGTGTTGTGAAGTTGCCCCTATGGCGATGCCTCTCCAGCCCTCCTCCTGGCTGTCGTTGTTGTAGCCCCTCCACATGAGGGACTCCTGGCCCAGGGTCTGGCAGCTGAGGAGAAATGGCTGACTCTCGGAAGAGCAGCACCCATGGCCTTGCAACACAATGCACTGCACTGCACTGCACCATAACTACCTGCTGCTCCAACTTTTAAAGTCTTTCCACCCTTACTGAATTTCTCCAGTAGGCAGTAGGTTACATTTAACACGAAACATGAATTTCCTGGGATTCTTCACTGTCAGACACCTCCTGCCATGGCTTTTTACATTTAGTTAGAGGACGTGTTTCATGCTTGTCATGCGAGCTGAACTCCGGCTTTGTGAAAACTTGTGGTTCTCTTCATCGAAGCTTTCTTCAGCTGTCAGAAGAATTTTGTCATCCAGTGAAGTAATCTCAGTCTATTACTGAAACTGAGATTGAGTCAGGTCATTGGAAGTCACTGGATTTTCTTCGGGTTTTCCTGTAATTAGTTCTGTAAGAAAATTATTCATCATTACAGGTAAAGTGCACGAAATACCTGATATGTTTCTTTCTTCAGTTCTTTCTACTGTGAATAATCTGGAAAGAAAAGCCCGTCTAATTAGATACAGATGACCCACATATTTTCTTTCTTCTTTTTACTTCAGGAACACATCTGTGAATATATTACTGAGAGGTCTTTGCATATTCACTGTTTCTGAAGATTTCACTGCCTAACACTTGTAGATTCAGAAGACTTAAGGTTATCTATTTGAAATTTTTATAGCTACTAATAATAGGTGTTGCAGGAATACCTGGAAGTCTTAATAATTAGACAAGATAATAACACATTGGCTGCATTTACCTCAACTTTAGACACTGCAATCAATAGCTAAACTAGTGACTTTAGGCTGCTCTTACTGTCAATGGAGACTGCTAATAGGCTTCTTCAGGATGTGATCTATACCTTATTGAAGGGTTTACAATTATATGAACAGCTTTTGAAAATAGTACATTTCTCTCCACCAACTATGAAACAGTACTTGGATAACTAGGTTAGATATGGATGTTGACATGGCGGATATCCACATTTGATCAGTTGGATACCCGTTACAAAAAAAAAGAAAGTTCTTACCTCGATGAATTTGCTATCTAAATAAGAAAAGGGGAAATGGAAATTTAAAGAAATTAAATAGCTTGCACAAAATCAGAACTTAAAGTATCTCCTGAGTCCAACAAAAATGTTTTAAGTGAAGGCTATATCTGCTTCAATTTTCAATATGCAGTTGTTCTTTCAAAGCTTCTTTAGCACCCTGGAAACGTTCTCATACTACACTGCTATGTTGATGACAGTTTTTCTATGTTTATTTTGTAACTTATTTCCATTGTACTAAAAATGCTGTTTGATTCACTTCTGCATAGAGACCTCATAAAAAATTGAAAGGCTTCAATAATTTTAAATCATTCTACACTGCATATAGAGATTTAAATTTCAGTGCTTTTTTTTTTTTTTATTAGCACTTTAATTTGGAAGGTACTAGGCTTCTACAAGATTTAAAATTATTGGAGCATTTCAAATTTTTATAAGCTTTCCAGTAAAGATGTGACTATGGTTCTGGGCTTATAAAGTGTAGCACAATTTAAATTTAATCTAAATTATTTAAGTGCTTCAGACTTCAGGGAGATTTTCAATCTCTCAAACTGGGATCCATGTTCAGAGACTAGAACAATTTTATAATGTAAAGTGCTTTCATCATTGTAAAGACCTGCGGGCAGCATTCTGAACAGGCGCTTTTTTTTGTCAGTTTGTTAATTTCAATTATTTGTTTTCATCTCCAGTGTATGGAAAGGAAAAAAGTGTAATAAGAACACAAAGAGATGGCTGTTTCCTCTAGAAAGTTTAAGACCTTTCCTGGTTGGATAGGTGCTGAAGTAATGTGAAGAATGATATTTTAGAACACATGTTTTGAAACTTGCTATAAGATGTTACACATTCTATAATCTCACCTATGCCATCAGTATTAGGTGTACTCATTATCTTAAAAGATCAAAGACATATAACTTTCATTTTCACTCTTTTGAAGACTTAGTTTCACCTGCAGAGGAACCAAAATGCATTTAGTTGTATTTTGTTTAGCTTTTGTCTGATGTGAAGACGTTAACTTCCTGTAAAACCGAAAAGGTGTATGCCATTTCCGTAGCCATTCTTGCCCTACAATCAACAAAATCTTATGGCCTTGAAAACATATGGATTTCCATTCATAGAGTCTTTTGAAGCCAAATTTCAAAGACCATTATTGAGTGCCTGGAGAAGAATTCTGCTAGCATTACCAGTAATTTTGGAACTGAAATGTTTCCATCCATGTAACACATGAACATAACTAATTCTCCTGGTCTTTTCCATCACTCTGACAGTTATTTCCTGTTACTGGAACATCATTTGTCATTCAGATTGCTTAGTGGAAGTAATCTCATTTATTTTTCGTGGCACTATAAAACTTCTAAAGGCACAGAGCAATTGTAAAGTGTTCTGGTTGCAGAGAGGGGAGAGGAGCTTGGCGGGGTGTGGGCGTGTCTAAGTTGTTATTCTATACCACCCAAATCATCACTAGGAGTTGTGATTTCAGGATGAAAACAAGCACACTCCTCTCTCTCTCTCTCTCTCTAGAAGAGGGAGAGTCAGGGTCAGACCCTGTGGACCCTGGTTCCTCTGCTGTACTGCGGATTCCGTTCCTGTTTTCTCTGGAACATGGCTACGGGATATAGTGCTGAAAGGATAGCATAAAAAATGTGAATAAACAGTAGTGCTGAACTGACAATGCTGGCATGGAGGCTGCTGTGGGGAAAGGACTGGTGAGGGCAATGCCAGTCCAGCTGAGCCCATCAAGCCACACCAAAAAAAGCCAAAATGAGGCAACGGAACAGTTGAGAAAGGGCAGTGACCTGTGGGAGCAACCTCTAGAGTAGCAAAGCAGTAGAAATAGCAGCACAGGCACCTGTGCAGAACGGAGCCACAGCAGAGCAGCAGTGGAACCTGACTCAGACTACCCAGCTTTCACAGGGTTTCTTTGTCACTGGTGGTCGTTTTTTTTGAGCTTAGGGCAGGTGGGAAACATAAGTTGCAGGAGTTTCCCCACCATCTTGCCTTTGTTCCCAGTGGCCCTTGGTGTGGTGCGTGGGAACGGTCACCATATTGCCTTTGTCTGGTAAAGTCACACGAACACTACCTATGGGGGGCATCCATCATCTTGTTTTTGTCCCTGATTCATGGTGAACACCTTTTTGTGGGTAAAGACCCCTCTCTTTTTGTATATCTTTGTTATTAAAATTGCTGTTATTGTTTGTATCTTATTCCATTACTTTGCCCTTTCAGTAAATTGAGGCAAGGGAAGGGGAGTAGCTTAATTTCTGGAGTTTAATTTCTGGCTGGTGTTAAAACCAGCACATAAAGTTAATATTGAAAGATGTTAGAATCACTAATTTTGCAGGAACGAGCTTTCAGATTCAGTTTGAGCAAAAGTTACATTAAATCTTTTGTTTGTATATTGCTCAAGATGCACCAAGAGCTCTAGAAGAGTGGTCAATTGTGAACTAGATCAAGCAGGTGGCAAAACGCTGGGTATTTGATGCCCCGGTTTCATGGGTCCCATCCAACCAGCTAGTGGACAGTCACATAATTTGTATCACCCTAAGCCAGAAAGAGCTTTAAAGATATATTATTGTAGAATATAATATTGTAATAATATATAATAATAATAATAATATAATAATAATAATAATAAAATATAGTAGTGTAATTGTATTGCATTGTATTAGTATCCTTACTAAAGGATTGGAAGATCTAAGATGATTCTTTTGAGGTGAAATAATTGATAAAGCCAATGTCTGTCACTTTCATAAAAGAGCACTAGTCTTCTGTTTGGATAGTAGAATCTTACTGTACAATCCCACATAAAGGCCATTCACCTGGCTCAGACGTATGTAGGACATGCAGAAAATATCTACACTAAAGAAGCTGTTGACCATGTAGTGTGGAAGCTGATAACTAGTAGAGGCATTGGAATCCCAATGCCTCTCCATTAATGATGCAAAGGGAAAAAGAAAGAAACAAAATATATTGACTTATGGAGGAGTGTGATTAGCTCTCATTTTTGCAAGCTTGAGGACCAGATTCACTGATTTACTGTAAGTACTTCAGTTGCTTTTCTGTACAAAGTAGTCATGAATTTAGTTTAATGGCAAACATTAAACTGAGTTTACAGCTGTGTTCTGTTCTTAGAGTAGTATAAACCATCTGGAGGATACTGCTAAATGTCACCCACAGAACTAAGTCCACATTTTCAGCTGATTTAATTTTAATTTTTTCTAGTAATGCCAGTTTATACCATTGTCAGTATGTATAAGATTGTTCATTAAGCCATTGTTTTGATCAAATTTTTGCTTAAATGAAGACAAGATGACAAACAGCAACAATTCTTCAGTTCTAATTGCTGTATGAAGTATGCAACAAAAATACTAAATAAACAACAAATCATTCCAACAAATGTATAATGCATAATAAGGCACAATCCCTGTCTCAGAGTTCCTGCACTGACTAAGTCTGATGGATTGTTAATAATATTATGGAATCCTAGAGTCATAGAATGTCCCAAGTTGGATATCTGTAGCCAAAGAGAAGTAAAGGGGTTTATATTTAGGACCAAGAATATATCTGTGGGGGAGGTCTAGCATTCTTGTATCATATTTAAAGAAAGGACAAAAGTTTAAAAATAGAAATTTAAAATAAAATGCAGAGAGGATGAGACAAACGTTGGGAATAAATGTTATGGTAATATATCCATGCTTACAAAACCAGATGAAATTTATGCTACATGTTCACCTTAGAGATGCAATAAAGATATTTTCAGTATTATAAAATTATCATTGAAGTCATAATAAGCTGAAAAAAACCTCAACAAATAAATAAAAAGCCCAACCAAATCTTTGTTCCCAAGCATGTTTTCTATTCACAGAAAGGAAATAAGGAATGGGAGGCAGGAGAAAATCCTGTTCCATCACCCTATCAATGCTATTGCCAAAGGGTGCTCTTTGATGTAATGTTTTTCCTACTAATAGGAACTTTTCTTCGTTTCCCATCTTTGGCTTTTTCATAATTGCCAGAGGACAAAGTTTACAACCATCATAGCTGTGATAGAAATTGGTAAAATGGTGCATATTACCTATGTATATATGTAAAAAAAGTGCTTGTATATGCATAAAATATTCCTAATTCCTCATTTTATTAATAAATGTTGTCCATTATAATTTAAATGATTACTAGATATTTTTAAGTCAGATTTCCACATTCTTTTTTTTTCTCCTTGATTTATATTCATAATCACAGTTACTGGTTTTTGTGTACCTGTAACTTTTTTCTTTTTGGTTTGGTACAAATCTCTATTTGATTGCATTTGTGAGGAAAAATTCCACTTTGACTAAAGAGAAATTGTAATCAACAAATTAATTCCATTTATAAAGCTTCCATTGAACAGATTTTTTTCATATTATTATCTAGCAGATGAATTGTTTGGTGATTGATTGGTTCTCACTTTTAAATTAAATGAGTACTTCAGAAGACTGGGGATTTTTAGGGAGAAAAACAACGACAGAAACAAAAAGGCCAAATAAGAATTATAGAGAAGTATTTGCTTGATTTTTCACAAAAGCAGAAATCAGCACCCATTTTCACCTGATTTTTTTTTTTTACTTTAAAAAAACCCCAAATCCTAAAACTTTCTACTACAACAAGGAAGGAAAATAATGGGAAAATATTTCTGAGACATTTTCATTATACAACTTTGTATTGCTATGTAAAATGTCTTCCTGACGTCTAATTATCTATTACTCAATCAAGCAAAATAGCAAATGCAATCAAGGTTCATTGTAGTAACCAAAAATTTCAATCAATAAACTCAGGGTGGTAAGTACACCACCTATAAAATCTTGTAATACACACTGTAAAAATGCTTGTGTATTGTTAGAGTGACACTCTTCTACACAATTCTTTATACGCATTATTTCATCTTTGCTGATAAATTTATTCCTTTTTTCCTCAATTTCCAGTAATATTGTGAAACCTAGAATGTAGTAAAGTGACAGCAGATTCTTTAAGAGATAAAGTTCTGCTGCATAGACTTTGACACCTCAAGTTTTTCCTTATAGATCTTCTTGTACAAACTATTAGCCAAGCAATCTATGTTTTTATTTTCCTTAATTTGCATTGCCTTTTATCTCATGAGATATTTTGTTCTTGCACTGCTAAATTTTTCCCCTGTAGCACTTTTTTATTTTTAATAATAAAAGTTTTCAATCTATTGCAAATTGAAAAATCTGCTTTACTGTCCTTTATTGTGTGATTTAAATTTCTAATTCCATATCTGCTCTACCATTGGCCCTCTGATACTATGAGTACAGCCTAGTTTTCCATTTGGTTATTTAATATGAGATTAAAATTACTGTAGGTTCCTGAGTTACAGTTCTACCTCAGACAATCTACCCAGTTGTTTGTCTCCCTGTAATCTGCTTGACTAGGTGGGATGCCTTCAGCAGGAAACTGTAAAACTGCAGTCCCTGTGGTCTTCAATAAAGAAGTCATCCCTCTAGAACAGTAGTTATACTATTCTGTTGTACCACAGTTACACTGACTCTTAGTCCCAGTAAGTCAGCTTTAGAAGTTACTTCTTCTAAACGTCCTGTAACCCCAAATTTATTTGCCTGATGTGGCATCTGATAAATCAAGAATTATAAAAAGTTGATTCTATTTTTCTGTGAAAGCAATAGTTTTCTGGAATATTGTGTAGTCTCCATTAAAGAGTATGAAGAGCAGAACTCCTGAGCACTGTAACTCTAAATGTCTTAAATTGCTTTAATTATTTATTACCATCGTTTTGTTTTTCAGTCTGCAGCCATTTCCCAAACAATTTATATTAAGTTCTTGAGAGTTAGGATGGGTCACAGACCACTCCCAATAGACAAATTAGGAGAGTCCATGCTTTTGTGAGTGTATAAAAATTTAATAATGTGCATACTAGCTGTTGAGAGTTAGCTGATGCAACTCAGAGAAAGGACCCTGGTGCTTTTAATATATTCATTTAATTCTTTGAGATGTGGTTTTCAATTTATGTGTTACAAAGAATTATGCATAAACCTTCGCTACAAAACTGAAGGATTTAATTTGCTGGGAAAACTATTTTTAGCCAGGATTATTGCTCAGCAATTTGTCCAACCATTACTTTCACCCTTCATAAACTGTATGTTTACTACTTTCCAGGTGAGAAAAGGATTTACTAACACCCAAAAGACATCAGTGTTTCTGATATGCCTTATCAGCTACCTATTCTCTGAGAGAAGCTAGTACTGTAATTATCTAGCAAGTTCATGGATTACAGAAAATCCCTTGGAGGGAGATGTGTGCATGACTGTAGCCTCAGGAGAAAAGAAGTGCATAAGAATAAACTCGTCCTCTGACCATCACCTACTTTACAGAAGGCAAGTCTGAGGACAGTTCTTTTTCTGGGTCTGCATCCTAGATGAAAGAGCAACCCCAAAATAAGACACACTATATCTAGACAATTTTCAGTGGAACTAAATAGAAAAAGGTGCTTGGATCAGAACTGAAATAAAGGCAGTCAGGCACATACAATTTCCCCCTCCACACACCCCACTATAATTTTGTCTTTGAACAAAATCATCCCATTAAGAGTTGAAAAGCAGTAAATGTTAGGAAGTCTTCGTACAGGTTATAGAGTTGATCTAATGTTAACAATGGTTTCAAAACTCATGGTCCTAAGCAGGAGTATTGCCCACTTCTGTAGGGTCCAGAATCCTTAGTCCACATTCATGATACTAGACAGGCTGAGAAGTGCTATAATGCTAAACTTACAGATTTTCCCTCATCAGTGCAAACCATTATTCTGGAAAAGATGTATGCAATGAGCTGTTGTTATTACTGTTGTTGTTGTTGTTGCCATTATTCATAGTGATAGGAATAGTATTATTAATTAGATCAATATCAATATTATTTTGGCCTGGAAAACTCAATTCCTTAAATGAGTTTAAATTCTGTAATTCTAGGTTTATCATTTCTCTCTGCTGCCCTCTGGACAGTTAGGCCCAAATTGTTAGAATATTTGTATGGGTGAATTTTGGATATGCTGTTCTAATGAAATATTTGGCATTAGTATCTATGGGTTCTGCTAAAGAGATATATGGGAGGGACACAGAATATGAAGAAGAGTTAAGCAGAAAAAGGAAATGTGGGACACTGAAAATTTCATAAACACATGCAGATCAGCTGCAGAAGTTTCTCACTGGCTGGCTCCAATGACATAGTGTGAAAATTCTGGGAAAACTTCTCTCAGACACACTGTCCTGCGGACCTGCCCAGAAATTTGCCTGGCTCCTCAACTGTTGTGGATTTGAGTCTAATTTTCTTTCTTAAAATTCAGTACTCTTATACCATTGTGCTATGTAAACTTGTTAATTATTTCTCTAGATTCAGCTTGTTCATTGTGGCTGTTCCACATTTCACTATCTTTCTCAAATTTTCAATTAATTCCTCTCTATTTGCAAGTAGGTCAAGGATGGCTTCTCCTCTGGTTGGTACATGGTTGGCTGTCTTTGGTTACTAGGAGATAATTCCTCTATAAATGGTGTTTTGTGATTCTGAGTACCTTGAGGTTTTGTCCAGGAAATTTTAATTCCTGCAGGTCTCGTCATATACCATCTGTCATTTCTTTGTTTATAATTCCTTGCAACTTTACCTCAAAACTGAAACATTCCATTTGTTAACAAAGATTTGTGGAGTTGTCCCATATGTAGGCCTGAAGTTTTCAAATGACTTAAAGGAATTATGCACTTATTTTTGCTTGGGTTTGTTTTGAGTTGTTTTTTTTTTCCTTTAGTATGGAGTAAATTAGATCTACCCAATAATGCTGGGCTATTTAAAATCCTAGTAAGAGTTCTGCTTCCAGCTAGCTTTTCCTTTATATACACAATTGTCTCTATAGTATATTGGAATTGTAGTTGCAAGAATCATCTTTCATAGGCATACTTTCAATAAAGCACATTATGTTATTGTAATACCATCATTTAATATTATTCCTCTGTCTTTCTGTTATCTTCTCCGTTCTGTTTTTGCAATTATCAAAGTATGTAGTTTGTTACTTACTCTTTTACTGTTGCCAGATTTTTTTCACCATGCACTCTATATAAGATTCAGTGTTTTATTAGCAACAGTTTGAATTCTCAGTGTGTACCAGATGGAGTTAAAAGGAAGCTATTTTTCCCTCTTCTAAATGCTAACAGTAGTTTAACACTTTTCTGAAGAAATGTACCAATTCTGAACTTAGGTTAACTAGTCATATGTCAAAATGTGGTAAGTCTCAGCTCAGACTACTGCAACATGCAAGACTTGCAGCTGTTATCATTAATAATACAGAACAGGGAGACAATTGTAATATCTGTTGAAATCCTCAGTATCATAGAAATTATGATCAGCAAATCTTTGACATGATTATTTTATCAGTCTATAGTTTGTGAATACTAATAAGATGTACTTTGACACAGGCATCATGTCTGAACTAAAAAGCCATTACTGAAATTATAATATAAATACAATGTGGAATGAAAGGCTAATAACGAGTGTGCCAGATGTTATACTCTGAATGCTTAGAATATTTATGGACTGTTCCAGTCAGTTGGTGGATGCTCTGGACACATGGAACATTTGAGAAATACAGCATTGGAATATACTGAATAATACAGTATGATACAGATGTTTTCTAGGGGATGGTAGTTACTGCATTCCTGACTAAGCACTGGAAAGAAAATTGGAACTTCAGTCATGTGGAAAAGGGGCCTTGGTGCAAATTCTACTACTGGTTAAATAGCATTCATCTTTTTAGTGATGACTGGAAAAGAGTACTATTTTCGTCTGATTCAAAAACAGAGAAAGACGGGAAGAAAACAATCAACAGAGACAGCCAAGCACTTTCAAGCACCTATTAATTGAATTATGGAATTAATCTACCAATATTCTACAGGTTAAATCATATTCTTAAATGTATGCAAAAGCTATCTATTGCTTTAGTGTATACTTCTTTTTGCTTCTGGTTTGTCCCAAACAATGTCTGTGTTATTTGGGAAGTTGTCTGGTCACTGATAAACTTTGACAAACAGAATATGTATCTCTGTGTTATTACAAGTAGTAGGCTATAAGAAGTGAGAAGTGCAGCTGTAAGAGGACTGAAGTTTTGTGTCTAGATGAAAAGCACTCATTTCATCAGGAAAAATCATGACCAAAGACTGAGATCCAACTGTAGGTACTCCAGTGAGATCATGAAGAAATGAGAGGGACAAGTAACTTTTACATTTATCAATACTTCATTATTTTTCCTCAAATCCTGGAACCCATTAATCTAAACTGAACACTATTGGCTACTTTAAAGTGTTGCACTGCTCCTGACTGAACTTCATGAGGTTCCCATCAGCCCATTTCTCCAGCCTGCTGGGATCCCTCTGGATGGTTACAGGACCATCAGTGACTCCTCCCAGTTTTATGCCATTAGCAAAGTTGCTGAGGGTGAACTCTGCCCCATCATCCAGATCATTAAGGATATTAAGCAGGACTGGACCAACTATTGACCACTGGAGTACACCACTAGTCACTGGTCTCCAACTTGCCTCTGTGCCACTGATCATGACCCTCTGGGTCTGTCCATTCATCCAGTTTTCAATGCACCTCACTGTCAACTTATATAGCCCATACTGTATAAGTTTGCTCAGCTTGTCTATGAGTATCTTAAAGGAGACAGTGTGAAAGATCTTGCAGAAGTTGGAGGAGATAATATCTACTGCTCTACCCTCATCTTCCAGGACAGTAGTTTCACCACAGAAGTTCATCAAGTTTGTCAAGTGTGTGTTCCCCTTGGTGAATCCTTGTTGACTGTTCCTGATGGCTGTCTTCTTTACATGCCTGAAAATAGGGTTTAGGTTTTGTTTAGCTCTTTAAAGACCTTCAGAGGTTCTTAGGTGAGGCTGACCAGTTCATGGCTCCTGGGTCCTCCTTCTTGCCCTGTCTGAAAATAGAAATGAATTCAGCAAACTTTCTCATCAATTGTGGCTGTATCCCCTCATGGATGATGGATTTATGTATGTCTGGTTTGCTTAAGTATTCCCTAACATTATTCTTTTCCACCAACTGTGCATCTTCTTTTGTCCAGATTTTTCCCGTTGTTTCTGGTACCTGGGATTCCTGGAGTGGTTTTAACAGTAAATACTATACTTTCTAAGCAAAGAAGGTATTCAGCACTTCTGCATTTTCTGTGTCTTGTGAATCATTTCTCTCATTCAACAGTGGTTATCCTTGTGTGTTTGTATCATCTCTATTTTTGTATATGCAGATTGAGAGAAAATGTAAACTTCAGGGGTTTTTTCAGCCAAAAAATCTCATGCTGGAACACATTAAAAATAAGGAGGCAATTGCCAAAGGGATGTAGCTTTCTGAAGTGCCCTGTGTCAGCCAGTGAAGTACAAAAGTCTATTAAAACTTCAAGTTTATTAAAGAGTTTTCAGGGAAAATACATGGAACATTATTTTAATTAAGAAGAATGGCCAAATGATATCATTGTGTCTGTTATAAAGGTTAGATAGAATGAGTTTGAGATCAAAGATTAAATTTTTTCTGGATCCTGTAGTGAATTTGGTGTGGGTGAGGGAATGTCTGGAAGAAATAATATCCTCCACCATTAGGGAGTTCTAGAGTGCTCTCAGAATGTGAAAACTAGCTGAGATTTCCTCAGGAATTGTGCTCCAGAGGGAAGTTCTTACAGGTAATTCTCTGATAAAGACAAACCCTGCTCTATCTAGGAAACAAGGCTGTCCATCATACAGTAATAGTTTGAAGTGAATGCTTAAACCCCAGGAATTCCAATGAGGTGTATCACAATCATTAAACGAACACTGAGGGAAACTAATCTCAGAGCCGGTCATTAGCTAACAGTCCTGAGAAGCTGACTGCAATTTCCCAAAGTCATTGAGGAAACTAAGTCTCATTCAACAGAGAAAAAAATAATCCAAAATCCTGAATGCCTTTGTGAATCTTGGCCTGAGGCAATATTGGTTTAAACTACCTTTTATTCAGGCTGTGAAAGGTTTTGAAATGGACTTATATTACTCTGGAGACAGGTGCCAACCATCATTTATAAGGTATCCTAATATGATGCTTTTTCAAGCCCATTTCTCACAAATATTTCACTATGCATGAAACTATAAAACGTTATTTCAGACCAAGAAAAGTAATGACAATTTTCTAGCTGGGATGATGGGCTTGGGGGTTCAAACATGCACCTCAGAGGTGAAATATCTAGTTTACAGACTTCAATTTAGTGTTTTCTAAATACAAGATAGAATATGTTTTACAGAAAAGGTTAAATTGAAAAGGCATTGTAAGATTCTGTTTTGGATGCTTTTTTTTAAAGAAAATATCTTACAGGCCCAGCCTTTATCAGGAAGAAATAAGAACTGAACCTCTAGTGCATCTTTAGATACACTCAATAGATTTCCTAGCTATTTAATTCTTAAAACTGGGGATGTAAATGGAAGTTTGATATCTTCATTTAAGCCACCGTAATAATTTTTAAACTTACCAAATATTTGGAATAATTACAACTGTATTCTCCAGCAAATAAGTAGCTTGCCAAAATGCAACGTTTTAGCTCTTTTTCATCCATTGAAATGATACAGCTAGTGAAGTAACAGTAGTGGTTTTTCTAAACCAAGAAAGCTAGTGTCTGTCTGGTAAGGCTTGCAATTAAAATTTTATTTGAGATCTATTAGGATTTCTTTTGAATTGCCAAATCATTTGGTGCAGATCATTCCAGAGCCAGCAGATGATACAATAGTTTTGTCATTATTAGTCTGAGCTAGACTTGAAACAGTGACCTAGAGGTAAAAAGTGTCCATATTGTATTTCCAGTCCCCTGAATGAAATAGCTCCCATAGGATTCATACTTAGCAATAACAACAGTTATACTGAGCAGAAAAACTATAGATGATTTTTTTTTGCTTCTGTCTTAGGTAGATTTGTTACCACCAGTTATCGTATTTACATCTTACAGGCCTCTGGGTAATAGGGCTTGTATAAAAAAGTCATATTCAGCAAAATTAACAGGTTTCTGGGGATTTTTTTTTAGCTTCATATTAAGGGACTTTTGGCGACAACAACAGATTCTAAGGTGTAACACCAAACCTAAAAATTCCCTTTGTCCACAATTATGAAGTAATTGGGAACGAAGTGGTATGCTAACAGATGAAATGCTGCAAGGCTTGAGACTTGTATAATGCAAATCTCAATATATTTTCCTTCCATAAAAATTTACGGTAGAGGTCATTCTTCTATACCATTAACATATATTTTAAAATCTGAAAGAGGGCAAAGCAGCTGTAAACCAGCTCTATAGTGACATTGTTACCTTGTCGTTTAGGCTTATGAATGGATTTTGCTGCATGAAGAGGTGATGTGAAGGGTATCCATGTTGCCTGCTGTGAGAGCATTCTTTTAGACTACGTACGGATGAATATTAGGAGAAACAAAGAATGGCATCCATGCAGCCTGAGAGGATCTGAAGAGCAGGAACAATTTATATCTAAATGACCATCCAGCCCACACTTGAGGATGAGGAGCAGGAACAATTCTGATTGTTCTTGAATTCTGAGGAGCAGGAACAATTTATATCTAAATGACCATCCAGCCTACACTTACATAAATATTTTGTTTACCATAAAAACTTATGATGTTTAGTAGAATACTTGACAGAATACTCCATTTCTCAACACCATATAGGGGCACTCGCACTATGGACAGGTACCTTGGCCCTATATGTTAATTCGAACTCCATACAGATTTATTAATGAAGAATAAATGCAAACTCCATGCAAAACAGAAATTCTTCAGCAAAGGACTGAGTTGGCCTGTCACAGAGCAGAATGCAAGTGTAAACCAGTTCAGAGGTATTGTATACATCGGGACACTGAGAAATGAGTACCAACTTGGATATCCCTGTACCGAGCAATATGTAGCAGTGTACACTAGGACTGGTTCTTCTGCTAGTTTTAATATGTGTATAACAAATTACTATGATTTTTGATGTTCATTTTATTTTGTCTTTATTTCCTGTAGTTCTTTAAATATCCTGGTGGATATTTATTAATAACACTTACATGTATATCTTTTAATAGAAAATATTAATATCTTTTTTGGGGTTTGTGTTTTTTTCCTATGCATTTGTGACTAAATAAGTGTCCTGAGGACATAATCCTTTAAAATAAGCTATAGAAAAAACAGGTTTTTAAGACTGGAGATGAAAAAAAGACCAAATATTTCAGCTATCTTAAAGTTGATCATTAAAGGAAAGCAACAGTAATTTTAAATTGGTATCTAGATGTTTTCCTTCACATTGCACAAATTTCAGGGGCATTTATAAGTACAAAGTTGTACTCTAAGCTCTCCTGAAGTTTCTATTAGTCTAGCATATTTTTATTAATAGTCTGAGAAGAGATTGAAATGAGCAATTCAGCATTTTAGGTAAAAATCAGAACACAGAAATTAAGAATGTAATTGCCTAAAAATAATTTTTGGTACTATTTGATAGGATGCTTGAGATATTTACCTGGGGCAAGCAGGTATGACACAATATCTGTAGAAAATCATGCCTGCCTTTCTGCTCCTAGACAGACTGCCAGAGGACAGGTGACAATCCTAGATCATCTATGAAATGGTCTTAAATTTAAGTGACTTGGTAGACCACTAATAAACGTTAGTAATTATCTGTGTGTGATTTTACCCAACAAGGTTTAATCTTTCTTTTAAGTTAAATATAGATATTCAGAAATTGAATCCTCTTTCTAGATCAATTGAATAGTTTATTTTAGCTTGAGTGGCATTTTCTTGCTGCTAAGCAAATACTCTGAATTTGAGATTGTTCCATATTTTTGTCATTAACCAGTTTGACTATTTCTAATTATGTTTTCCTTGCTCTTTGTATATGTCATTTTGCAAACAAACACAAAGAAACCCCATGTAGTTTTGCATTCAGCTCACAGAGGTATAATCTGTTCCCTTTGCTGGAGGAAATCCTCAGTGATGTGTTGCCAATATTTCAACAAGAGACTCTCACAAATCATTCTCCCCTTAAGCCCATGTTAAATCCATGCATGAGGAGCATGTGTACTCCAGAGAGGAATGGCAATAGACTCATTTGTTTCTAATTTGATGTGAAAATGCATTCATATAAACATAACCAAGAAAGATAGGATCTTATTTGGCAAACAGACTGGTATGAAGCTCCTGGAAATATCTAGACTATGTTCCTTAGCAAAAACATACTGATAAAAAAGATGTGTGCAGATAGATTTATTAGGGTAGCACTGTACTTTGAAACAGCGTGTGAGCAATACTGTTATTCATTATCTATTGAGATGTAATACATGGTCAGGTGTTTGTTTTCCTCACTATGGTATCTTTCATTTGATAAACTCCTAAGAGTTCCCAAATTAAAAATGTTGCATGTACAGTACCCACACTACAAAATTTAGGATATTGTGAAAAAGGTTTCCTCCATCTCACATTGCATTATGACAACCTTACAACATCACGTGTGTGTGTGTGTGTGTGTGTTTCAGCATCTCCCAGGGCAATTACAAGGGTTTAGGAAAACACTATTGTATGAGGATTATCCTTAAGAGTTTTCAGAGAATGGGGCTAACATAGTGAAGATCAATATTCCTAAGGATCTTTGCATAAATGTGATATGGGGAGAATAAGAACATTCTGCATAGGCCTTCTTCTGACAGTGGCTGAGAAATGTTCATGAGAGCCATAACCTTTAGACTACCATAAAACAAGCTGTCATTCTATGCTTTTAGAACTGTTTTGCATTACACAGATAAATGAATTATTTATCTGCTGAAAAAAGAGGAATGCAACAGAAGCAAGTATGACACATCCTGTTCTCGTGTGCTAGCAGCAGTGTTGTGTGAGGGCAAGCAAACATGAATAGTCCACCTCTTTTCTTATTTACTCTGTCATTAGTATTTTGCTGTTACTCTTCACTCTCTTATTCAATTGTTGTCTCCAATAACTGTTTTATCTGAACCTGTACTCTTTACCTTCTGTGCCTGCAGTTCTCCTCTCCATCCCATCACACGGGGAGGGGAAAGGAGAAGTGAGTGAATGTGTGGTTTGGAAGAGTTTAGTGGGAAAACTGAATTGGAAACTACCATTCCTAAATGACAACAGCCTTATTTGGCACCCAACACAAGGCACAAAGTATTGAGGCAACAACAGATTTGCCCAGAACAGGCTGGAAAGAAATTTGATCTAAGCATTTGCTGTATAGGTACTGAGCCACAGGTCACAATGTTACTTGGTCTGTTCATGTGTGTGTGGTACCTAACTCTGCATACATTCCTGTATATGTAATATGTGATGCTTGTGATGATATTTTTCAGAGGAGGGAGAGGAATCAGGATTGCTTTGTTGCTGTACTGTGTGATCTCAGCTTATGACATGATAACAAGGGCAATGAGAGTCAGTTGGGATGTGTATTTAGTGTTGCTCTCCTACCCTTGCCTCATGGGCTGCCTTTGGGAGTCCATTAGCAATCATACCCAGTCTGTGGGGGGAACAGGGAAGGATGATTTCTCCCAGCTTTTCATCCCTTTTTCCCTCTTCAGGCCAGTCACAACAGCTTTCGAGGATTTTGAATTTCCTTTGAACATTAAGGAAAGCATGTTCTTGTTGCTAGGTTTGCCAGGTCTCCTCAGTGCAGTCCACAACATGTTCAGAGTTACAAAAGAGATTTTTTAGAAGGGTCCTTCAGAGATCTGCCCCGAGAGTGGATAGTCATGAGTGGCATGGAAGATGAGAGAAAACAGGCCAGCTTTTGAAGGACTAGTCTGCTCCAACGGTTTGGAAGTCCACCCCTGAACAATTCAGGACCCTGATAAAGAGGCAGGACATTTGAAAGAAAAATGCTGTTGCAATTCCACAGAGGGGTGAAGTTATGCAATGAGCTGGGCCCTGGCTACTATTTAGCAGACACTGCTCGTCACTAGAGAGCACCCTCAGGAGGAACTAGAGGAAAGCAGACCGACAGGCACTGTGTCCGCTCAAACCACAGCTGAACTGGAGAAACGACCCATGCTGGTAGCAATTGCTGTTATAAAGAAGAAATCCAAGACCAAATCAGTTCACTTAGTGAGGGATTAAGGGGAAATAGGGCCCTCATAATATTATTATTTATTTGCTGTTTCCAGTAAATTGTTCTTATCTCAACCTGTGATTTTTATCTATTAAGCCTCCAATTCTCCTCTCCATCCCACTGCAGGAGGAGTGGGAGGGGGAGGGAGGAGTGAGAGAGCAGCATCTAGTTTGGAGTGGTTCAGTGGGAACACTAAATGAAGGAATACCATTCCTAACCCATGACACATAGTAACCCGATAGAACAGATCCATGTGTTCTGGATATCCCTACAAGGTGATATATCAGATAAATTTTGACCCCCTTGAACTAAGTGAATATTTTGACATGAAAGTCAATGAATTCACCATTTCATTGGTCTCCTCTCTTCTCCAAGATACATAACATTGACCATTCCGACTATATATTACAAAACCACACTTTTCTTTAGATCTGTCCTTTAACTTTCATTCCTTCCTGCCAACAGACTGTCGTGTGCAGGGGTGCTTACTCATTTTCACTTGATGATCAGGAAATTGATTAGAATGCAATGAAGGATAACAAAGTTGATTAAAGGCTTCCCAACATTCACTTGCAGAAAAAAAAAGCTTTAAAAACTAAATATGTCTAACTTGGTTAAGATATAAAACAAAGGTGATCTGATAATGTGAAGAAATATCTGATGCCTGTCAGCATTTCAAATGAAAAGATAACAGACTGTTACAGGAGGAATTGGAAGGAATGGTATGAAAATACTCACAGGAAAACAATGTTTTGAACTTCAGAGAATAAAATTCAGTCAGTGGATCAGATCAACAACAGACTGAAAATGATGGAAAACCTCAAATATTATGCCTCATTTCATCTTTTCATAATACTGTTCAAAGAAATAACAAAATGGCATTGTTTAGAGTGTGGAGCTCAGAATGGTGAATTTTAATTTGAGCTTGGCTACTGACTCATGAGAGAAAATGAAGGGATTATTTCCTTCAAGGCAAGAATTCCTAAGTATAACGTGGCGATAAAAAAAGACAACTTATTTTTAGGAATGCAGGGAAGAGAAAATGGCTTTAAAATATGAAGTAAATTTATAAAAATGAAAATGGCATGTGTATCGGGATTTTCTGACTGTTGCCTAAAGTAGTAATTTGATTTCTTAAACGCATCACAAAATATAGATGTTGCAGCAGAACACTGAGGGTAAAAGAAAAGTTTTTGAGTTTTACTCTGGAGCAGATTAGAGTTTCAATGTCGCTTGGAAAAAAATAGAATGCATATAACGAAATTTTTAACACTGAGTTGTCTCAAAAGCAATATATCTCTTTATATGCATACACACGTACATCAGGTAAGAAATGCAAACTCAAGAGATTAGTCAAATTATTAAAATTATAAAGCCTTCAAGGCTCTGTGAATATGATAGGCCTCTAAAATTTATATAAGCAGTACCTATTAATTACAGGTAATAAAATAGGGCTGCCATTCCTCCATTCACAAGAAAGAAAATTATTTTTAAAATCTGTCTTGGTCAGATTATGTTTCAGATTATTTGTAACTATGACTGCTTTAAGAATTTTAAAGGATCACTTGCTATTAACTTAGCTTCTGTAAGTCTCTAAATAATTGTCTGCTTTAATTCAGGTAGACATTTCAGAAGACAGGACACAAGTTAATTTCTCTAGTGATCACCAGGAATCAGGTTCACTAGCTCTGGGTGTGTGTATCCTTGTGATAGTGTCCTGTATGATCCAGCATCACTGAAACAGAAACAGCATTAATTAAACAGAAAAAGCATTAATTAAACAGAAAAAAAACAGATTTAAGTGAGGAAACATGGGTAGCAGTGAGTAAATTTGACTCTTTAAGCAGATCATCAAGTACACCAGTGTGTGCCTGCATCCCAGAAAGCAAATGGTATCCTGGGCTGCATCGAAAGCAAAGTGGCCAGCAGGTCAAGGGAGGGGATTCTGCCCCTCTACTCTGCTCTGGTGAGACCCCACCTGGAGTCCTGCATCCGGCTCTGGGGTCTCCAGCACAGGAGAGACATCAACCTGTTGGAGCGAGTCCAGAGGAGGGCCATGAAGATTATTAGAATGATGGAACAACTCTTCTATAGGAAAAGGATGAGAGAATTGGGATTGTTCAGCTTGGAGAAGAGAAGGCTCTGGGGTGACCTAACTGTAACCTTCAAGTACCTGATGGGAGCCTACAAGAAAGATGGAGAGAAACCTTTTGCATGGGTGTGTAGTGACAGGACAAGAAAGAATGGCTTTAAATGGAAAGAGAGAAGGTTTAAATTAGAAAGAGATTTTTTACTGCGAGGGTGGTGAGGTGCTGGAACAGGTTGTCCAGAGAAGTTGTGGACGCTCCATCCGTGGAAGTGTTCAAGGCCAGGTTGGATGAGACTTTGAGCAACCTGGTCTCATGGAAGATACCCCTGCTAATAGCATAGAAGTTGGAACTAGATGTTCTTCGAGGTTCCTTCTGGGTCAGGCTGTTCTATGGTTCTATCAGCAAATGTAATGTAGGGGAACATGTAGGGTCAGCATATATTTTCTCCTTCACTTCTGAATGAACTGAGAACTAGCAGTTTCAACAGATGTATTTCTGTAAACAACACAGAACCTATATTCATTTAAACAAGACCTTATTTATGACATTATAAATGTAAACAATCATGTATTTAAGGTAGAATATGATGCAAAATATATTGTCTGTCCTGACGCTAAAACCAAGAAAAACAAGCTATGTAAAATTAGAATCATTATAAGATTTATAGCAGGTGAGTTATAAATTCATCATGACAGGGAAATTGACATTTTAAAGAAAATTGCATAAAATTTCTTCCAGAAGTATTTTTGTGAACATCTGAATACATTTCTGTAAAGCCTATCAGAAAATTTATAAGATCCCAATAGAATGAAAAAAAAGCAAGATGAACTGAAAACATTCTATGCTTCAGTTCAGCATTTTTTTTCATTTTAAGAGTGACTAATGGTCAGATAAAATTAGTTACCAGTTGAGATTACTGAAAGATGAGGCAATGATATAGAAGGTTAACTAGGACCATCTGATCAGTTTCTCTCTCCTGCTGTGTATTACAGATTACATTTTTTGCAGCAGTCATCTCAAAGTCAAGATTGCATCAAAGGCAATAATTGTGTCTGACTAAAAATGTATGCTATTTAACTAAACTGAAATAATATTTTTTCATGGTTTAATTACCCTCACTCTTTGATATTTGTACCTTATGCCCTTAATGAATTTGCCTGGCTTCAGCTTCCATTGATTTTTACTTGATGTTTCTTTCGTTTCTATGCTAAAGAGACTTTTAATAATGACTGTTTTACTTCTAAGGAATACATAAACCATAATCAAATAATTTCTTAATCTTCTTTTCATATGTTGAATTGGCTTAATTTTTAGCTATACTTCTCTGGGAAGAAAAAGTCTTCTTGGTTGTAAAGAGCAAGGTAAACTTGTTTTCTTGCCCAGATCTCTTTCATCCAATATACAGTCATGTAGTGATCCAGATTTGGAGAACAATGCTTGACAGCACTTGCAGTGTAGTTTTCTGTATGAAGAGTAAGCAGGACAATACTTTTTATATTTTAACAACCCTAAAAAGGTGATTATTAGAAGACTCAGGAATATTTTAGTACTAACAATAATGCCATATGAAAGAAAACGTAAAATCCCTTTCCATATATCCAAGTTCCTACTTCATACTCACTCTATGCCAAGGACTAAAGCAATTTACAAAAAAATATTTTTATTACTACGACATAGTTGCAGAATGCAATGTACGTGCATCTCACCATTATGATCCTCAATACTTTCTTAGAAATACTTTCTCATATGTCAAGTTATGATCTATCTAATTACACACTAGCAGTTCTGTTTCTACAGTGTGTTATTTAACAGTATATTTAATAGTGTGGGAGCCAGGTCTTCAGTATAACTGTCCCATTCTGATCAGTATTTATTGGCACTTTTTTCATTTGAAAATGTTAGCACCAGAGGTTATTTATTCATGGGAGTGATTAAAATTTTGGTCAAAGCAGATATTTTATATATACAGGTAACAAATAGAATATACCCTATTAATAAAATAATTATATATAATATGACATATATGAAATGTATTATATTACATTATATTATATTATATATTAGTATATAATATTAATCACATTATAAGTGTCAGGGACAAATATTATTTAAAACATTTTTAATGTTTAATTAAAACATTTTTAATGTTTAATCACCATCATTATGGTGATTTACATGGATAAACACTTCTGATAACTCACTTATCCATTTCCAAATTCTTTTCATGGAGGCATTATCTTTAGTCTACAGTCTTAATTGTTGAAGGAGAATACAGTTTAGCACTCCTGAATTAAAAGAATAGAGTACCTTCACCATCCACCATTCTAATGTGCTTGAAGAATTAATTCATGGTTTTTGGCAAGGTCTATTTTCTGTTATATCAAACTGGCAGGGACCAATTATATTCTTTTCATTCTATCAGTGGAGTCGTGTATGCGTATTCCATTAATGTGCCAATACTAGATGTCAGACTAACTGTTCTAAAGTTATGTTATTATCATCTTTGTTGAAGAATATTTAATGTGTACTGTTAGTTTCCAAATGTCAAAGATTTTGGGTACTACCTATTTAATCAATAATTACAATTTAGAGCTAAAAAATTGGAGCAAAAACGTACTGTGTTATGGTCTTGACACCTATAGAGCTGTATACGGCACTAAAAGGCATCAAATAAGGGAAGAGACTCTGTTATCTAATAAAATGTTCCCTATAATTAGATAAAGGTATATTCCTCCAGACCTGAGCAATAAAACTCTTCTTCTAAGTAATAAATAGGGTGAAATGAAGTCCATAATCTCAAAACTTTCATTTATGTATTTTCATGGAAAATTTCAGGAGAGTGGGAAGTTATCATTAAATTCATTCTTTACATATATCCTCTTTTCAAGATAGACAACTTCACAGAGACTTCACAAATCTGACACTACCTCTCATCTTCATTTCTATTAATGAAGGTGGGACAAGCACCACACGTTAAACTGAAAAAAAGATGATACTATGTGCCAGTTCTTTCAGCTATGAAATCCTATTACACTAGAAGAGCTTTCATTGTGCACATCACAAAGTAGCTGCAGAATTTTATTTTGGAAGGATCCTACTTTCAGTCTCAGTAATGATTTAACAAGGTTTTACAGCCAGTGCACCCACATCCTGCATACCTTGAAAGTGTGTGCCCATCTTTAAAATAGTGTTGGAAGGAAGGTTATCTGGTTTCCCCAGGTGACAAATTAACTGAAACGAGAAATGTATCCAGCTTTAAGCTTTCCAACATCTTACCTCTTAGTATAATCTTGAATCTTCTACCATGTTAACAATGTGGAAATGTATAGAGAAATTACCAACATTTTATTCTCCTGGTGAAGAAGCACAGTTGTTTTGGCAATCAACACCACAAGATAGTGTTTGGAAAGGAGCTCTGTGGCTGCCACTGAACCACATTTGATAGAGCACAAAGCCAAGGACACTGTTGGGACCCCTTTCTTTCCCACTCACAACTACAATTTTCCTGGCTTAGCTGTCTGCCATACTCAATGTTTTCCTATTTCGGCTATTCAAAAGCAGGTCTTGTTGTCCTCTTTTCCCAGTACATCTGAAAAGCAGATTTATTCAGAAATTATAAGGATTGGGAAATAATTTTCAGCTACAGCTCAAACATACGTGTTAAAATGGCATAACTTTTACAAAAGAAAGTAAGAAGAATCCTTAGCTATAGAAAAAAAAAAGACTTCATCATTCTTTCGTATTTGCAAGAGAGAAATGGCATTGCATATACCATTGGGCTAATTCTTACATGCCATTTATCTGTGTACTTTTGTCCACTTTGATAAACCCAGCATGCATGGATGATTTCTTACCTGAGCCCTTGGGATTAGAAGGTGTTGTTTACTCATTATCTAGGAATAAATGATTCAAACTCAGCAATTGAGATAATGGACAAAATTGGGGAATGTTAACCTCTATTAACCTCCATTTTACACTTCCTATACCTTGTCCAAATTACTTTGATCTCTTGGTAATATTTTACGACAGCCTTTTTGACAATAGGATTTTTCAAATTAGGAATAGGATAATAGTTTGTTTATTTGCTTCATTATCCTATATAATGAAGAAGGTATATGTTGCCATAGGGACAGGAACTGCGACATAAATACATGTACACACTACTTCTGGGCCATGACGCCAACTTTTTAATAAAACAAGGCCTTTTTATAATATTTCTCAGCATTCATGTCACATGTTCATTGGCTGCAGAAAATGACAATATAATACTATTTGTTACCCATACTTAGCAGGTAAATACTATTGGTTACCTATTCTTAGAAAGAAAAACAAATTATTTGATTAGAATACATTCCTTATACATATCAACTAATAACTCCCCACCGCAGGTGCAGATAGCGTCTTCCATTGTTGTGCTTCTAGCCTCTATCAGTGTCATGTTCTTATGGATAAACTGAATTCTTCACACGGGTACAGCTGAGTTCTTCTCACGGTACAGACTACATTATTTTCATGGGTACAGAGACTGCATTATATTCATGGGTACAGAGAAATTCTATCAATGGCTATATCCATAAAGCTTGCAGATCAATTGTCTATCTCCACGGTATAGATTGTATTTTACAAGCCAGAACCCAGAAGATACTTCTTGCTAATTCTATAAGTATATAATTAACATATAACTGAGGTTTTGTGAAGTTATTTAACTAACCACAAGAAAACCAAAATTGAAACACTTTTTAATAATTGTCCGTATGACTTATGATGATGTATCACAGAATCTGTGAGGCAAAACTAAAATGGAAGTGTTTTTTATTCTAAGCTTCAGGCTTCAAAAATCATAACTTATGATTCCATGTAGTTTTAGCCAGATGGCTTTCCATCGGTATGATTTAATAGTGAAGTGTTGGATGCAACTTCACACTCATGCTAGAAAATTACTTGCATTTATAGCAGAATGTTTTCACAAAATCATTCCATATCCTGGATTGGAAGGGACCCACAAAGATCATCGAGTTCAGCTCCTGGTTCTGCACAGGACAGCCCCAAAAGTCACACTATGTGCCTGAGAGCATTGTCCGAACACTTCTTGAACTCTAGTAGGCTTGGTGCTGTGACCACTTCCCTAGGGAGTGGGGTGGGTTGCCCTTGGTTGGACACCAGGTCCCCACCAAGCCACTCTACCACCCCCTTTCCCAGCTGGACAGGGGAGAGACAATGAGATGGAAAACAACTCATAGGTTGAGATAAGGCAGTTTACTAAAGGAAAAGCAAAAGTTTGCAAAAGCAAAAGCTGTGGGCCAGAGAGAGAAACAGAAAAAAACTGATGAAGTATAAACACTGCTCAGAAACAGCTAAATCATTGGTGTGTTATCAACACTGTTCTGATCAAAAATGTAAAATGTAGCATCATACAGGCTGCTGTGAAGAAATTGGTTCCTTTCCTGCCAAAGCCAGTGTCATTTCATGTGGGAGCCACACATGCCTCAGTGAGATATTAGACTTAATTCTTAGGAGATCAGGACCTAAAAACACAGTTCACATCAAAATAAAATCTAGGCACAGTTATCACTCCAGTCTCTCTTTCCTGGATGTTAACCAAAGCAGCTGTCCTGTTGGATAAAACTGCATGTGTCATTAAATCTTGTTTTGGTCTTCTTTAGAGGGAAGGATAATGTTCTCTGTGGAAGACCAAACTGATTCCTTCAGTCTTTAAGATCTTTCAGAATTTTCACTGGAAGGCATTTTACTTTCCTTTCAAAGTTCAGCATCTGTCTAAACATGTGTGCTCTTGAAAACAAGTGAAGTCTCTATTACTCTTCCTTCCTAGGGCAATTAATGAGCATAGAGGGAATATGTAAAGAGGGAAAATAAATTAAAGAAATATTTGTGTAATCCTGACAGTACATTGTAAGTCAACAAAATCATGCTGTTGGGATTGTGTCGAAGAGAGTCCCAAACTAATTTTCGTGCACTTAGCAGCTGTTTTTAAAAAATGTCTTGTCCCTCCAGTAAATATTATTTGCACATTCCCTAACCTATCTCTTTCTTTGCCAAGTTGAGCTTTAACACATTTGCTTATGTGGTTTTTCTAATGTGAAAGAAATAATGTGTGTTCATGTATCCAGATTCTATTCAAATATTTGTATTTCTCGTAAAGCCCCTATTCATTTAAGAAACAAAAATAAAGTCAAATTTACAAACAAAAACCATAATGTTAACTGTTGTCATGCATGCTATATGGCATAGCTTTTCAATAACTTCTGCATAATTGCATGTCAATTCATTTTTAGTTTCATATAATTTAAATGTTTGATTTCATGTCTCTTTTCAATGAGCATTTAATCCATATTTCACTTAGGTCAGTATTTGTCACCTTGACAGCTCTTTTCCTGAAATATTCTTCATGCCATTCCCTCGGTTCCTGTCACTGGTCACCACAGAGAAGAGAACAGTGTGTGCCCCTCCACTTCCCCTCATGAGAAAGCTGTAGGCTGCAATGAGGTCTCCCCTGTCTCCTCCAGGCTGAACAAGCCAAGGGACCTCAGCCACTCCTAGTATGGCTTCCCCTCTAGGTCCTTCACCATCTTCGTAGCCCTGATCCCTGATCTTGATCAAATTTGTCTCAACAGTTCTGAGAGGAACTAACGGGTTGAATTGTGGGTCTGATAGCAAATATTCTTAACAAACCTGTGTGGTAGGTTGATTCCAGCTAACATCCAAGTACCCACAGAGGCACTGGCTCATGTCTCTGTCCCAGAGGGACAGAGGAAAAAAATAGGAAAGAGCAAGACTGAGAAACATTATGGATTTAAATAAAGACAGGGTTATAATTTGTCAAGCACTATTTTGGGCAAAACAGACTTGGCTGTGAAAATTTAACTTCATTTATCAGTAATTAGCATAAATATTAATTACTGACTTAGGTATTGGCAAACCAACACCCTGCCCCCTGACCACCAGCAGCAGCATAGGCAGGCTGCTGTCCAAGTGTAATGTGTGAAGCTCTCAAATCACACTGCTGCTGGTGAGCCAAGGGTCAGCATGACTCTTACCTGCATTCAAAAGTAATTTGCACGATTGACTGTTGCTGTCAGATGACCTGGACACCAAGTGTTCCTGACAGTGCACCGAAGCCACAGCATTAGTTATGATCCTATGTTCGTTACTAGCAATTGGGTGAATTTCCATATGGGCACATTTCTGCTCATCTTTCCTACTGCCTCAATAAAGCTTTGTTAATAAATTGTTGTCAGGCTACATTACTGTTCAGACCAGAGACATAGAGATGACAAACAATAACATATCTCTCCTCACCCTTTCCCAGGCTAAATTAATTTCATTCCAAATTCCTCTCTTTCTTCCATCCCACCCACCCCCACCTTTTTTTTTTTACTTCAGTATTTCATTTTAGACACTTCTTGTTCTGCCTTGTTATCACCACAGGTTACACTCAGCCCTTTCAGCAAGACAGAAATTCATGCAGAGTGGTTGGGGTCAGCACATTGTGGTTTCTCTCTGCTGCTCCTTGTTTCTCACTGTTTTCATATGCTCCAGCAGAGGTCCTCCAGGGGCACGGTCCCTCTAGATGGGTAGTTACTCTGCCATGGAGTGCCTCCTCTGACCTTTATACTCCCTCATTTCTTCTGCTGTTCCCTCAGTTGTTCTCTACTTTTTCTAATTTTTTTTCCCCTTTCTTAAATACATTTTCACAAAGATACAACCATCTTTCGATGTGCTCAACTGTGTTCTGTGATGGGTCCAATGGAGCTAGTTGGGACTGGCTGTGTCCAGCACAGGGCACACCCTTGTCTCTCTTCACGAAGGCCAACCCCATAGACCACTGCTACCAAAACTTGCCATTTACACCCAACACAACCTTTCAACTTACAGGAGTAGACTACAGTGATGCTAATTAAAAACAGGATGAAAAATAAAACTGGACAACTACAGAGCCTCACCTCAGTGGGAGGTCACAATCAGCAGAATTATGAAGGAAGCAATAATTAAATAAATTGAGGTGAACGGAAAGGGGTTAAATCAATGCAAGGGATTAGTGAAGACAGATTGTATCAGACAGACATAATATTTTCTTTCACAAAATGACTGTTTTTATAGACAAGAGAGTTGTGGCAGATCTAATCTATCTTGACTTCTTTACAACACTGGATATGGTAACCCATGGGAAATTTTCACTGAAGATGATAGTTAGTACATGAATTGAAAGTTGAATAAAGAATTATCATGTGATAGGGAGATTACTAGCGGAGTACTCAATGGATTCATTTTGATAATCTTTAGTACCTTGCTTAATGACAGTGATGTAGTTGATGCTAATGGATTTTTATGATGACAGAAAGTCTTGAAATGTATAAAGCAATACGAGCACTGGAATGTCTCCTGGGAAGAATACTACAACCTTGAAAAAAGAAACAATAAAAATGATAACATTAAGTGCAACCCACCTGGGGAATTAACCCCCCATCTCTGCTAAATAGGTAAAGATCTACCAGCTTGATTACAAAGTGAATAACGGATTTTCTTACATTTATTGATAACAGTGTGATTGTAAGTCCCCAACACGAGATTAACAAAAAAATCTTGAGAGCTATCAGGCAAAATATTTGGGGAAAACCAATATAAAATCATCCCGGGAAGTCTGTGTACTCTTCTGGTGAATATACAGAAGCAATAGTTCAAAGGCAAAGAGTACAACTAAAGAATATAGAGAAGAATATATATTATATGGAGAAGAAATTTGTGTATCTATATATATAATAGAAGGAATGTATTTATTATATACTTTCTACAATGACTGTAAATTGGATGCTCTGTAAAAAAATATGGTTAAATTACAATCTCAGATTAGTTGAAATGGTATCACAGAAATAAATAATTGCATGCATGCATTCATCCATCTTCAGAAAGACTTCATTCAGGCAGAATATTTGCATGTCTAGTTGAAGATATCTGACTGAACATTCTCAAAGGTGACAGTAAAAGACTAGTTGCCTTGTCTCACACACTGCCACTGTCATAATGAGCAGATCAGTTCCAGCTGGTTTGGAATAAAAAATTAAACCATTTTTCTGAAATTGAAATTAATTGCCCAGATAATATTTTCAATATTTGAAATAGACAGTGATGAAGTTGATTTATGATATTTCATGTATGTCTTTAATTTAAGAAGCAAAATTTAAATTACAGTTTAGATAGATCATCTTATAAAGTTTTGAAGGACTTAGATATCACCTTGATCTACTAAGTGTCCTAATATTGCAGGCCTTCAAATTTCAGATAAACATTCAAATACACACATCTTAATTTCAGTCTTCATTGTGAATCTTTTTGCAATTCATTAGTGAGAAGGAGAATGAAAGATGAATTATGACAAAAAAATTGAAAGGTGAAGAAGCATTGGTAGGACATGAAGGTGAAATGGCTATAATTAAGAGTTTGACTATCAGACCTTCCTTGCTTTAAAAGTTAAGTACTAATAAAATATTAATACAGTCAAATGAACTATTCAGATGAGATACCTGTGAATTCTTCTAAAAAGCTGAGAAACTACTAAAAACGTATGTGAAAGAGATGAGACTTATAGAGACAAAGACATAAACGATGTCTGAACAGAAGGTGTGAAGCATAATAGTGTGTGAAATAAATTACAAAATGCAAGAGGAAAGTACTATCTCATTTGTTTCATCTATTTTTCTTTTAGTGAAACAGCTATAAAACAAATATAAATGAGTTTGAGAACTCTCCTGTCTCCAAATTAATAAGTCAAATTATTTTAACATACTTAACTTGTACAAAATTAAATCAGATTACAATGAGTTTGTAACAAGTATCTCATGTGAGAATCAACCTATTTATGATATACTATTTGAAGAGCTATTGTATAGCAGATGTTAGTGAGTGAAACAAGGAATTTTATTGAAAATAATCTAATTAGCCAATAAGAATGCTCTACAATCTGTTAATCACACTGTAACTGAACAATTTTCACAGTGCTCGGAAAAGTAACTGTCCAATTATTAATTTTCTTTATAATTGCTGAAAAACCCACTTCTATATTTCTTGCTTTCTCTAGGGGTATCATAAATTATTTTTAAGCAAGGAGTTTGACTTAGAGTATAGCTCCAGAAAGTTTTTATATAGATAGAGTAATCGCATCTTTTTGTAGGGGAACAATTTTTTTCCTCTTTTTTTCACATCTTCATCCTTAAAACTCTTTTAAAAGACAGTCACTTTGCTTAAGAGAAGTGAGAATTGTGCAACAGACTTTAATTTTTTAAAATGAACTAGATAGCGTACTTGAAAAAACTTGTTCAAGTAATAGATGTAACACATAAACCATAGGAGGCTTATCCGATAAATGTGTAATACATTACTACGAAAATACCCATTCTTGAATGAAAATCTTGCCTTTAAACTCCCATTCTAAAAAGAAAGAAAGAGAACTAAATTAAAACTTCAATTTTAGTCCAGCTTTTCATGTCACTTTGAAGTGAAGCCGTGGCAGGAAGTTTTGTAAGTAAATATACTTGAACTGGTTTTACAGCTTTAATATATGTATTTATAATAATATATATCTATATATATATATAGATATATATTTTACGTTTTAACTCTGAGTGATGTGACGGCTTTTACATGTCTAAAAATTTCTAATGACATTAAATTTCTTAGCATATCAGGCTCAGCCTTCATCTGGTTTCCAGAAGATTCCTCTCTTTTGTACAATTTATACCATGTTGTGCAGAGCGCCTTGCAGATGTGTCAGATACCCTATGACACCTCAAATAAGAACAGGTCTTTATTGTTTAGACAGGTGAATACTATCCATGATGTCTTTCAAGGCTTTCATCTTAGGCTCAGACGGGTTCTGAGAGCAACCACAAATCAAGGTACGAAGCAAGACTATGCTGCAGTGAGTTTAAATGGATTATAACTGAATACAGCAAGAACCAGTCTCGTTGTGCATACACTCTGTGCGAGCAGCAGGTCTGAAGATTTTTGACTTATGAAAGTGTACATCGCATGTGAATACTGGTTGTGGAGTTCCTTTCAAGCTGTAGGCCCTAGACAGGTATTATAGCAGCTTATGCCTACAATTGCTTTGCTCTTTCACAAAAACCTCTTAATTGCAGAGTAGATATTTCAGATGTCAAAGCCCTGCTGTTAAAAAATCCCACAACTCTGAAATGTGAAATTAAAAATTCTGCTTAGGTGATAATGATTAATTCTGTATGATTATTCTTTTGAGATCTATGGATATGACTGAAGTGGAAATATTGCCACTGAAACACATAGTAAGAATCTGTGTTTGGTTTTCTTGTATGAAATTCCATGTTCTTTGTTCAAATATCTTTTAGGTATTCCAGAAGGTATGGGTTTTTCTGTTTAAATCTTTCATCTTGTTTGGAGACAATAAATAAATGAAATAATCTGATTTAAATTTTATAACATTTGTTTTATCAGTGTGACTCCTTGATATGGAGCCAATTATATTATATTGACTCCATCCTGTTCACAAAATTCCTCTTTTTAATCTGGATTTTATATTTTGTAACTCCTCTACATTCAAAGGATATCTGTCCATGGGTGAAAGTCTTTAATGCAGAGTTTCCATTGCTTTTCAATGTGAAGTTTTTCTGTTTAGCTTCCGTCCTTTCATTTGGATCCCACAAAACACCTTGATTAATGGCACATTTATAAAATGAAGGGCCTGTATTAATGTGTTAGAAAGAGAAGGACCAATTATGAAAATACATTCCCTAAAACGGACAGTGAATGGAAGTACCAAATCCTGTCATGACAAGCAGAGAAATGAAACAATAGTAAACAAGAATTAACTCCAAATATGCAGCAACAGCGATTTAAAAAAAAAAAAAAAGGTAACTCTATAGTGTAGTACTAATGGCTATCGATTTATACTTATAATATTTATTCAAACAGAAATTTGAATAGAATAATAAATTATTGCCAGAATAATGCTAATTTTGTTCCAAGAGAAAAAGGCATTGAGCAGAGCGTCAACCAGCAGCTGGCCTGTGCTTACAAAACACAAACCCTGCCTTTGACAGATAGCTATTCCAACATATCTTTAACTCCAGTATCCATTAGATTGCAGAGGGTAGGGTTTATCGTATGTAGAAAATTAAGATTATTGATGTTATAAGTTAAAAAAAAAAAAAGAAAATAATTTCTTTTTTACTTCAATTAATTTATCATTTTAAAATCCTCTACCCTATAATACTATAAAAATATAGAATAATCAGATATCATCAAGAAATATATTCTTGCAATTTGAATTTTTTTCCCTATGGTCTATGCCCTTGGACTAAGAACAATAAAGCACAAGTGTCATAGAAACACTGCTGTAAGTGGATGTCTTGTGCAGAGCACCTATGGGAAATGTCTGATCAACACAAGTAGATGGCAAGGCTATCTTTGAATTTCCTATGCAGGTAACAAAAAAAAAGAGAAAGCTTTTGATTAGAGGGGTGTAAGGAGTGAGAAACTAATTTGACCTTTGATTAAATGTTCTCACTTTTTCTGGCCCCATCACCTATCTCTCAATTATATTTTGCTTAAAAAAAAATAAATTTGGCCATTATCTTAACTGACTTGAAAGGGCACAATAGAAGATTTTCAGCTTTCACTAGCTCCTGCAGACAGTGAAATGGGAAAATGAGTGGCCTCTAAAATTTACAGCCCCTTACTTATTACAGTCTGTGACTGCTGCAAGCACAGGGGGGATAATCAGCTTGTCAAGAGTCTGCCACTGAGAATGCCAACATATGATCACCGCTATTGTTTCACAAGGCTTCTTAAGAAACTGTGGCACTGCATTTGCATTTAAAAAGCCATGTTGTACGATTGCAAAGGATTTATTTCAAGAAATACTGTAAAATAGTCCTTAAAATGATTAATTCATTCTTTCCCATGAATACTATATAAAGAGGCATAAAAGTTGATATTGTTATATCGAAATGCTGGATCAAAATCATTATACTAGCAGCTAATTGTAGGAGATAAAAATCCATTCCTTGGTGAATGTTTTTTTCTTGCACAGAGGATGGTTGATGCTTTATTTACAAAGTAATAAAACTTGAATGAATCAAAACCTGTATATGTTAAGTTTTTCAGAACTTCAGAATGTATAGCATTGTACTAATTGTTGGTAGCTGAAAATTGGACTTAGGCTCTCTGATAGCAATAAAACTTCTTAACTCATAAAGATTTCTTGTTTCATGGAGTCAAGGGCTAAACAACAGTTGCCTCTGAAGTAGAAACCTTACCTCTCAAAAGAAAAATAAAGGCAAAAGTAGTTTTATCAGATTCTAAGGTCTACAAAGATACAGACGAACAGTTTCAAAAAGTCCAACAGCAAATATTTGCAAGGAAATAAAGAGGCAGCTTTGGAAGTCACTGAAGCTCCTCTGATTTGAACCTTGTTCAATACTGGAATTCAATACACGTATAAAGCCAGTTAAAATATTGTGGGCAAGTAGAAAAAAAGTGCTAAAGCCCAATTAAGTAGGGGGCATGTAAAAGCTGTAGAAAACTTCTGGAGCCATCTGGATACACATAAGCAAAGCAGAGCATTGAGGAGTTAAAAGATATATGAAGGGAATTAGATTTCTGAACTAGAATGCTAATCTTTTTCAGCTTCAGCTGCTATATCAACATTAAAAAAGGGGATAAAAGGCCTTAATAAGGACAAACATTGTGAAAACTGAAGGGTGCGATCAAATACTAAACCATGCACCATTAACATGCCTGACCTAAACCATTCAAATATGAACACCAAGAGTAAGTGAATTATAAGCAAATTATCAAAGGAATGGCCAGATGTTGTATTTCTTGAAGAAAACTGTTAGACCAGAATATAAACTGGGAAGCAATTAGTTTGTGCAGGTATTATTTCTCTGTGATTAAATTAAGAAAAAAGAAAAGAAAAAGGGTTAATTTGATATCAAAGAAACTGAAACTTATCAATAGAAGACATTAAATTAGATACAGGGAAGTTCTTTATAGCAGTAAGGAAAAAAATAACTGTGTCAATCTAGTCCCCCTATTTCAGGTGGGGATTTTTTTTAGAGTAATTTTGATTTAACATTAAAGATGCTGCAGTTGGGAAAAATCATACATGGAAGACATACCAACAATAAATTACATTCCCTACAAGGGGATGTTCTTAGAAATATTTATATTTAGAATAAGCCTGAAAATTATATCATGGCTTAAAGTCCAAGGCAAAACCAAATTAAGAACACCTGAGGTCTTTGTGATCTTGTCAAAGTTACTGTCTTTCTTTTCTAGCCTTAGAAATACATGCATCAAGTTTTGTTAAATCTTGATTTTCTTAACTTTGGAACTGTTTTAGACTGAAGTTAAGTTTCAGAATATCTAAATAGATATCCAAAAGAAGATGTTGCAGTGCAGAGAAACAGGTAAATAAGCAGAGCCAGGAGACTGAGAAGATTCAGACAGACTGAGTTTGCCAGGCTCAGATTCAGGCTGGCATAGAAATGTAATCAAAGATAGAAATTAAAGAGCATCATTATCATGGAAATAAATACTGGAAGCAGAAAAGGTATCCGAAGCAAAGGTAAAAACACATTGGCTTTAGCATCATGCCATGCCATGCTGCACAGCCATGCAGCTTTCAGACATAGCTACCTTGTCTGCAACATCCTGTGCATGTTTACAGCCATTTGTGGGGATGCCTGTAAACCATTAGAGGCAAATAAGATTTGTATAATATTTGGGATTGTATAGCTCCACAATTAATACAGATCAGTTCTCTATCCTGCACTTCTGAATCTAGGCAGCAGTTGAATGGCTCATTTTCCACTACTCTAAGGATCCCCAACTCTTGAACTTAAGCTTGAGTGCGTTCATCCTATCAGGATCCAGGGTAGAGTCTCGTCTGAGGTTAAGGGACCGGTTAAGTAGGCTTGAGAATCTTTGAGATAAGCCTAGAGGCGACTTTTCCATATGACAGAGTACTGCTAAAACTGATCCTCCACAGAAAAAGACAAATAAGTGTTGTTTCTCGTAATTTAAATGGTTTCAAATTTACGCTTCACCCAAGACTTTCTTAACATTAATCTACAAAACTATCTCAAAATATATCTGATTTCTCATGTTTAACCTGAGCTATTGTGAATTGAAGATTGAAAGGCCCCAGAAAGCAGAAGAATGCAGAAACCTCCTCCCACCAGTCAATCAGAATTCTTGATTAGAACCATTAGTTACTGTGATTTCAGCTTCTAGGACTGTTTTCATTTAAGCAATCTTGAATAATAAATTGTGATCAGACACTCAAACCCAGGTTTCTCTCATTAGATGATTTGCCGGTCAAATCACCATGCCAATCAACACGTACCACCAAATCCACCAAATCACCAACACCAAATCACAATGTGGTTTAGTTGGCATGGTGGCGGGTGTTTGGTCCAAGGCTGGACTTGGTGATCTTGGAGGTCCTTTTCAACCTTAATGATTCTATGATTATATGAAGGGCCTAGACTTTGTCCAATACAAATGCTTTACAACTAGCTTACTGTTGCTTTATTCCTGCCTTTGGTGCACAGTAACTCAATTCTCATAGTGTTTGCATTTGCACATACATGGTTTCATTGTCTTTGTTGAAAGGAATACTTCACCTTTCTCTGTTGTAGAAAGAATAGAGCTGAGACTTCTAAATATTTGAGCAAAGTGTAAGGAAGAAAGAAAATAGAGTGAAGCTAATAATTTCCTAGCCTGTACATTAAGGGGGAAAAGAACACAAACCCACAACCCCAAATGATGTAACAAAAAACCAAGAAAATAAGAAAATAAAATGCTATGAATTAGAAAAATACTCTCCATGAGTGAAAATACTCAGGAACTGTTTTGAAATGAGTCTCATATATTCACATTAACATGAGAATGGTTTATAGCAGGTGAGATTCAATTACTTAGACATAAGCATCGGGTTCATCTATTGGCTCTTTGGAGAGATCCGAGCCAGTGCCATGAGGGATAGAGGAGAGGACACAGGATCTACCAGAGATCTTCAACCTTCTGATATGGCAGCTGGAAGCAAAATATAATATCCAACATCTCAGACTACATTAAGTGTCTAATTTTAAGCAACTGAACTCCATCCAGAGAGGCAATAGAAGAGAATGATACAAAAATTTGGTCATGTTAAGCACCAGTGACCAAAATTTGTCACTTATAAAGAAAGAATTTAAGAAAAATTTTTGCAGCTAAATAAAAAGGCTGAGTGGTCATTATAAGAGAAGAGTCTTTTGAGGAGTTGAAGTAGTGTCTAAATAAATAAACTAAGAAGTTTGGCAGATGACCATGCAATGTAGTAAGTCAGAAAGAGTTTGGGGAACAGCTTACTGAGGTTGTAAAAATGATAATAATTTTTTTTTTTCAAGGACATAGAATGTGATGAGCCAATAGGTAACCAGAGTTCTCAGACTACATTAGGACACATTTAGAAAGGCTACAATTTTGTTTGGTTTTTTCTTTTCCCCTGTGATCACCCTGAAGAAAATGGAAAAGTTTCCCATGTTGTAACTCTTGTGAGAATTGTGTTTCAGGATCTGTTGCAAACCGGCATTTTTGTAGAGCTTACACAACAAAAAGATGAAGACTAATGAATCATGCTAGAAACCTAAGAAAATCCAGGAAGATATAGCTGAGCAAACAGCTGCACAATATAACCTCTTTCAAATCTGCTGTGCTAACAGATAATTGGGAAGTGGAAGAAGAGACTCAATTTTTTATAAATTCAAAGGTTAATTCAGGGGACAACACAACACTAAATATTTTAAAAAAGAAAAATTGTGAAAATTATTCTGAAAAAACCCCCAATAGATACTACTGATGTTCACTAAAGGAGTCAGTAAACAACAAACACTGAAATAATTTCTTTGTTTTTCAAATGTCATTCAGGAATTCTACCTAGAGAGGACCTCTTAAAATTTTCATTGCAAATATGCAAAGAAATAAAGGAATTGCAATAAGAGGTGAGCTTTAACATGGAGAACTAGCTGTTCAAAAAGAAGGAAAAAAGAATAGGAATAAAATTTCATTTCTGTTAGTAAGAAAGTGTTCACCAGTAGAATACACCTAGGAACCCATGCTCTGTGCTATTCAATAGGCTTATAAATGATGCAGCATTTAACTTGTGTATTTTCTTTTTCTTTATATGTAGGAGTAAGGAGATCTTGCATACACTGAAAATAATTGTAATATTTTAATACTGAGTACAAAGGACTGGCTTATTTTTTTGTTTGTATAGGCTGATCTCACCTCTTAATTTAGATCTGAATGAATTTTTATGAATTTTATGAAAAGAATAGAGCCAGTTTTTCCTTAAAGAAAATGTGTTAATTAAAAGGATTCATATATAAAATTAATACCTATATAATACAGTGCTCTCTTTTCTGCTACTAAATACACATGTGCAGTCTAGAAGACATGACAAGGCTTAACAATGTATTGGATTTTAATTTTACTAAATTTGCAGTATTTCTGCAAAGTTCTGAGTGGGGAATTGGCATTACCACCGTTACTAAAATATTTCTCAATAATTATGGACAGTTTGGGGATAGTAGCATGATCACCCTAATTTTGCACAGAAATTACATTGTTTAAATATAAATTTAATGTTGCTATTTTTTTACTCCAAACAATACACAGATTTTATAAGAATATTTCAGATAAGAAATTTAATAAAAAACCAAAATATTCTCTTCTTTTATTCCCAACACCCATCAAAAATGGTTCAGAGTTTCAGCTGGGGTTATCTAATCCAATATGCCATGTGTGAGAAGAGAGAATGTATGTGATCACCATTCATCTTTTATAAAATTATGGAAATTAGTACAATCAAAGAACATATGGGACTATTAATATACCAGTTTGGGCTTAATTGCAATGAAAACTTTGTAACAAATCTATGTAGGAAGTGTAAGTTTCAAGAGTGTTAACTCTAATTACGAGAAAGACTGTCTCAGAGGGCCTGTTGTTTACACGATATAACTAACTTCAGCTGTGAAATCGAGAAGGTAAGGTAGCCTTTACAGAGAAGTTATGACCCCTCTTAGGGGACAGTTTGTTTGGACATCTTTAGCTGAGTGCAAAGATACTTTAAAGTATGTTGTAAATAATTCAAAGTATAAAGTGAATATCTCTTAGCTAGTACACAATCAACAAGAGATTTAATGAGATATAAGATTAAACAATAGTGTGGTCAGAATTCCTTATAATACACCTCCCTGAATACACTGTACTCCTTATAATACACCAGAAGAGTCTCTGCTGTCCAGGAAAGTAGCAGTCAGAGTTGCAGGGACTGCATCATTTCCATGTGCCACTGCTATTCCAGGTCCCACCAGCTCTGTCATCAGTGGTAACACTCATGGCTTGACTAGAGAAACCTGGAAGTGATCTTGAAAACAATGGATCATTTACAGTTTAATAACATCCTAGAAGAAGAAAGTCCTTGGTCTGTCTCACTGATTTGCATGTCAGGAGATTATGGTCATTACTTGATCTTGTAACATACTTTTCATCTGCAAACAGCAAGTAGAGGTGAAAGAGTAGCCTGTAGCTGCTTGAGACTGTTTTAATGAGTGAAGCCTCCTTGAACTGACTTTCAGAAAAGACATTAATTGCAGAAAGGTCTCATAATAATTATAGTATCTTGAAACATTTAAGTTATCTTGGCTATAAAATGGGGCCTACACAATCAAATTATTACAGGCACAACATTAAACTGCCAACTTTTTTTGCATTTTGCTCCCACTATTATCATGTTCTCATTAGCCAAGTAAAAGTATTTTTTTTCTACAGATTTTATAGTAGATGGGGTTTATATTGTACGTCAGGGACTGCAGAACTAATAACACATTGCTTCAAAACGTGCAGTGAAGCAGTAGCAATTTACATACCCCATGCATGCATTTCTGCATTTTGAGAATAACATAAAGTCAAACAGACTTCTAAAGAAATAACAAATTTTCAGACCTTCCCATCCCATAAAGAAAAACTTATGTACTCAGTTATTTTTTCCTTTTTTCCTGTTTTTGTTTTCTTTTTTGTCCTCAAGGGTAAGGCAGAAATTTGTGTGTTAACTGATAGACTGACATAAGTGAGTGATATGGGTAGTCTGTAGAGGCACAGAGCTGTCATGAACTTCTGGAGCAAAAAACTCATGTTGAGTTGAGGATTCATCATGATAATATCCATGATAACATACAAGAAATTTATGGCCAGGTCAGACACTACTGTAAATTCATCCTGGTTATTTCCACGCAGGAAATAGGTTGAAAAGGAATATTTTTTCCAAAATATCTGCCATATATAAAAAGCACTTTAAAATATTTTTTCTCCTCCAGAGGTAGTAATGAAAGCAGAACAAGTTTTTAGCTAAGAGAAATTGTGAAACAGTTCAACCAATTTTACCATCAACTGCAATTTATTCCATTGTTCCTCTGTGCTTTTTCTTGCAGGATAGCTGCTTATGCTACATTGAGCTCAACCCTTTCCCAGCTGTACATCACTTATGCTAATAGTTCTGCCTTTGTCAGAACTTTTAAAATGTCCAGAAGATATTAAAGATAGCTTTTTACCTCCAGTTAGGTCTTACAAATCAGGGTGATTTTTATAATCACAAACATATTTGATTTATAAAAATCTCTTCTATTATCATGAAGAGATGCAAAACTACACTAATAGTAAATTTTTATACATTCTTTGATGCTGTCATAATTTTTTAAAGGGCTATTTAATGCAAAATTTCAGAGAAAAGCAATTACCCTTTAAATCAGTTTTATTTACTACAGAATGATGATTTAAAAAATCTCTAAGCATGATTTTGTGATATGTTGAATCTATCAATTCTAAAGGAATGATTTTGATTTACAGACTTGTGAAAAAAGTGAATTTGCAAAAAATGGTCAGTATTATGCCTAATATTATCTACTACTAATTGATATTTCTGCTTAAACAAAGTTATTTATTTTCAGTTCTTCTCTTATCAACTAATTAATAAAATGGCCATCTGTTTTTGCTACTAAAATATAGAGCATACCTTTATAGACAGTATTTCTCCTGAGTTAATTCTGGATATGATGAAACTAAGAAGAAAATATTTCAACTCAATTGCAGGTCTGGTGTTTAGCTGAGTATCTTTCAGACAGTGATGTTGTTTGCCACGACTTTAACAAGACTTTTGACGTTGTCTTCCATGGTATCTTTACAGCAAAACTGGTGAGGTATGGTTTGGACATGTGGGCTTTAAAGTAAGAGAATTAGATGTTTGTCTTAAATTGGGTGTTGTGGTAATCAGAGTACAAAGTTCATCTGGAGGCCAATAATTGTTGATGTTCTTCAAAGGTATATAGAACTCTTTTTGATACTGGCAATTATAGTTTTTTTAAGTCTGTATCGAGATAATGTGAAAGAAATCTCCCTCAAGGAATTTGTGGATAGTATCAAAATGTGATGTGGGTGTGGGCATTAAATGGTGCACTCAAAGGAAGGGACGCTACTACGATAGTCCTTAACAGAACAGAGAAATGACCTATCAGAAACCTCAAGAAATTTAACAAAGCAAAATGCAGCTGAGACAGAAACACCCCACACAACAATATAGGCTGCATACTTACTAATCAAACAGGCTCTGTGGTGAAATTAGAACAGGTTACACGGAGTCTAAGCCAGACAGGAACAAAACCTGACAGAGATGGATAGTGCACAACCTTGCTGTGCAAACTCCTTTACTCTCTCACTGTCCTCATGGTGAGAAAGTTTCTGTTCATATCCATTCTGAACTTATTTCAACTTATGCCTACTGTTTCTTTTCCTCCTACCATGCACTTTTGTGAAGTGCCTGGCTCCCTCTTCTTAGTAAACTCAACCTAAGTACAGGGGGACTCCTGTTAGGTGCTCCCAAAGCCATCACTTTTCTAGACTCACCAACCCCTATTCTTTTTGTTCTCATAAGGCAAGTGCTCCAAAATCGGGGTGTGGGAGACTTTGCTTGTGAAAGCTGACACAACTTGAAAAGGCACTAAGAAGACGGGCATTTACTCAGTGAGCATAGTAAAAAGTAGAAGTGAATATGTGTTATGACAATTTCCAGTGAGACAGTAGGAAATATTGTGTACCATGAAGGTGATCTATCAGAGGGGCAGTGGATGCACCATTCTTGGAGACTTTCAAATATTAATTCGATAAGGGGCTAAGCATTATGATTTGCTTTGGTTGAACCAGATAATCTCCCCTTCACCCTCAATACTTATATGATTTTTGGAGGTGAAAGTGAACCAAGCCATTCCTGTTTCTCCTCTTTTGTTGAGTCTGAGCTTCTCTTTTTTGCTTACATTTTTAGAGAGACAAATCCTTAGAAAGCGACAGCAAATTGAGGAGGCAGGTGCTCTTTCCTTTCCCTGTGTCAAGCTAATTGTACTACACTGGTCTGCCATTCAAGACCTTGCCTTCAGGTGAAAAAAATGCACCTCTAGTGCTCTCATTTTTGTGTAGATAATTTAGTGAGACTTTTGCAGGAAAGAACAAAACTGATTGTTACATACAAGAAAGTGTAAGCATATTAGAGTCTGAATTCTAGGAGAGAATACACATTAAGAAATTCACTTGCATCCATGCATAGTTCATTTCAAAGGGCTGACCAACATAATTATAGAATGAACTCTTCTACCTTAGAGAGGGAAAAAGTATAGCATTCTCTGACTCCTGTTTTGTAAATTCAGAAGTCAAGTTTGTACTTGTTCAAAGTCAAGCAAATACTTAGACTGATTCTTACCAGTATGATGATACCTGTGGATAATGTGGATTAGACTCCTGATGGATTTGTTAGGACACATATGGTTTATGTATTTCAAAACACAAATTCTTTGCAAATGAAAGGTTTAAATGATGAATCAATAAGCTAGAAAATTATTTGTTATAGTTACAAGTCAAAAGTTGTGCATCAGAGTTCAAGGAAATATTTCTTTTTATTTAATGTGCCTTACAATGCTGAATGAACTCATGTCTGAACTTAGAGACAATCTAGAACCAGTTCATGCAAAGTCTACTGGCTGATTGCAGCTGCTAATGATCTGTAAAAGGAAAGTCAATTTACCCCTTGATAGACATTACTGTACAAAATGTAGCAAAAAGCTAAGTGAAATGTGAAACGTTTGCTGTTCAGTGGGGAAAGATACTTTTAGTATGTCCAGTTTCTCTTTTGGGGACAAAGAAATTTACAGTCTGTCTTCTGTAAATGTTCAGTTTTGTTTTCTTGACTGTTTACTAATGCAAACATTATTTTTGGACATGAGCTTATTATTATGTACACAATTTCACAATTCCCTTCAGCTGTATTTACCACCTCTTAGATCAATAAACTATTTAAATTATGAAAAATTTTAGCTGCTACAGTTAATATACTATCATACTAATTAATTTATTAAAGTATCCTTGATATTCCCACAGACCTGGAGTGGTCTGCCTTATATATGAAACTTTTTTTCACTTCTTCTAAGCATAATGTGATTCTCAGTATTAGAGAGTTTTTAAGTTTTCACTGAAGTTAATCAATGGAAAATATATTCCATGTTTCTCTCTTTTCACATTATCTGGACACAGATTTTTATTTTTATTTGTTGGGGTTTTTAATGGGGAAATCTTATATTGGCCAGAATTGTGAGGCAGATGTGCTGACAGTATTTTTTTCAAAGCACCATAAAACATACTGAAAGAATTTTGAATGTTTAAAGTTAAGGGGTTTTTGAACACAAGAAAGAAAAGCTACATTTTTCAAATAAATAAACTCAGAGTGAGAGGAAAAAAGAAAGTTTTTCTCTCTGTTTTGGAAAGAGTTTCCTCTCTAGCTCACCACGCCTGTATTAGCAGGAAAGGCCATTTTCTTCAGTCCTCTTCTCAGCCCTGTAATCCTTAATGGTCTCTTGAGCTGTGGTAAACTCCAGACACTTCCTCTGGAGTGTGTCAAAAAAGAGATGTTTCTTTCTTTTTTTCTATTTTTCTCTCTACTTCTCTCTCTCTTTCCATTATTTCTTTGTTTTGATTGTGTTTGACTCTCTCAATATTTCCCCTCTTCATTACTTTTTCCCTCCCTGCTTCCCCATCTCAAACTTTAGAATCTTTTCCCAGCTCTGCACACACCTTTACCCTGAAAGAAGGCTCTGTTGCCTTCTCCAGCGTGCAGCAGCCAAGGTAAGCCTTCCTCTCCTCCTTGCTCTCTGCTGCGACAATTTTTTATACAATATGACATATATTTCACAGTCAAAATACATATCTGGAAAATATGGTGAAGAATGGAAGTATACCGGTGTATATTTGAATTTCTCAAGAGTATGTATTTCTCAAGAGTTAGGAAATTTCAAATGGGGTTCTTCTTGAGTCTGACTATAAATATACATTATGTTATCTTGAAAGCTCCTCAAGTCACAGGAATCTTATTGTTCTATTACTTGGATATTAAAAAATAATAATTCTAAAGTTTTTGAATTTTCCTTGCTTTAGAAGAACAGTTGTCCCAGAGAAGACATTCTTATTGTAAATTGTTCATATAGACATGTAATTCCTACTAAAAATATTCTGTAGTTCCTTCTATAAGCATTAAATCTTCACATCCGAAAAGTTTGTCATCTTCAACTTCTCTAATACTAAAAGTGAATAACCACATCAGAAGAAAAAAGCACTTGACCTTTGGTGGGGTTAAGCTCATTTTTTTTCTGGTTATTACTTACATATGCAATAGATACATATACAGATATTGACAACTTTTTTGAAAGTACGATGGTGCAGTCTTATAAACAAGGCTTGACAACATGCTGTTTACATGAGATGACTTGTGTTGGAATAGTTATCAGTCATGTCAGTTTTGCAAGTTTTCAAAATTTGATTTTAAAATAATGCTTAACAATGGCAGAATGCTAAACCCCACAGATGTTTATCTTATTAGAACATTAGGGCAGCCTTGAGTGATTTATGAATGCTGATGGAAGCTCTTCTAGAATGTGTTACACTCTGTCCCATGGCATTCTCTCTTAAAACAAGATAGAAAAAAGGCCAGCAAATTAGATCTAGTTCAAAAAACATATATTCACTTCATTTATAAGTTATAAAACATAATGATTTCTCTGTCAGAAAAGTTAATTATTTCTGCTCGAGTCCCTCATGAAGGAAATACTAAGGAACTAAAGACATATCTAAGAAAATATTTGAGAAATTGGGTAATGTATTCAGGGAGGAATAAGTGTAAGGAGTGTAAAGAGGAAAAAACTACTAAGAAAGAAAATGAAAGAGAAAGAGAAAATAGAAGAAAAAAAAGGGAAAAATCAGGAAAATTAAAAAGACAAAGAGACATATACAAAGACAAAAACGGGACAGGAAAAGGGAAAGAGAAATGAGAAGTGAAAGAGAAATTAAAAGGGAAAAAAGAAGTTAAAGGTAGAATCCTTCACACAGCAGTGTGCAGTAATTATTCATCACTAATACACATATTAGTGGACTGGGACAAACATGATATTAGATTAAGCACAAACCTAATCACTAAGTTTTCATCATCCTCAGTACTACCTATGTAAGACCTTTTGTTTCCCGATCTTCTCTCAGTTAAGTGAGTATTATGGTTTAACCTGAGCCAGCAACTCAGCACCTCAGTCACTACCACCACAGAGAGATGGGGAAGAGAATCACAAGAGTAAAAGACATGTGTTGAGATGTTGTAAGGTATTTGAGCCCTGAAATGTGCCCCAGCCAAACCATCTTCAGTTATTCTTATCAGAGCCCTCAGGAATCCATCAAGGTTACCGAAATGTAAACTGCGCTAAATTGGGAAAGGAAAAGCTGAAGAACAGAATACCAGGCAGCAAGAAATAGATAGACTGTGCCACACTGGACTAGAACCAATCATATTTCCTGGAAAGTGCGTGCAGAGCGCATGGACAAGATAGAGGGACCAATCAAGTAATGCGTGGTTGCGTGAACAGTAGCGGCAAAATGTATAAGTAGAGTGTTATGTAAACAATAAAGTGTCTTCTGTGTAATCATACTGACTCGTTGTCCAGAAGTCCTGAGCTCCTTCACTGAGATAAGAAATCGAAATAGTAATACTAATAATACTAATAATACTAATAATAATATAGAGAGAAATAAGTCTCAGGAGAAACAAGCAGTGCAAATGAAAAGCAATTGCTCACCATCAACAAATGGATGCCCTGCCTTTTCCCAAGAAGCAGTCTACCAGTCAGCTCTACCCTTAGTGATATGCTGATGTCATGTGTTCTGGAATATCCATCTGGCTGTTTTGGATCAGCTGTCCTTGTTTGTTCCCACTCAGCTTTTTGCACACCCCCAGCCTCTCCACTGATGAGGTGGTGCAAGAAAATGTAAAGTCCTTGACTCAGGGTGAGCTCTACTTCGCAACCATCAGTGCTGTATCAACATTATTCTCATTCTAATCCCAAAACATAATTCGGTACCAAATACTAGAAAGAAAATTAGTTCTATCCCAGCGGAAACTATGACAGTGAGGAAGTGTCAAACTTGTAAGAGGAATCTTACAGACAGTAGGGCTTTGGGACCTATAGCAAAGGAGAGAAGACAGTTGAGGTGAGATGGCCCTTTGTCCAACATTGCTAACCCTGTTTAGGGCAATAAAAAAAAAAAAACCAATACCCAGAAATGTTAATTTGGCAAAATTAAAAAGCCTGACAATTTTGTGAGACTACAATGAAACTATTAAATTAACATGAACAAACTGAGTGTATTGCTGATTAAACTCAATAGAGCAGAGGATGGATAACCCAATAAAGTGATGTTAAGGCAGCTACAGAATGACATAAAAGAATTCTCTCTGTGTCTGTTTAGGGATCATCTCTATCTAGAGATGATGAGGCAGGAATAAGGGATGACTTGTCCCTAAGGCCATGCAAACATCCAAGGGTTTTTAGGAAATGAAAAGACAAAGATTGCAAGAATGCACCAGCAGAGGGATGGGTACTAATGACCCTAGCAGCACAAAAGGCAAACACCTTCTTCAGGACATCTTTGTATTCCAACGAGAATGTCTGTGGCATCCTTGCCATTAGAATGGAGTCCAGGGAATTATAGAGGAGAGCTGAGGACCTTAGAGATTATGGAAACCCAGAGATTTGAAAGTGCACAGTCATAGTACTATGCTACTATTAGCTATTTTGACTGTATTGCTACATTTATCATTTTTTTTGCTGCCATTTCAACAGTTTTATGTGTATCTCCCAATCAAATACTGGTTTGACATAACTATATTTACATCACTGAGTTATATGTTGCAGTCTGTAAAAGTTATTACTCTATACAAGTTATTAAAATCCTTATAAATACCTCAGTAGAGTCAGTATCCTCCTTCTATGGTAACACCACTGTGTTCCCATCTGCCTGCCAGCAGTTTCACCTTGGAACAGGCTGATTCTTGATGGGTTTTGAGTTGCTCTGTTCCTCTTTGCTGCTCTTGGAGTCTCTACATCCTCTTACGTTCTCGCCTGTTTTGACTCTTAGGTGACCACTGTTCTTTGTTTTGAATAGTAGCAAATAGTAGCAAATAGCAATAGTAGCAAATCTGTAATTTCACTGCAATATCTTCCCTTCCCTTCCCTTCCCTTCCCTTCCCTTCCCTTCCCTTCCCTTCCCTTGCCTCTCTCGCCTTGCCTCTCCTCACCTTGCCTCTCTCACCTTTCCCCTCCTCCCTCCCTCCTCTTCCGTCTCTCTGTCTTCCTTTCTCTTCTCTATTTTGCTTACAAACAATAATGAAAGCCATGATTCATAATTAGCTTATTTCAGAACTAATTGCTGAGTCATATGGCAACACTAGAAAGAAAGTAAATATTACAAAAACTCACACATCTGCACTAGAGAAATATTGGTATTTTGGTGAATACTCAGTTTTTGTGAAAGTCCTAAAATACTGGGTCTGCTCTTGGATCAGTTTAGGCACTTTACATAACAAATATGTAATGTCAACCTACTCTATATAAATAAAACTACTGCAAAATACCACTTCTCTATGTATAATCTCATGAATAAAGTTTGCATTTTTTTAGCTCATCTCCTCCTCTTTCAAAATAAATTAAATTTGGGATATGCTTCACATATAATATACTGTCAACAAATAAAACTTTCCAGCACAGTACATTGGAGACAATCTTATTTTTTCTCAGCCCTCACTGCCATTTTTTACATCAATAGAAATGTTCCTGCAGTGTTGGGTTTTTTAGTGACCTTATGCTGAAATAAGAAAACAAGTTAGTGGTAGACTATGATATTTCAATACCTTTCCCTTTAAAATTGTCTTGGTTTACTGACTGTAACTTTCGAATATCCTCAACATTATTTTAATGATCTAATTCATTTGCCATGATGATATTGTCCAGCACATTTATAGGCTCTACTTCTACAACGAATTAGTAAATTTGTTAGGTGTTTTAAGTATGAATTATGTTTACCAAGTGCTGAATACTACTTGGTAAGTACCAATTTTTACTATTATTTGAAAAGAGGCTTCTAATTTACGAGCATATCACTCCATGGCCATGAGTTAGAAGACGTCTCTTTTCTGGTATATCCCTCAAGTTTTTTGACTTAAAACCTCATATCACAAAAGCTGCACAAGTGCTGATCAAATTATGCTTATAATCAAATTATTATGACCTTCATATGTTTGGAATAGGAGAAGAACCCAGGAAGTGTTTCACCACAACCAGAATCTGAATATAATAGTATTGACTGACTGAGGTCATTACTGACAATGCTTCACTAAAGTTTTCATATCTGCTCTTTTAGAAACTGAGGGCCAAAATATTTTAATTTTTTTAGAGATTTTAATAATAACAATGAAAAATTCCTCCGTCACTATTGTACTTTAATCCCAGCCAGCCACCAAGCCCCACACAGCCTCTCAACTCACTCCCCCCATCAGTGGAATTGAGGAGAGAATCGAAAGGGTAAAAGCCAGAGAACTCATGGGTTGAGATTGTTTAATAGGAAAACCAAAAGCCACACACACAAAGAAAGCAAAGCAAGGAATTAATTCACTGCTTCCCATGGGCAAGCAGGTATTCAGCCACCCCCAGGAGAGCAGGGCCACATTACACATAACGGTGTCTTGGGAAGACAAACACCATCACTCAAAATGTTCCCCATTTCCTGCTTCTTCCTCCCAATGCATGTACTGAGCATGATGCCATATGGTCTGGAATATCCCTTTGGTCAGTTTGGACCAACTGTCCAGACTGCGTTCCCTCCCAACCTCTCATGCAGCCCCAGTCCCCTTGCCAGTATGGCAGTACAAAAAGCAGGAAAGGCCTTGGCTCTGTGCAAGCCCTGCTCAGCAATAACAAAAACATCTCAATATCATCAACCCTGTGTTCAGCACAAATCCAAAACACACTCTCATACCAGCCACTGTGAAGGAAATTAACTCTACCCAGCCAAAACCCATACACACATTTGGTTGAATATTCAGTGTTGTACACTTAAGAAGACTTAGATTCCCATCTCTGGGAACTCAGAGCTGTGAAATGCCCAGAGAGTGATTCTCTACTACAGCAAAGCCAACACAACTTTTTGCGCAGCAAAAGGAAGTGGAGTACAGAGTGAGAATGGGGGCAGGGTGAAGATGAATTTGACTACTCAGAATGCCTACCCTGAAAATCAGCATGTCAGAAACCTTCCATGTGCAGGTGGGAAGAAGCTGATAAAACCCAGGCCTTTAATTCATACTCACCCACAAGAGCTAGGGAAAGAGGAAACATTTGCCTTCTCCTGGGAGTCTTCAGATTAAAAAAAATGTAATCCTCCACCCCCTTTCTAGAATAAAACAGGATGCAGTGAAAGGATAGAGATTCTACAATCAGTAGAGTGACTGAAGCAGTAGGCTGTCAAGTCATGTTTCATTTTGCTTCATTTTCTCTAGATCAATTCCTGACAGAAAGCCCAAATTACTAGACAATTATGTTAGAAGTGGTAGAAGGCTGGGTCGTCACAGGAACACCATCTTCTCTAATTTTGTTTTGACAAATGCTCTCAGTGTGAGGTGTTCTTTTAAGATGTCTAGGAAATTGAATATTTCAAAATAGGGAAATGGGGACCCTCAACATAAAATTCAGATTGCTTACCATCTTACGTGTAGGTTTTAGACATCTCACTTAAAGTAGTCAATGCAAATAAATGAGCGTTTCCGACACATGATTTGAGAAGATAACTAGTTTGAATGTTGACATCTACCTTGTAGAACTCAAAAACTGGGTGAGATGAATGACATCCTGTTTCTAGCCCTCACCAGCTGTAGCTGTTTACATGATTAACACCTGTGCTTCTAGACATGGGTACCTGTGGCACTATAGGCTTTTCTTTGTATAGACTTTGTAGGGACATTAATTCTTAGCTTGCTGTTCTGAACATAGACATTAATTTCTGCTTTAGTAGTCTATGTGATTTTCCATATTTCTCCAATAGCTTCTTTGATTAATCTTCTGGATATAAGTATGAAAAAATATTTTTTCCCCTAAAAAAAACCTATACTAAAAATATAATCATATCCTTACATTATAGCTCCAACAACCTTGCAAGCAGAAAACCTAACAATGATTGAAGAAACACTGGGAATAGATCACTATAAATTTTTTTTTTTTTCTGAAATGTCTGAGGATTCTGTTCCATTTTGAATAAAATAGATGTATATTCATTGGGATATTTCTCCTCTCCAGCTGGGATCTCACTCTGGATCTATGTATATTTAATTACTGCATGCAAAATGAAAATCCTTGGGAGAAAACTCCTTCCCAGATTAGTCAAAAGTCATGGGACTGCTACATCTTCCTGAAATGTAGAAATTGTGTACTACAGTCACTGCAGAAGAAGTGGAATTTTTGACTTATTTCTCCAGATTTTCATGGGATTGCTCCAATCATTTTTAAGTTAGAAGGACCACTTCCATTCACTAGTTTTGTGTTCTCAAATAGCTTGTTAAACATGATTTAGCCACGTGATCTAATAATGTCTCTCAGGTATACTAGACAGAGGAATGCTTATTCTGCGAATCATACCTGTTTATTTTTGTGACTGAGTTAGTGAAGTTTTTGATGTCGTTACTACTTGTCTACTTCTGGAGCTGCACAAGACTACCTGGGTTGACACTTCAGGAATTTTGTTAATTTTTATTAGGGGAGAAAAAATAATGATAATTGAAACTTAATTGCTATTGACTCCTTCCACATCTCAAGTTAGACAGTATATGAAAAGGTTTTGGTTTTTTGTTTGTTTGTGTTTTTTTTTTAAAATTTTTACATTTCAGTGTATTTTAGGCATATTTTTCTCTCTTTTTTTGCTTTAATTTTTAGTGCAGTGTGTAATTACAATGAATTTTAACCAATAATGAAAGTAATTTCTTGGTAAGAAGCAAGTTATTTCTCATCTACAAAAGTTTAAACTAAGTTTTTAATTTCATTTAGGAGACAATCAACCAAAATTTTACGATTTTGCTATAATTTATGAACAACTTTTTCAGGTGTTAATTCCAGCCCAGATTACCAAAATCGTTTGACTTGTATTTGCCACTAGCAAACTCATAGATTGGCATCCGATTTGCAGATTATTCTGCTAACAGTGACACTGAATCACCCTGTAACATGGATTTCTGAAAACATATTCTGTCATCTAAGTCATTGGATTTAGATGTTGTCCCAATCCACAGCAGTAGAATCATTTGAAATAAAGTCAGTATGCAGATCATAAAGGCTACAACACCTATCTCCCAAGTCTGAGTGACAAAACAGCTCAATAAAATCTTTTTGTCATTCATAGGTTTCTTGTTTTGTAATTCACAGGTTCTTTGGATAATGGAATGAATGGAAGCACACATTATTCATAGTATCATACAATCATTAAGATTGGAAAAGACTTCTAAAAGCGTCAATGGCAACTGTTAACCCAGCACCACCATGTTCACCACTAAACTAGGTCCCCAAGTGCCACATCCACGCATGTCTTGAATGCCTACGGAGATGGAGATATCACTTTCCTGAGCGGCCTGTTCCAATGCCTGACGACCCTTTCAGTGAAAAATTTTTCCTAATATCCAATTTAAACCTCCTTTGGTGCAAATTCAGGCCATTTCTTGTGGCCTTGTCACTTGTTAACTGGAAGAACAGACCAACCACTCCCTCACTAAAACTTCCTTTCTAGTAATTGTAGAGAGTGACAAGGTGTTGTCCTCGTGCTCTGAACACACACGCACACCCCCCTTCCTGGGGCCTTCTTTTCTTCCGGCCGAACAACACCAGTTCCCTTGGCCTCTCCTCATAAGAATTGTGCTCCAGACCCTTTACCAGCTTTGTTTCCCTTCTCTGGACACACTCTAGCACCTCAATGTCTTTCTTGTGGTGAGGGGCCCAGAACTGGACACAGGATTTGAGTTGCAGCCTCAACAGCACTGAGTATCAGGATGATCACTGCCCTCATCCTGCTGGCCACTATTTCTCCTGCAAACTATTACAAACATAGTATGCTGGAACTCTTCTCTTCGGAGCTATTATTACTTTATCAATAAAGGCAAGGAAACAGATATTTTATTTCTGTTTAAAAATGCACCAGATTCATACAGGTTATGAATAAATTACGGGAGAATCTTTAACTCTTAATGTGGTGAGGATACAATCATAGCCACAAGGTGAATAAGTCTGAAAACACTTAAGGCTACAATCCATACATTTGTGATAATCAATTCCTGAATTTACAAAGTAGGAAAATAGGTTAAATAAATGGGAAAAGACTGCAGTCTTTGCTACCAAAAATACGAAGTTTCACTTCAGAGTTAATGAACTCATAATGTTTAAGTACACATTTTCCTTGTTTAATGTAGTTCCTGTTTGATAAATCATACTCTCTCATATAAGTAGAATCAAAATATGGCAGCAGAAGAGATATTTCTTCTAGAATATGGAGGCATATATCTTTATTTAATTAATTATTTGATGGTTACCTATTACTTTAAAACTCTGATATTTGGCCCAGAAGCATAGGTTAACTTTAGAAACAGAGTCTGCATAAGAAACTGAACGTATATAGACTATTCTATATTCATTAAGTGGCAATTTATGTACTAGATAAATAGCAATATCCTTTAACTGGTCTAAGATGAAGATGTATCTAGGTAGATTACGTATATATCTTCTCTCTTTTGTTTATTTTTCAAATTTACATTTTAACTTGTGAAACATGAAACAGAGGTTACCCTTTATATTATAGCTAGAATGCAAAAGCTATTTTGCTTTTCAAAGCAGTATCACTCTGTGCCCATGACACCTACACAGCACGGGAAGTTCCAAAGTAATAACAGATTCCTGGTTCTCCAGCTAAGATCTATGCAGGAAAATTAATAAGAAAATGCCTTCATTTCATCATGATGGCATTTGGGAGTTTTAGAACCCTCTAGTCCATTAGTCAGTTTTGTTAATGACTGTGCTCATCCTTTTAATCATGTGAAACACATTGACTGAGCTTCATTTAGTTCAAAGTGCCTTTCAGAAGCCTGAAGAGAAACTGTGTGGTGTGAAACTTTACCTTTCTCACTGCAACATATATTCGTTAATGTATACTAGCAACATATAGCTGACTTCATTTGTGATTTATATGAAGATACAATATACCCATAGCTTGTAAGAAAAAACCCTACTCATTTTAATGTATGAAAAATTGAAATTTGAGTGCTTAATGTATTGCCAGATTATCTGTTTTACTCATGAGCATTTCTAACCTATCTTCCTAGTCATAATTATGGAAAACTTATTGATAACTGCACTTCTTTATTTTCAATATTCTTGCACAAATATTGTATTTACAAAATTATTTCAGCTCCATGAACAACTTGGTTTGCCTGCAAATAAGGAATTTTCAGTATCAGATCTCAACAACAGTTTTGGAGGACTGTTTTTTGTTTTCACAATGACTGCTCTATAATCAACTAAATGAGCAGATTCTGAAATTTTGCCAGGACAAATTTGAAGAGCTAAATTACAAGGATGTTGAAACCTTGTAAAAAACACAAAAGCATTTCTACTAAACATACAGTATTATTAATATGTATCTCCCTTTGTTCGTTATGAGAACACACTGTGATATATTATGACAAATTTAAACCCTGTACATGGAAACAAAATAAAACAGTAATACCTAGTATAAGCAGAATTATGGCAGCTAATTAAAAAAAAAAAAAAAAAAGATGCTGTAAAGCAAAAGATCCTGTAAAGCCTTGTTTCTGAACAACAGTGGAAATGGTTAAGCTGTGTACTTTCAAGAGCTTCTTCATTGCCTAAGATTTTTGCATTTGTAATTGTCGATCTTTTAAAAGTTCAACCAAAATTCAACACCGTGTAAATTTAAAAAGAAAAACACATTCTTCTGCTTTGTTGTTGGACATATTACATTCATAATGCATTCAAAACATGTCTGAGACATACTAATGGTACTGGACTCCCTCATTATGAAGTAATCAGTGATATTTCCTAATTTCTTTGAATAAAGAAAAAAAAGTCTATCATCCTCTCTATGAAATGCTTACAGAACTTACCCCAAAATCAGAAGATGAGGAATAAATTCTTATTTTAGTCTGAGAGTGTTCAGAACCAACACCTCTTGAAAGTGTCTTACCTTAGAAGTAAAGAAAGCCTTTTGGAGGCATATGAAAGCTCCCATCATTACAGCATTTCTATTACGGGAAAACAGGAAAGAAATTAAGAGATTCTGCAAGGAGAGAAAAAGTAATTTTGGATAAAATACACAAAAGTGTTTTCTCATCAGGCAGAAGAAGACCATAATTATTTTCATATGTTTTCAATAACAATGTTTAGCTTCATGTGATATTGCTCCTTAAGAAGAAGAATAAACTGTTGTTTTACAATGTTTAACAAACAATGAGTTAGTGCTTTTTTTTAATGACATCACAAACCTTTTATTTTAATACACTCTTGCTTAGATACTAGATGGATTTTAGGCATTTTAAACCTGTAAATGGAAAAAATTCCATGTATTCCACCCTGATGTGAATTTTCTTTTTCAAAGATCCTCTTCAATGGTTAACTATGTAGAAATGACCTACTTTGTGTTCATTGACTAATTAGTCCAGTTCTAATTCAATCCACATTTAGGTAAATTACTTCAGAGAGAGCTGGGTCAAGCAGTTGTGTTTTGTACAGTGTTTGATGTGATTGTTCTGGTGCATTCACAGAAATAAACAAAACCTGAAAGTATTTCACGGCTCTTAGAAAATGTATAATAATAATTTTAATTGTATTTTTCATTTGTTTCTCATTATATATTTATATTATTATGCATACATAACATTATTCCTCCTTTAAAGCAGCCTGTCTTTGACTTCTGTGGGAACTTTAGAGTGAATATGCTGATCTTCATGTTGCTGAGATGCCATTTTCTAATTCTCTGCTTATTTCTAAGGTGTTTATATGTTTTCTTGTCCATATTTTCTCTCTTGAGTTCTTGACCTGCCAACTATTACCATCTCAATAATGTGTTTAAAATTTTGATGTGGCCTTAGTTTTCTCACAGATCACCAACAATTTCCTAAGCACAACTGAGCCAAACTCACACAGTGGTGCCTCACTAAAACATTTCAGCCTGTGAAACTATTTATCTGAGTTCCAAATAGTTTTGGATACCTCCTACTATGCGTGCAGATGTCCACAGCATGACTGAACTTCCCAGATACAGAGATTCAACAGTCCCACAATATTGCAATTGGATTGCTGAAATGCATATGTGTATGAATACTTCCTTTCTGTTACCTGTTAGATAGTTTGGAAATCAGAAATAATAGGTAGATCATTGTCCAGTGATGAGTAGTGTCCCCTGGGGGCTTCAACATGTTTGTTGACAACACAAACAGTGGGATCGAGTGCACCCTCAGCAAGTTCACTAATGACACCAAGCTGAGTGGTGCAGTTGACATCCTGGAGGGAAGAGATTCCATCAAGAGGAATGTTGACACACTTGAGAGGTGGGCTGATGCAAACCTCATGAAGTTCAATGAAGTGAAATGCAAGGTCCTTCTTAGGAAAGTTCCCTGTCTGACCATCCAGGAGCCACTCTGGCAGTCACTCCTACACCACCTGAGCTGGGACTAAAGCCCCTTCGCAGCTACACACCCACACTCAAACGATCAGACCAGGTTTCCTTACCAGCTCGATCTTACATTTACCATAGCAGAGTCTCAGATGTCCCTGCCCTTAAAATAATTTAGTCCTGGTGCCTTAGTTAAATGATAAAATGACAGAATACCAGCTCAAGCTGCGTGCCTCTGAAGAGGGACCCTGAACAAAGGAACCCCTTGGCTTTTACACCCTCAGAGTCTATGTGAAGGAAAATCTGGGAGTTGTTGGCTTCTGCCATGTCACTGAGTGTCTGGGCACCTGGCTGGGCCACAGGTTCCCCTTTCCTTTGTTACGCAAAGGGTCAGCAGCTCATGGCCTCTTTCCTCAGCCTTGGTCTCCTGCCCCCAGAGCTCAGTCTGCAGCTTGCACTGCAGTTTGCACACTGAGCTGCACTAAATGCATTCCTCAACAGTCCTATGCTGGATCATGGCAGTCCCAGGCACGCCTACAGCTTGGGCAGAAAATTGATTGAGAGTAGCCCTGTGGAGAAGGACTCAGGGGTGATGGTTGGTGCAAAACTCAACGTGAGTCAGCAGTGTGCACTCACAGCCCACAGAGCCAACTGAATCCCTGGCTGCATCAAAAGGAGAGTGGACAGCAGGTCAAAGGAGCTGATTCTACCCTTCTTCTCTGCTCTGGTGAGACCCTACCTGGAATACTGTGTACAGTTCTGATGCTCCCAACATAAGAAGGACATGTAAGTGTTGGAGCAAGTCCAGAGGAGGGCCAGAAGTTGATTAGAGGAAGGGAGCACATCCCCTATGAAGACAGGCTGAGAAAGTTGGGGCTGTTCAGCCTGGAGAAGAGACGTTTGCGTGGAGACCTCATAGTAACCTTCCAGGTTCTGAAGGGTGCCTACAGGGAAGACAGAGAGGGACTGTTTATCAGAAACTGTAGTGATAGGACAAAGAGTAATGGGTACACAATGAAAGTGGGGAAATTCAGGTTAGATATACAGAAGAAATTTTTTACTGTGAGAGTGGTGAGATACTGGAAGAGGTTGCCCAGGGAAGTTGTGGATACCCCAACCCTGGTAGTGTTTTGGATAAGGCCTTGAGCAACTTTTTCTAGGGAGGTGTCCCTGGCCATGGGGGGGCAGGGGGGGGTGCTACGGAGTTGGGGCTAGATGATCTTTAAGGTCCCTTTCAACTCTTAACATTCTATGATTCTGCTTCTGTTATACACCAAACATATATATTTCTGAAATATTTCATGTATAAATCTTATTCACACATTGTGTCTCAAACTACTGAAGTCCTGTTTCACAGAACATATTATGGTAGAGTTAGGTAATGAAATCCACTTACTATATATCACCAGTTTTTCCTAGGATCTTTTATCTATTTGTCTGTTTATAGTAAAATATATTTCTGAACTAATAAAAGTGTTAGGAACCACAAAGAAACAATTAGTTCACACAATGAACTTATGAAGCTGAAAATGCTATAGATAGTCTTCAGAAAAAGCCTGTATGGCATTGCACATATTGCCCTAGTATTATCATTTTATCATCTCTATAATTTGTAAGTGAAATTTAGAAGAAGAAATATTATTTTTTCGAAGGAAATGGAAATCATACTGTCATTCGACAAGTTACTTTTTTCTAATTATGACACACAAGTGATCTTTCATGAAGATTTAAGAATTATTGTCTTTAGTTTCTACTGTAGCAAATTTTTTGTTGTTTGTTTCTAGAGCAATATATTGTTAGCCAGAATTACTTCTTGACACCGTTATGGTGTTTTATTAAGCAACAGATGGTTCTACAAATTTGTCATGTCTGTCCATCAGCTATAACAGCAGGCACTGATGGATTTTACTCTAAATTAAAAAAAAACAAACCCCACCAAAACAAAACAAAAATAAATAAAAGAACTGAAAGAAACATTATGATGGTAGATTTAGCACTGGAGGAAGGGCAGTCTTCAACATGTGAGCAGTCTTTTGTTTCTTTTCTTTTTTTTTTTTTGTGGTTTTATATAGTCATCTGGAAAAAATAAAGGCTTTCTTTCTATAAATAAGACAAAGAGTGTCACTGAAACTTGCTTTCAAATATTGTAATATTTAGTAGGAAACAACAGGAAATACATTAGGAATACTTATCATATGCAGGTGTAATATATAGTTGATGACATCTCCCCTTGTTCAGTGTAGTGTTATACACTCCAACAAACACCCACCCAGTATTTTTCAAGAAAGTTGGTGTCTTTATTACATAATTGTCCATTGTACTACATCTACCATTAAAAGTCTCATTTTTTCTTCTTTGGTGGTGTGCCCAGGAGTCTTGTGTATAACTGTTTCATTTATTTAATTTGTTGCAAAAGGTGACAGAGAATTTCTGTTTTCAAAACACAAAATTGCTAGTTTGTAGATGTTCATTAATAAATAAATACTTGTGGTCTTCTGAAAGGTGTGTCAGATATTCATGCAACATCATGGAAGCTATTTTATTTCTATTTCTGATAAGAGCTCTATATCCATCTGGAGATATTTTAAAAAATTTTTACGTACCTCCAAAAATAAAAAGATACAGATAGTCACTTAAAACTAAACTAATCTTTAACACACAGAAAAAAAACCCCAAACTTCAAAATATAATTTATGCTGTCAGCAATCAAAAACTCTGCAAGACAGATGGCGTTAACATTTAAGTAATAGGAGAAATAAGTTGTCAATAATTTCAGTTATGAAGAATTCAGTTATCAAGTGTCAATCTTATTTTATTTATAGATAGGAACTAAATAGATTGACAAGCTTCTACCTAGCTAAAATTATGATTTTCATTTCTGCCATTTATATATTTATATTTTATAATTTAAATTTATAATTTCAACTCCTTTATAAATATTGAAAACAAATAATGTTTTGTGACACAAATCTACCTGCCAGAGTTAATGTTCAAAGAAGAATGTATGATTTTTGTCTGAATGAGTCTTTTATTAATTTAGTAGATCAGATGGGTTTTACTACATGTATTTTCATGGTAAGGAAACAAAAATTTTATAACTTCTCTAACATTACAGTTCTACACTCAGTTTTGTGTATGAAAGGACTCTGAGGAGTAAACAACAGGTACAGTGCATTAAATGGGGTCTTTATTTATGTTTTGTATAAACCTTTTTCTAACAAATATCATATGGGTTATTTTGTAGCGATCCTATTGCCAGCATACAAGTGATCATATAATCACAGAATGGTTTGGGTTAGAAGGAACCTTAAAGACCATCTAGTTCCAACTCCCACTAGCAGGGCCACTTTGCACTAGATCAGGCTAGTGAGAACCCCATCCAGCCTAATCTTGAACACTTCCAGGAATGGGGAGTCCACAAGTTCTCTGGGCAACCTATTCCAGTGTCTCACCATCCTATAGTAAAGAATTTGTTCCTAATATCTAGTTTAAACTTACCCTCTTTCAGCTTCAAGCTGATACCTATCTAGTGGCATTTAGAATATCTCATAAAATCTGGGACAGCCAGTCACCTTGGCACATGAAATATATGTACTTCTGGAAAAGCAACCAGAGGCCAAAGAGGATACTGTAGGGCAACTCAGCTTGTGCTAAACACCTACATTTAGGAGACTGAATCTCCCTTTCATTTGTTATTTTTTTTTGAAAAATGTTTGTAACATATTCCACAATTTAGGAGAAATTCACTTCTTGAGTTAGGATTACTATCTCACTAAGAGTTACAGCAGTTGTTCAGTAACAGTTTCACAGTTATTTTAGATTGTCATAGTTACTTTATCACCTCACCATTTATGCAAAACAAGCAAGCGAAGAAAAATTCACTCACTACTGAAGTAGAATTTGAATGGAATATTGAATGTGTCCATTTATTGCTGGTAACGAATTTCTTATAATTCCATATACAGTGTAATGGTGTGAGTTACTTTGTGACTCAAAACTGTTTTTGGCAACACAGAAGACAACAGAACATAAACTTTTATTGGCTTAGCTGCATATTTCTGCATCTGTTCTCTTGTGTGGACAGGAGATTTGTTTCTGTATGTAAATGTTCTCAATGACTTGGTAACTTCTCTAGAGAATGTACATCATTCACATTGAGGCCACACCATCTTTCTAGTCAAACTGTAGAATGGAAAAGAAAGCAGAATTGCCAAGAGAGGTTCAGAAAGGGACAAGCAGGAGGCAGGCAGGTAACAAACAAGTTTTGGAAGAATGATGAAAAAGGGTACGAGTCTTTTACACAGCTAATTTTTTTCCCTTCTTTCCCAATGATTCGAATTGTCATCTTCTTTGTAACCCCACAATCATTTAGGAACTACATAAACAACCTAGAAGGAGTCAGAATTTAAGCAGGAGTTTTAGAGGCATAGGTGTATACCTTCAAATACTGTATCTTAATATTTTTACACCATTCCAGGAAAAAAAAAATCACTAACTTTGCCTTGATAAACTGTTAAAGATATATCCCAGACAAGAAAGTTTTGGAAAATTTCTTATCTGAATTCAATAAAAATCGGTTATAATATTACAGTGATTTTGATAGATATGACATACAGCCAAACACATTACAACTAAAGCTGTACTATTATCATTTGCTCAGAAGTTCAGAATTTCAAATAGATCCCAGCATTTCTTAAAACTGTGTTTGTCTTAAAGAACAATGTTATCATATTTTGCCATCTTTCAGTTTAATCACAAAACTTCCAGTAATTTAATTTTAGTATTTTTGATTTTTTATGCAAGACACATCCTTCAAATGATGAACTATGAGTATGTAAGATCGTTTAGTGTTTTGTCATGTACGGCCTTATGAATTAATCTCATTACATACAAGCAATTACTATGTGTTTCACTAAATTTCTGAAAAAGAATAGGCAAATTTGTTAATTAAAGATTACCAGATATATTGCAACACTGGTGAGCAAATATTTCTGATGCACAGCATTAATTGGCTTAATAATGAGTGAGATGACTGGATTAAAACAATATGTTTTCAGTATCCCACGAGGGTGCTTGGCCAAGGCATAAATACAGACATTCAAGTTAGGAAGCAAAACCAGCAGTCAATATTTGTAAAACTGAAAAATTGTTTCTTTTATTCCCTAGGTTTCTGGAGCACAACCTTGCACTAGAATAAAATAACTTTTTTCATTACTTTCTTATTTTTAGTGTCCTCTCACTTCAAATTGAACTGTATTTGATGAACTGTCCGTATCTCAAAAGTGATGCTACACAATGCTTCAATGAAAATCTATGCTGGTATGCTTTCAAAAGTTCCACTATAAAATTTTGTCAGGCTGCTAGCTAGCTGTAGCAAGTGGCTTGGGAGCAAACATAGTCTTTTCTGTTTTAAAAGAAGGAAAGCCTGCCAGTTTTTATTTAGGTTTTTCACACCTTCCATTTTACCTATTTGATTCTTTTAACAGGCTACTATTTTTATTATCCTGGCTACTATGTTACCTAGTGCTTTATAAAGTGTCAAGGGTACAATTCTGGCAACTGTTATTCAAGTTTTACTGAAAAGCAAAATTCCTATAGATCTCCATAATTGAGGGTCATTTCTTTCTGCCAGTACAAGAACCATCAGATGACAGAAAGTAATGAATATATAATCTTCTAAGTTATGGTTATTCTGTGTGTCAAATAAGTTTTCACCGTCAATGAAGACCTGTCTGGTTTCCTCGCACACTAGTTCAGTCTGTTGGTGCTGAAGTAGTGGGAGAAGAAAAGAAAATTAATGCATAAACAAAAGGGAAATAAGATTTTGTCTCCAAACACCAATACGAGGAAATGGCACGAGATAATCGAAAGCAAATTGCATTTGCTAAAATATTCCTTCGGAGATGAGTTCAGAGCCAATTGTTTAACTCCTTTCCCAGAATACTCTGATTGAATTATTTGATCATCTGGTTACAAATGTCAAAAAAAAAAAAAAGTGCTATTTTCGATCTTAGCAGAATATGAGGGTTTTATCATTTGTGGGGTCCACATTCAAATTAAAAAGGAAGAAAGATATTGTGTTTGATTGTATTGCTGTTTTGATACTGTTATTTTAAGACAGGAAAAAGTAAGTTATTTTGTATAATATATTTTGATACAACAGTAGCTTCCACTCTTCCCAGGCTTCTAACCTAGCAGGGCAGCATGAGAATTGAAACATAAACAACTGCCTTTTCCACTGTTTGAGCAAACAGCTTTGGCAGAGATTCTCTTATTCCCATGCATACCTTCTAATAATATATTAATATTATTATTACGTGTTATATATATTACCTAATTGCTAGAAAATTCTATAAAGAGATAAAAATTTTAATTTCAATAAATTTTAATAATTTTTCACTGTGCTCACATTTCCTATTTCGTTGTTGAGTGGGTGAGATGATGTGTTGTGGGAAACCAGTGTCTTCTTAGAAATTCCTTTCATTACAAATTTTGAAAGATAATCGGAACCTGGGCTTCATTTTTTTCATATTAACTATGCAATTTTCTTGATTGGATTCCAGTTAGGTTTCCCCCACAAAAATCACCAAATATCTCAACACAGGCACTTTCCGCAGTATTCCTTGCTCAAATTGTATCTCAGTTCAGTGCCTTTATGAGATTCTCTGCGAATTTGTTGAATGATTCCAATGACTGTATAGGGTGAATGCATATAAAAAAGGGCCAAGAGGGGAAAATGCCTAAATCCCACAGTGTTTAGTGTATTAAAAGTTTCTTAAGATTTAACCTTTGTTATTGTTATTTAGCAAATTCTAGATTTGTCTGAAAAACTTTAGGAGATGCAAAGATTTAGGTATGTAGCAAATTAGAGACATATGAATAGGAGTTTTTCCAATGTCAATTTTATGTATAAGGACTTTAAAAGAAACTGAACCCCAAAACTAGGGGAGATCTGGCCCCCAGCCATTTTTAAAATTCTGGTTCTCTTCACACTTTATTAACACAATGTATGTCTGCCAAACAGTCTTTTAGGGTACAATGTTGAATTTTGGTTTTGGAAAAATTGGAAGTTACACTTCTGTGTGAAGGTAATTTTTTCCCCCATTACTTGATTTATTAATATGCACATTTTATGCACATAGAATATGTTACTTCTATGTCACAACGTAGTGCTACTGTGTCGTCATCATTATGATTGAAAGTTTAATTGGCTTTAGAACAGCCAATTTTTTTCAATTACTTTTTTTATTGCCACGTAAATCTAAATGATAGTAACAGTAACAATAATTTTAAAGCAATAATGTACAGAAAGTCTATTTTCATATACCTCTGTTCTCAAGTCATGGCAAAATACCTTTACATCTACTACAAGTTTTTTAAACATTTTTATTTGTTAGGTATGAATATAAATTTATTCTGAATTTTGAATGAAAGAAGCCTTGTACATGAAATTAAAAAGAAAAAATTTTATAGAAGTCAGAACTATGCAACAAAATGCAGTTCAATTGATTTGCCCTTATTTTTGTAAGGTAAATTATTTGATGGTACCACAACTTTGACAAGCATTCTGGCAAGAACTGGAAGCTTCATACCCTTGCAGATTTTCCCGTCAACATGCTTAAGTTTCAGAGCATCTGTCAGTATCAAGCATTAGTTCATAAATACATAGTAATTGAGAATGTTTAATATTCATTAGCTGAGTAAAGTGACATTCATCTACCAAGATGCTGTCTAAAACTTAGTCACATCATGTAAGCTATTTATCTGGATGTCCTCTAAAGTCAATGGAAAGGGGCATCTTGCAGAAGGCAACATTTACTCTAAATGTGACAGAGTGAGGAGGGTTGAATCACCTTTTACAGTAGGTTCTGTAGGTAATTAAATGACTGGTGTGCACTACCAGTGTAACTTCTACATAGCTATAGGCAAGATTAATCCCACTATTAATTACACCTTATTTCACTATTGCATACATTAAAGATACTGCAAATATCTGACTTTAAAAAATCAAAGTATCTTTCCAGGTATATAGCTCCACAGCATTTTCTCAACATTATCTTTTTCATTAACATTTCTGCTGATAAATCTGACTGTTCTCCAGAATATTTAAGGATATTTTAGTTTTTTCACTCCTTTTTTTTTTCCTTTCCTGTTATATTACGCCATCTTTGCTTCCTGCATATTATGTTGTATCTTCCTCTTCAACACCTACCACAAGTAATCAAGACTCAAAGATAATGATGTGGTTTTCCTTTGTCTGTATTTTTTTTTCCTATGCCATTGGCACATACATTGATCAATAACATGTCCAGAAAAGGGCACCGAAGCTGGTGAAGAGTCTGGAGCACAAGTTATGAAGAGAAGCTGTGGGGGCTGGGACTATCTAGCCTGAAGAAAAGGAGGCTGAGGGGTGACTTTATTGCTCTCTACACTGACCTCAAAAGTAGGGGTCAGTCTCTTTTCACAGGTAACAACTGACAAAATGACAGACCTCAAGTTGCACCAGTGGGGAGGGTTAGACTAGCTATTAGGAAAAAAATATCTTCACCAAAAGAGCTGTCAAATATTGAAACAGACCGCCCAGGGAACTGGTGGAATCTGAACATGCACAGTTTTTTACCCTTTCTTAGCAACATTGTCCCAAAAGCACCGTCGTCTTGGCTGAGGGACTGAGATGTGCCCTGCAATGGATCTGGTGGATGATGTTAAATCAGGGCATGATGTTAATGAGCTTCTTGTGTTAAAGACTGGATGTAATTTTACAGAGTAGTTTTTCATTTGAAGCCAACTTTCTATCATATTATTTGGAAAACTGTTTATCAGGACTCTGCTGTTTTCTAAGTTAATTTCACCCAGTTTGCTTTCAGAATTCTCACAAAATATTGTCATCCTTTTTAGGCTTCTGTAAGCTATAGTTTTTTACTTATAAATAATTATAGTAATGCACAGACTTTGAAAAGCAATATTGTAAAAATTGTAATTTGACATTTTTATAACTTAATCTCCAAACATGAATAAAACATTAAAATATGTTATAAAAATAAACTCACCACTTCCCAGACATTCAAAATGTGGAGACAAAAGTTAAAATACCAACCTGGTTATGTTGTATAATTATGACTGAAGCTGCTTAATGTTGAAATTTACTTTGAAATGTTACATTTTCAGACATTTATTTTGAAAACGCTGAAGTTCAGTTTCAGTAGGCATACATAAAACTCAAACACCTTTGAAGATACAATTTAATTTGCAATTTAATTTTTGAAATCAGCAGGCATTCAATTTAGACTCGTAAACATATCCTTACAGAATTTAATGACTTTAAACATGGAGGAGAAATTGTATAAATACTATTGTACAGTTATTTTTATATCATACTTTGAGTAAGGCTTTATTTGGGCTTTCCCACAGGACTCCATAATTCTGCCAACACTGTTGAGGACCCAAACCTCAACTGGCTGAATGGCAGGACTTAGAAAAGGCTTTAGGATGGGCCATCCCTATCAATTCATAGAATCTATGAATAAGGAGAAAGGAAAAGTTTTCCCCAGAAGTTACACATGCGGCAGCTCAGGCATTTCATTACTTGATACTATTTTGTAACATTGCTAAAGCATCTTTAAAGTCACAACCAGGAAAAAAAAAATATCAACATAAACCAAACATATATTTTTTTAATCTAAAAAACTCCAAATGTGTATGTGGAAAATAATTTATGAAATATATCTGGCAAAGACACTGGAAAAAATTTACGATAAATTAATTCAGGAAAATTAAAGAACAAGATAAAAGAAAATATTATATTTTCTGAACATGTTAGATTTCATTTACACTAATAAAAAATATGTGTAGTGAAAATAGATGCATACACTTTACAACTGGCATTGTTTTAACCAGTTTCTGATTTTTACATTCCTTTAATAGATGAATATATAAATCTTCTCATAGGACACTGGAAAGCATCTAAAATTCAGGCAATTAATCCTCTTTAATCCTTAAAAACACATGGTAATGTCATATTAGAAACACTTGGTAATGTGTTTTTAATATCACATCAATCAAAAAAAATAGTAATATAATTCCAAGTAAGATTAATTCTGTTTTGTTACAGGAAAAAAATTTTAAAGGGTTAGTTCATATACTTTAAAACACCATTTTACAACATATTTTAATTTCCATGATGAAAGATAGACAAGCAGTAACTGCTATTCTTGAGTCATACCTTTGAAGTACAGACATGAAAGAAACCACAGAGAAGATCACTTTTTTCTCTTTGCTGACCCACAGAATATCTAAAATTACACACACACAAATTGTATCCTTTTGTTTTAATAAACCTATCAATAAGAGGAAAAAAAATGACAAATGGCAGACAAAAAGTTATATCTTTGGAACTGGAAAAGACAAAAATGGACTTTAAAAATACAAAAAAAAAATCTCTTGTAAGATGAGGTCTAGTTTATGCTGTTATAGATTTTGTATTTCTCAGGAGTTATTCTTTCAAGCTGAAAGAGGTTGTTACAGTTTGCCTAGGGAATATTCTGAACACTATTACCCATCTACATATTTATAGAATGTAAAATTGTATCACATAAACTTTTTCAACTCTATGAAAACAACAAACTATTGCTAGGAAATCACAGAATATGCTAAATTGGAAGGGACCCACAAGGGTCATTGAGTCCAACTCCTGGCCCTGCACAGGACCATCCTCAAGAGTCACACCATGTGCCCAAGAGCATTGTGCAAATGCTTCTTGAACTCTGTCAGGCTGGTGCTGTGACCGCTTCCCTGGGGAGCCTGTTCCAGTGCCCAAACACCCTCTGGACAGAGAAACCTTTCCTGATATCCAACCTAAACCTCCCCTGACACAGCTTCAGGCCATTCCTTTGGGCCTTCCCTAGAGAGAAGGGAGCAGTGTCTGCCCCTCCCCTTCCCTTCACAAGGAAGTTCTAATGGTTTAATGCAAAAGTCATTTGTATATATAGATTAACAAGATCTTGGGAAGTCTAAACTGAAAAACTAAAATGTTTAACAAATGGATATTGAAATCTTATTCAGAAATTAAGATAAATGGATGAGCACACATATCTTAATGTAGGAAACATTATTTAATTTTACCCACCTTGAGTTGCTCATAATAAACATTTCAGGCTGTAAATCTTACTTAAATTTGCCAGTTATAACAAATATGTTTGTTTAAGAAGAAACACTTCACACAATAACTACTCACAGTCTAGTTTTACTTTCAAATATGTTGCTCAAGGCTACTTTATTGCTATGTTGGAATTTAATCTGTGGTTTTCCCAGAGATATTAATGAATAGATATTATGTAGAATTTCTTAGAGCAAGAAAAAATAGCTTTATTTAGTTGGCAAAAAAAAGTTTTTTCTTCTTTCTTACGTCAAAATATTTTCTGAAAGAAAGCAGAAAATGTCTAGTAAAATACTTTTAATTGGAACACAGCATATTAGAAACTGTAGATATCCATATATACTCAGTTTCATGGCCATACATACAACAAGCATGGCTTAAAACTTCTGTAGTCCACTGATTTTAATTTATTTATCAAAACGTTGTTTGTAATAGGGCAGAGTAAGACAACACCTGTCCTGGTTTTGGCTGGGAAAGAGTTACTTTTCTTCATAGTAGCATGTATGAGACTATGTTTTGGATTTGTGATTAAAACACTTGATAGCACAGGAATGTTTTAGTTACTGCTGAGCAGTGCTTACACAGCCTCAAGGCTTTCTCTGCCTTCTCTGCCCTCCCCACTAGTGAGGAGGCTGAGGATGCACAAGAAGTTGAGAGGGGACACAACAGTGACAGCTGATGCCAGCTGACCAAAGAGATATTCCAAACCATATGCTGTCATGTTTACCATGTAAAATTGGAAGCAAAAGAAGGGGGGAGGTTTGGAGCTGAGATATTTGTCTTCATAAGTCGGCATTATGTGTGAGAGAGCACTGTTTTCCTAGAGATGGCTGAACACCTGCCTGCCCATGGGAATTAATGAACAAATTCACTGTTTTGCTTTGTTTGATTATGCTTTATCTATTAAATTGTCTGTATCTCAAACCACAAATTTTCTCACTTTTACCTTTTCGATTCTCTCCCCATCCCTCTGGGGCAGAGTGAGCAAACAGCTCTCTGGGGCTTAGTTGTCGACTGGGGCTAAACTGTGATAACACCCTACATGTGAAATCAGGAATTTACTGTCAGTCTAATTAAAAAAAAAAAACAGCTGTGCAATTGAACTGCAGCAAATTATTGATACTCTTAATCCAGATATAGTAAATTAGTACTGGCAGACCACAATTACCTAACTTTGATACAAATAAACAAAACAAATTACTAGCAATGATGCAAATAAAATTGTTATGCAAGAAGAGTATTCTGTCTGCTGTTATGCCCACTCTCACTTTCTCTAACCCCAAACTTGATAGGTTTAGCTACAGTAAAAGGAATATCAGTTTGGCACCATCCTTGAGCTCTTCCTCAAGAGGATTGTGATGTTAAAGGGGGGATTTACCATATTCTTTTTGTCAACAGAAGCACTGTTTCAATGTGGGTCTTTTGAGTTGTTTGGTTTGGGTCTTGGGGTTTTTTTTAATATTCTCTCTGAGTTCAATTGGGATAATTTCTGTGTCTTTTCTAAATTTCTTTATACTTTCTCTTTCTTCATCACTCTGAAACTTGGTGCATGCTAGAAACATCAGATGCTTTATATTTGCCGTTTTCATAATCACTGAAATGATTTTTTCTCCAATTCCTTAGTTTGTGAGCACTGTTGTGTTGCTGGCAGCCCTGTGACTTCCTATACCATCCTGCTCTCAGATACTTGAAGCCTCTGCTGTCATCCCATGCCTGTGCTCCTTTATTCAGCATCATTATTCAAGGGTTATAGGTAGACCATTCTACACAGCCTAACTACTTGCTTTTTGCATTTATATAAAAATTATTAACAAGAAGTGTAAGGGCACCCAATTACAGAAAGCTAAACAAAAAATTAGACAAATTAGACAAATTATGTTTTAGCCACCTGGTCATTAGACAACTGTTACGTCTAAGCAAGCTAAAACAAACTGCAAACAAGCCAACACAAGTTCAGACAAGGCAACACAAGTTCAGACAGAGCCTGGCAAATCCAGAGTTCCAGCATATGTTAATAAAAACCCTGTCAATTGATAGTAATGGAGATAGTACTATACTTATCAGACTGTAGGGCTACACTCTATACTCCTTCCTTGTGCTTTATAAGAACCCCTTCCATCATGTGTCTGATGAATTAAAATTGCTTATGAATGAATGTTGCATCTAGTACATATCATTATACTTTTTGGTTTTACACCATCTATTATGAGGAAAGATGTGGACATTATCTTTTTCTGTGTTAATCTCTGGAGCAATAATGTAATCCCTTTTCATTTTGGGCAGGATACTAATTTTTATTGCTGGAGGACAAACAGATATGCAACACAGTCAGTCTAAATACACAGTGAAGCCATGGTACTTTAAAATGTCATTGGAGCACTTGGAAACGTGGCAGATTCTTACGTTAGTAGTCTGTCTTGGGAGACATAATCTGCCTCAATTCTTAAACAAAACTGATCATGGTCCTTTCAAGATAAAGTCCATGTCCTTTTCTATCCCTAAAAAAAGACTAAGAATTGCCAGCAACCAGCAAAAAGGTGATGAGAAACTAAATCAAAGCAGAGTGGATGTGCATAAGTGGATTTCAGTGTTAAATAAAAATACAGTTTCTAGTAAGATTTGATGACTGCTCCACATTATGTGAAATTGATTGTATATGACACCAGCAGGTGATTTTACATGACAGGGATTGGTGCTAGTTTAGAACAATAATAATAGGACCTGAAGGGGTCTGGAAAAAAATTCATGAATCTGTAATTTTACCTAATGAGTTCTGGAAACTGGCCAACATATAAAGTAATTTTGAAAGTAAAAATGTAAATCAATGTATAGATGAACCAGCTTTTATCTGTGCTGCAGTGAAAAGAACACTTAAAAGTATTTGGGCAAAATACATGATAGGATACAGCCAGGAAGACATTACTTGAGTATATTGTCTGTCTCCCTTCCATCCACTCAACATTCTGAGCACTGAACTGATCAAGGAATATCAAAAGAAAGATAGTAGTCTTGATATATCACTCCAACTAAATCTGTCAGGTAAATGGGCATTGCCCTTGTATTCTCATGACTACCGTGGCCTCAAAAGTCTGAGCATTTCTACCCTTCAGTCACCTCACTTACTATGCACATTTATAGAGAAATATAATGGCAAAAGTAGAAAACTTTGTAAGATCTGTAAAGCCTGCTCAAGAAGCTGAGCAAATACCCAGATCATTGTGGTGATACCAGTTCCCTTTTGCCGTAGTTACATTTATCAATAGGCTATGTAGTATTTTCAATAGTATCTCCTTCTCAATCATCTCTCATCCCCCTAGATTCAGCTCTGTAAAAAGAGATGGAAGGGCAAGAGAGCACTTTTCAATTTTTTTCACATTGAGATTATTAATAAGATACCTAAACTGATACATCTATATAAATAAATATATTCTGCCTAAAGAGTCTTAAAGAAACTAGGTAAGAGAGAATGTAAGATGTAGAGGAGGAGGAAAAAAAATAACCCCAAAGATGATAAAATCATTATAGCATTAAACTCAGTATATGGTTGTCTCCTGAGTACAGCTGAGATTTGCTTACCTAGTGGATAAATTTTAATTGTTGTTACTGAATCTATTCTTTCTGACCCCAGATGTCACATCACTATGTGGCTGAAGCTAAGCTTGCTAAGTTATTCTGGCATTAATCACATTTATTGTTTGCAGGACCGCAATTCTCTTATTTATGGGCACTACCCTTGGGAATGCAGGTCACTGTTATCTAACAGCAGAATCTACAGCTGCTCTTGCTGACTTCAATTTGAGTCTTACTTCCTCAACAGAGGTCATATAGAAGCAATTGAAGTTAATTTTATGAGACATCTGTTATATTTGTGGTTATACTCATTCTTCAAGATTGCCCTCTAAAGTAGCAGTTGCAAAAAAAACACCCCAGGCACCGTAAGAGAGAAAAAAACCTAGAAGACAATATCAGAAGTTATCTGATGATTTCTATTCAACACAACAAAGTAGAAAATTATTTTAAATGAAGAATCCCATATTTTGGGGCATGAAATATATATGTGAAAGGCACAACTCTGAAACATTTCACCCTTGCAAAACTGGAAGAATTCACTGACTGTAAAGTGTTGGAATACTGAAGAATAGATATTGTCAAATACCTAAACAATATATCTACAACTACAATTCTTTCCAAATCCCTATATAATTTCAGTTTATACTAGAAGATTGTAAATTGATGCCTGGAAAATGAAAGAAATAAAATTCTGAATATTTGGAGAGGTTTTCTTCTGCATGGCTTTTTAGTTAATATGAGTTTTTCTTTGAATTAATTATTACAAATATAGAAATAAGCAGGAAAAAATGTATATTCTCATTACAAAGAAAATTATTCTTGAATGTAAGCATTTAGACACACAGATTTTTCTCTCCTAAAATGTAGGCGTCTGCTTTGAGTTCGTAAGTCAAGACAGCATGTATAGTCAATAGAGATTTCTCAATGCAAATTTCTCTCACCATGAAGCACCATCTTTATTTATTGAAATAACTCATCTATCAGAATTCTCATCTTCTGTTCAGTGCAAATGCCTAAGATGAAAATACAAGCCAAAACCAATGTCCTATTTCATAGGAAGAGTAATCTGTGGGTAGATTGTGTATTCACATCTTGCTCTCAAAAAGTTCTGGGAAAAGGGAGATAAATATCATAAATACAGAATGCTTTGAATTTCAGAGGGGAAATTACAGTTGAAGTGCTTTCCATTCAAGTTTCATTCAGATTCCAAAACACAAGTTCTCCTAATTTACCACTGCCTACCACATAAGCATGTATAAGAACTATACAGTCTTTATCTATATTTTCCTTTTCTATTTTATGGTGTAGGTAAAGCCCTGGACTATCATAGACTTATCATATTCTCTGGTCTTTATTATCACCTCCTCTTCCAATGATTTTCCAAAGTGGTCAAACTTCTAATATAAAGAAATTAAGCCAACAATTATCTCTTTCTCATACATGTACAGTCATTCACATGAAAAGATAATTATTGTTCCTGCATTCAATCCAATTTATTTTGTCCCACTTATATTCTGCTGACAGTGTTTTAAGATCCGTATCACACTTCTTCAATGCGTGCTTTTTGAATACTCTTCCCCCCCCCCCCTTCCTTTANCTGCTTATATTCTTCCATCTGCACTTACCATGCAGATATTAGAATCTTTGTAACTATTTCCATTTGGAACAACATTGTCTTGCTTCTGTGCTTCATCAGTTTGCCATCTCATTTTACATTTCAAACATATCTTTTCTCCATTGACTTTCTTATTTTTAATTTTGTTCTAACACTTCTCTTTAGATTTATAAATGAACTCTGAAAAACTGGATAATGTGTGTATGAAAAGAGCATAATAATATTATAAAATGGTAAATGTTCAGAAGAATTTGTAACACTATCCAGTATCACAGGTTTCATTTGTTGGTTTTAATTACATGCATAATTTCAATGTGTTAAAGAAAAAGGTAACTGAAGAAAAGCCGTACAGACATTATGGTCTCAGTTCAGTCGCCCATGTATTTCCTACCAAATGTCACTTGAGATGTCCTATATTATCCCACCTGGCTTCCAGCTGCCACTTCAGAACGGTTTCTGTCTCCACAATCATATGTGCCAACTGTCTCTGAACCTTTTAGATAACCTCAGATGTGTCAAAAATTCCGTGTTCCGGCAGTAGAACTGATTTCTAACTGCCAAAAAACCCCTAAACTGAACTGATTCATAGATATCCCTGAATGCCCCAAATAGATGCACGGTGGCTAAAATGAGAGTTAAGACCCCTACTTCATGTGAAGACCTTTCGAGGTAAGTTTTTAACTAGCATAAATCTGGAACTGAGTCAGACTCATAACACAGCTTGTATGATTAAGAATTATTTGTAATTTTGGAGGAAAAAAATCAGAAAAATGAAGGAACTACAAAAATTAGTTCTAAAGCTACTAAATGGCCTTGACTTATTTTTCCATATCTAGCTATCTGATGGGTTTTCCAATACCATTATTATATCCTGATCCTCAGCGCTATGTCAGGCCACAGGTTTCTTCTATGTTCTCATCTGTCTGACATACAGGTGTCTTAGGCTAGGGAGCTTCAAATTACTTCCGTGTGTCTATTTGTGTCTATAAACCAATTGTAATGACATTTAGACATTGAATTTAGAAGTCAAATACTGGAGGATAACCTCCTCTGAGTCACTCATAAGAAATATGCTTTAATACTAGTCTAACGTCTGCCTGAGTCATAAACCATTAGAACTTAGGGGAGTGCTGAGGAAGAAGTATTAATAAAAACACATCCTGCTAGCAGATTTAAAAATAAAAATTTCATGTTGGTATCAGGAAAGGTAGTCTTTACATGTTTAAATTCAGGCATTTATGGTAGATGGAGATATTGGAATGCCTTGTAGACTGATAAACCATAGGAAATTAAGAATAGCCTTGGATCAGACTGCAGGAACTTCTGGTGTATGTAAAATGCAAAATTAATAACAATTGAAGGATTATAGTGACTTAATTTTTTGTTCTTTAATGAAATTTAAAAAAAAAAATCACCTTTTTTCTCTTTAATATGTAGCTATATATTTCAGATTTGGAAGTTTATTTCCTGCAGAAAACTTATAATAAAAAGAAACAAAAATGAGGTATTTCTTACAGACAACTCACATTTTAATAGATAGACAGCTTATTAAGACCAAATGTTGCACTTATATAAGAAATGGTATCTTTATTAATTTAAACAGTAATAATCGTAGATATATTTATATATTAGTTCTAACCTTTATCTTTATTTCTCTAATACTTTGATCTCACATTGGTTTGAATTTTCACTTACAGTCTCTCTCAGTTCCACTATTGTGAGACTTTTTCTGTTGCTATGGTGCAGCCCGGGGTCTGCGAAAGTGCTGAATGGGTCGACTTGCCATCACAGGATTCTGTCCCTGAAGGCAAATCAAAGGAGGAATCTGCAGCATAGCAACATATGCCTCTTACCTGTCACTCCCATCACGTCTTCTCCTCCGTCACAGAACCTCAGACCCTGTGACAGGCTAGCCTGGTTTGAAATTCCTTTCAGCTATATTGTTATTAGTTAGTTTAACTTTGTCCCTCCCCTGAGATGTCTTTATTGGTTTTCTGTTATGTATCATCACTTCTGATTGGATAAGCTCTGTTACACCCACCTCACTCTGTAACCCCTTAAAAACTGCAGGGAGAGAGCGAGAACTCTCTCTCTATTCTGCTCCCCTTCAAGCTACCCTGCCCCCACGGGGCAGAGAATAAAAACTTGGAACTGTAGCCACGGAGAGTCCCTCTTTCCCCTTTGCCCTCGCTGCTGCCTTGTAAACAGCTGAGAAGTGCTTGATGCTGACGGCTTTCAGGCCAGAGAAGCTGAGGCACGCAAACCTCAGTTACCACAATCGAGTGGTCGTTGTTTCGGGCGGGTTCCGAATCCGCAGCCACGGCCAAGTCAAGCCAGGCATGGGCAGCGTGGCATTTTTCCTCTTAAAAGTTTTCTGTTCCCAAACTTACCACCCTTACTAGATCCCACTCTAGAACTGCGTTCCTTCTGTTAAGGCCTTTTATTCCAAACTGTCTGCTTTTGACGTCTTTTTTTTTTGTGAGTTCGTCTTGTGCTTCTGCTCTTCACTGATGTAGCTCAAATGTTAACATTACACTTAAAAAGAGAGGCTTAATCTTACTTTAAAACTAGCAGAGGCAAACAGGGCATATCTATGTTTAATACTAGACAATTATATACTTCGATGTAGGTGAAATTAATAAAATCCTTGAAGTACTAATTTTTCTTCAACTACTGCTATTTGTTTTCTAATTGTTAGTTTTCTCTTTGTATTTAGACTCTGTGATAAGCAGTACAAGTAACATTGTGCCCAAATTTAAATTTTCTTTCATGTATGTCTATTCATCAAGAAAAAAACTCATCCATTTCTTTCTTAGCTAAAGTGTCAGATATGTAAATATAAACACTATCCTACAGTAAGTTTTAAAAAATAGTTTATGAACAAGGTCATATACCTTCTGAAAAAAACATGTTCTTATGCTGCAGCTTATGGTATAGCAAAGAAATATTCCCATAATTTTACACTTTCGCTCCTAACTCCGTTATCAGTATTTCTCCTCTTAGTCCTTCTTTAGGTAAACTGTACATTTAGCAGTAAACAGAGTAGAAAATATGATACTAATGCAAAAGCTTTTGCTAATGACATGATTTGCTCTCAGTCTCATTATTTTCTGAATAATAATCACAGCTAATTTAAACTTAATGCACAAGCAATTTCTTAGAATATCCATTCCAACAGCTTCAGAAAGACAATGATGCCAATACTGAGTTAAGGAAGTGAAGCACAGATTTTCAGCCCACTGAGCAAAGATAAAAATTCTTTCATAAGATATTGCAGTGCTGAAAATGAAAAGCCATTCATTATTCACCAAACATACAAACACTTCAAGGACTCCTTGTAATTCTAGAATCTTGTTCTATTAAAAGTACTTATGCATAGATATCTCCATTGGTAAAACAATGTTTTTTGTGTACTTGAAATTGCAATCGTGTGAAATGTATACTTGGAAACAGCCATCATTTGTCTCAAAGTTTAAAAAAAAACCAAAATCAGGGAGCATGCAGACTATATTAAAAAAATGAAATCAATTATTGAACGATCATGTCCTACAACAAATTGGGCTTGTTATAGAAAAATAAATTAGTATTTTAAAATTTTGCTCTGTGATATTCTTATTTCTCACTGTTTCAACACTGAGCTCTTAGGATTTCCTGTTGGACATTCTGAATCTCAACATAATAGAAGTCGAATAGTGCTGCTGAATTCGATAAAACTATAATTTCAAAGCAAGAGAATTAAGAAACGTATCTAGTAAATCTCCAGGAAACCACATTTTTTTCATTTCATTGCTGTTAAGTTCATCTAGAAAGAGTATCACTATGAAAAGTAGGTGTAACTATTCTGTCCAGTTTTATTTGCAAAAGAAATAGATTGTTTTAAAATTACTCCATATGTTTGTGATGAGAAACAGCGTGAACAGGGCCAGCAAGCAGGGACTTAGCAGGTAGGATGGAGGAAGAAATTATTTAATATGAGAGTGCTGAGACACTGGAAAAAATTGCCCAGAGAATCTGTGAATACTCCATACCTGAAAAGATTCAAGATTGGGTTAGACCAGAATTTGAGAACCTAACTTAGTGGAAGATGCACCTGCCCATAGAAGGAGCATTGGAAATAGATGACTTTAAAAAACTCTTCCAACCCAAACCATTTTATCACTATTCTCTGATTTTATGAAAATTATGTGCTGTTTGAAAACAAGGCCAGTTTTCTGCTTCAGCTGCTTCCTGATAAAGTGCTTCACAAGTTAAGAGATTAGGCAATGCCAGACAGTTATTCAACAACTGTAAGGGAGCGCTGTGGACTGATGTTGAGTGTGGTAACTAGGATGAGCAAACAAAACTTTGACAGTAAATGCATGAAAAGACACGGAAGAGACCCTAGAGGAGCTGCTCCGACAGCATAGGACTGCTAGAGAGAGACAGTAAAACAAAATACATTACTTGCAGCAGAGTACAGTTCCGAGCACTAGCTGGACAGTATGTCTCTGCAAATTAGAGAGCTCATCCCAAATGAAGGTCCTGAGGGAGGACTTTATCTGTTCAGGTCTCTGAATGCAGGAAATGTCTTGTGCTTCTCTCTGTGTCTGGGACACCAGCTCCTAAACAGAAACAGACACCTTTCAGAGTTGAACTGCCACAGAGTAAGAGCAATTTCATGTGTTCATTCACATATTAAATCATAACAGACTGAATAGTGATATTCTGTCTCTTAAGCAACACCTTCAGCTCTTGCATCTGAGATCTATGTGATTATTGAACTGAGGACCAGCAACCATACATACACACATAGACACACACACACATATATATGCATGTATTTATATATATCATGGGCTTCAAATAGAAAAAAAAAATATTAATCACATAGTGGTAAAAGTATGACTTAGAAGCCTCTTTCTTCAAAGAAAAGAAAGGAGAATGCAGGTTGTCTTGAGCTCTGATTTCTGAGTTACCACCTAGTTTTCTTTCATGACCAAAACTACAGTGTGAAATAGGTAGAAAAAAATTCTATGGGGTGTAAAATCAGCAGCTGAATGCAAACGGAAAGCCAATAAAAAACATTAGCCATATAAATATATTTTTCAGTTCTTGGCTTTTTAATTTGAAAAATTTCCACAACCTATCATTTCCACTATTCCATTAAGTAAAAGCCTTCCAAAGTAAAATATATAAAAACAATATGATGGCAGATTAAATACTATGTTGATGGCTGCCTCTGAAGGAATCGGTATTGTTCTCTTTCTATTCAATGGTGACCGGAAGTATTTCTGATCACTTTACCATTCAGGAAATCTACTTAGCAATACTACTACTTCTACTACTACTACTTATAATAACAATATTAATAATGCAACCCCCCCAACGTTACAATGTCATGGTCTTCTGAATGTACTCTTTAATGCAGGAAACAATTACAATTTCTAGTACTATCATAATAGTTTGTTTTCTCAGTAGCCATTTATTAGATAATCTGTGCTTACAGAGGACAGTCTTACTCTGTGTATTTGCCAAAAACTAGGTTTATGGGGAAATCACATTGTTAAGATTTGCTAAATGCAACTCTAAAGCTGTATACTGATAAAGGGTTTTGTCCTAGTTACAGAGGTAGGAGAGGAGTTTTGCTTATTTCATACCACCCACTCAATATGGAAGGGCAATTCCTGATTTTATTAGTACATTGGGATGCCAACATATAATCTCTCTTAGTTTGTTTTTTTGTCGTTTTGTTTTCCCTACCAATATCAAGAGGGTGTGGCTTGAGTGGTCTTAATTTCCCCACAGAGATTTTAAAACCAGCACAGGTTTTTATGAAAATCACCTGCTGTGGCAGAAACTGAGCTGATAGTCTGAATCACAGATGACGTGATGATCAGAAAATTAAAAGAACTCCCTTCTGCATCTAGAAATGAAAACATAAATAAATAAACAGCAAAATCACATCCAGTGAGTGTAAAGAAGTTGCACCAAAGAATAAGTTACTCCAGGGTATCACCTGCTTGTTAATTTAATGACAAATACCAACGCTCGTGGTTTGCATGACATTTTTCTGATGTTGGTTTAGAAATATTTTCCAAGGATGACCTAAGCATGTGTCTCATATTGCAGCTGTCTATAAACACATTTCTTTTCTAATAAAAAAGAAAAATCAGTTGTCCAGTACCATTCAAGACTGTCAACATATCCAAGAGTGGCACAGGCAATCCTGAGTAACTCTTGCATCGGGATGTCAGAACTGCAGCCCACACATCTCTTCATCCATGCCACACTGTTTGATTATGCAAGATTCACTGGTGATAAACCAAAAGTCTTCAGAGCTCATCTAAATCTTAGAACATATCTGCTGTTTTATTTCCTATCTGTTGTTTATCTGCTCTTAGGTTTTCAGTTACTAGGCTAGATCTTTTTCTCCTGAGTGCCTGGGAACAATTCTCTAATCGGGGCAAATATCAAATCCTATTCTGCATTCTTGACTTATGATCACAATCAGAGAACTATGAATAATATAATAATTTTGGAGATATAAAATGAAAAATAGAGTAGAATATTTGCGTTTGTGACAGTATATCTCTGCATTCAAAAGACTGTTCTAAAGGCATTTGTAGATATTGAAGAGGAAAAAAAAATGTCCTTGTCAAAACACAGGATACAAAATCCAATACTGTTAGAATTATCAAAATTATATTTTATTTCAGTATGTGTATTAGATAATAAATTTGTTTTTATAGGTCTTCTGCAGTACTACAAAACACTAAGATTTGAAACAGACTTTCAAACCCAACAGAACTAAAACGTCACTTTCTATTTTGTATAATGTTTTATATAAAAAACTATGATGAATATAAAAAAGAGAATTTTCTGAGTTTCTGATATATAACACTTAGAGTAAATGGAGGACAGTAATTAAAATACATTTTTTCCTTATTAGTTTAATATTATAAATATGTGAAGAAGCAACTCCTTTTCTTGAACTTCCTCTGATTCACTAGCTGTATGAACAACCAAGTGAATAATAACATGTTGCTGCAATTGCTGAAGTTGTGACAGGAAAAGCTGCCAGGGTGGTTTAAAATTCATGCAGGCTGGAAGTACCAGCAAAGATTCGAGTGCCTTCTCACATGTGGTCTGTATAACTGTGCTTGTGTTTATTTATTTATAACATTGTGTTATGAGAGGGTTTTTTTGGAGTGATTGTGGCCTGTCTCCTGTACTCTAACACTGTGTGAAAATAAGTTGAGTTCTCTTTTCTGCTGTTTGCAGCCCCAAGGGGGAAAAAAAAAAAAAGGTGAAAATAAATGATCTGTGCTTACTTCTAGTCAATAAATGCAATAAATGCAGTAACTGAACCAGATATGAAGGAAAAAAGAATACCCTTACTTGCTGTTATGGGCCTTCAGATCTTATAACCATTCATGAGTACATGTTTCTTGCACGCGCTAAGGGAATTCCATAACAAGACTGTCTTTCACTCTCTTTACTGCAGTAACTGAAACAGATTTCTGGAACTGGAGGTTAGGAGCGTTGGTTACCAACTTCTGCAATGTACATATGCTTGGCATTAGAGACTATCAGACAGGTGTCTCTGCAGACACCACAAGGGAACTCCTGACTGGATCTAGTGCAGGTGAACAGCTGTGTGATGGTCAAGCAAACACACTGCAGTAAGAAATTATAAAACTAAATCCAGATGTGCCTAAGATGGAGGTAAAAAGAGCAATTACCATAAGCCCAGCAAAGAAGTCAGAGTGGTGATAACTCAATGTAATCCTGTACTCTCCTTCTAGAGGGAGTCTGCAATGGTCATTCTTAGTTGGGACCCAGAGAAACACTAAGCATAAATACAGGGAAATGGAATTGATAATTGAAAACTACTTGTGGGGGAGAGGAGTGGAAGGACAGACATGACAAAACCAACGAATCAAAAAAAAAAAAAACAACAACCAAACAAGAAAAACCTCACACATAAGTTTTACTCATTTTAATTAGACTTTTCTGAATTAATCAGGCATTATGGATTATTAGACTATTAAATCATTAACAAGACAAAAAATAATTCTGTATATATTCATACATATGCTGCATTCTGTTTTGCCATAAAATGTGTGAGTGGAACAGTAGGCATGCCAAGAGGATGTTAGAACTCCAAAGTTAGCATTTCATTTTATTCCTCACAAAGCAGATGAACTTTCATAGAAAATTATTTCATAGTATGGCTATATTTTTTTGTAGAGCTGAGGTGGAAAGCATTCAGATTTGTGTGTCGTTTCTAGCTCAGCATTTTCTTTCTGGAGAAAAAAAACAATGCCAGATTTATCTGTCCTTTATGCGTGCGTAGTATTTGTCTTCCTGCTACATAAATGCTGAATTATTTAATAAGCATTCAGATACTTAATATGCTTCAACCTTTTTTTAAAGTTTAATAGTATGGAAATGATTAATAGTAACCATTAAATGGATAGTATTCATTAATGTAAATATTATTCTAATAATATTATTTTGAAAACTGGGATTAAAATAGTTTTCACAGCTTTACAAATGTCAGTATCTGTAACTAATATGTTATTACAAGCAAATTTATATGAAATTATCACTGTTCTATAGTACAATGTTTAAAATGTAAATTGCAGGTAACAAGTGGTGGTACTCTCGGTGTAATTAAACAGAAATTAATCTGTGGTGTTCTAATGAACTCTGGCAAAACAATCATTTATTTTTCACATTCATAATTATGCAATTAAAACCATAAGAACTATTTTTAAAATATTGATTGTTATTGTTTGGTTTTGTTGTTGTTTTTATTGCTATTATATTTTTATCTTTGAGATACTGTTGATTTCAGCAGAAGTTGCTCAGAAACCTCTCTGAATACCCCACAAGAAATTGTGTTCTGTCTGTGTATTGTGGCACTTAAACAGATTTCTGAGAGCCTGGACATAAGAGATATCGGGTTCTAATCTGATTTTTTTTTGTACTGTACACATCTTTGTCATTAGGAATTCATTAGACAAAATGCATGTTTAGTAATATCAAGCGCAGTGAGAAGTACATTACCCTATTTCTCACAGTAGCGACTCATTGGTGTAACAGGAAATCAGATCACGATGTGTGTCAGAGACTGGAAAAGGTGTTTCAAGACATCTTTGGGAGCTTGCAGTGTGTGGAAGGGGTTGGATCAGGCCCTGCTTTGCTAGGGCAGTGCCCCGCCCCACACCCCCCAGTCCTGCAGTGCCTGCCAGTCGAGGGACCCTGGAGGCAGCCCTTGGTGTCACCAGTCCCTGAGTGGCTGAGAGACCGAAATCCCACATGGGAGGAAGGGCCAGGGTGGGCCAAGGCTTTAAGAAGCCTTACCATGGGGCTAGCCCCTCTCTTTTCACCCTATCCTCATCTTGGAGTATGATGTTGCTGGAACCCAGGAGTTGGTAGCTATGTCTGTTTTTCTATATCTTTGCTATCTTTCTGGTTTCCTCCCTTTATTCTTTTTCTAACTCTCTTCTCATGGAACATAACATCGGATGGGCTATAAGGTTTTCTATGTTCAGTGGGCTAAGTCCATGCTGAGATAAGTGATATTATGTACCATTTACTCTTTTGCCAATGTTCCCTAATTTTTTATAGTCTACCAGTAAACTTTTGTGTGTTTTTTACCTCTTGAGAATATTTGGTTGAATTTTCTCCTTTGCACCTAACCAGAGCAAAAGAAACTTGGTTTAGCCCTAAGTTTAACTGATGACCGAGGTGTAACAATGTGTTTTTCATCTCTGTGATCATAGAGTACTTTCTACGCAGGAAGTAATTTTTCTGTAAGTGCGAAAGCAAGCAAGTAGACTGTGGCTCAAAGTTTGACATGACCTATTGCTCTGGAACATTTGCCTAAGGAGTTTAAACTTTATATTTTTATTTACTCCGTAAGACAGGACAAGAGGAAATTACTTCAAGTTGCACCAGAGGAGGTTTAGATCGGGTGTTAGGAAAAATTTCTTCACCTAAAGGGTTATCAAGCACTGGAACAGGCTGCTCAGGGAAGTGGTAGAGCCACCATTCCTGCAGGTATTTAAAAGATGTGTAGATGTGGTACCTAGGGACATGACTTCATGATGGACTTGGCAGTTCTAGGTTGATAGTTGGACTAGATGATCTTAAAGGTACATTCCAACTTAAACAATTCTATGATTATATGTAAATCATGTAAAGAAGAGCTTTTCACATGCCATCTCCAAATGCATCAAGTAAAGAGCTTAAATTCAACTGTTTTGTCAGAGCATTCTGTCTGACCTTTCCCAAAAGCTCTCTGAATATAGCACCCCAAGCAGAACATGGGAACATCAAATCACTATTCTAAGTCACCTGTAAATGTCCAAAACCAGACCTATAGAACAACCAACATATAGAACATCAGCAATTTATAGGAATGCAGTAGATGATACATTTTCCTACCAATGCAGTACTATTCCTGTAAACACTCATGCACCCCAACAGCAGTATGCCATCATTACTATTCACAGAATAAGGGTGTATAGAGACAGATTTCAAAAAGTTATTAAGTGAATAAAAATATCTTCTTAACCCAAATTACAGCAAAGACAATGGTATACTTCTTGATTTACTACAGTACAGTCCCTGTAGAGATTGTGTTGACAATTGCTAAGGATTAGGAATATACTGGGTGAGAAAAAGAGTATTTCTCACTGGAATAGAAAGAGAAGGAGAGGTTTTGACTGACAGATGGATGGTTATTCATACCTACTGCTGAGACTTTTAGTCTAATATGCCAGGTGTATATGTAGTAAGACCTAAGTGACTGCAAACTAGGATTTCTTTAAAACAGGTAATTCCCTAACAAATAGACTATAGAATAAAATACTCTTCCCACTTCTTTCTATAAAAGCCTCAGTAAAATAGATGGAAGTACACCTAGGTCCTGTGCACTGCCTTCACTCTGGCAGGTTAAACTTCCTGCAACAGAGGAAAGAACTGAATGCAGACTTTCTGTTTGCTCTGTGAGCTCTGATTACCACATATGCCATATATACATATAGATATTTTTTAAGTGATAACCTTCTCTGTATTTAACAGGGACCTTGATAAGGCCTCTCACAGGACTCAGGTAGAAGCACAATTTTTTAATAGAATGGATATAGCTTAGCATTAAGATCCTTAGGCCTGTTAAAACTCCTCAAAGGTCAAATTACAATAAGCAGACAGCTGTTGAAGAGGAAAACAGAAAACTGAAGTTTGAGATATACAAATAAATGTCACTTAAGTCCCACTTCAAGTACCTCTGTTCCCACCAGATCCTGCCCCAAGGCATATAATTACCTATTCCCTGATGTCAAAGTTTCCATTCAGATTTCAGCAATTCTACTTTCTATTTGCTTTAATTGCTTTAAACATGGCAAAACCACTTCAGGGATGAAAGCAAAATAATGCATATGAAATCAATTGGCATAACACATGGAAATGATGACACATTCCTCAGAGGGGCTGAAGGTTAAGAGCTAAATTAAACTTTTATTTTTTTTCTCTTCTTGTGGTAACAGCGGGGAGGGAAGATAGTGCCAACAACTGGATCAGAATCAATAACAACATCTGTTACTGAGCTAGCCAGAAGCTTTCCTACATTTTTATTTTTATGCAAAAAGAGGAGCAGACATTTCTTCTGTAAGCTGAGGGAGATTCAAAATATTCTTAGCATTCTGATATGACATCATAATTATGTCTGACAAATAATTCCTCATCCATGATAGATAAAGTTCTTACTTTATTTACTTTAGTTTATTTATGATAATAATACAGAAGGTGACTCTTACCCATGCCTTCTCTGGATTTCAGTTTGTGTTCCTGTACTGGTTTTGACTGGAACAGAATTTATTATTATTCATAAAAAACCATATATCACTGTCTTTGAGATTTGTGAGTAAAAGAATATTGATAACATGGAAAAGTTTGAGTTACTGCTGAGCTGTGCTTACACAGCCTCAAGGCCTTTCCTGCTCCTCATCCCACGCTACCAGCAAGGAGACTGGGAGTACGCAAGAATCTGGGAGGGGACACAACCAGGACAGTTGATCCCAGCTAATCAAAAGGATATCCCACACCATATGAAGTCATGCTCAGCATATAAAGCTGGGGGAAGCAGGAGGACGGGGAGGATGTTTGGACTGGTGGCATTTGTATTCCCTAGGCACTGTTATGCTTGATGGTGCCCTGATTTCCTGGAGACAGCTGAACACTCGCTTGCCAATGGGAAGTGGTGAATGAATTCATTGCTTTGCTTTGCTTTGTTTGTGTGTGCAGCTTTTGCTTTACCTATTAAACTGTCTTTATCTCAACCCCCAATTCTTATTTCAGCCTCTAAATTCTCTCCCCATCCCACTGTAGAGGAGTGAGTGAGCAGCTGTGTGCAGCTGAGCTGTCTGCTGAGGTTAAACCTTGACAGGCTGCTGTGACATCTGTAGTACAGCAGTGTCTGTAAAAAACAACAGTGAACCTAGAGCCTATTCCATGTAGGTACCAACCCAGGATACCAGTAGACAGTACCAACTGTCTTCAGATAGCAAAGAACACCTGCATGTTCCAAAACCCCCTATTTCTTGCAGCTGAAACTACAAGTTTTACTAAAAGTAGTTGGAAATAGCATATACTATTTATTCGTTGATTATTAAAAAAAAAAAAAAAAAACCAGGAAAAATAGTGTTGAATTGTTCTAATACATAATATTTAAACCGTGAAAATAATTTTATACCCACATATACAGGAAAATTGTCCCAAGCTCTTGAATGAAACACATCTTAAAAATTGTAAATATAAGAAGAATGAATTAAAGCTATATAAATTTTTAGTGTAACCGAAGCAGAATCCTGTGAGCTCTGTAAACTAAAAGTGTATCATGCATTTGCACTGATGACAGTAAACTGCATATTGGGCCACTTTTGCAAGGATGTTGTACAGCCATTATATCAGGGAAAGTGGTTATTCCCTTTGTCCTGGTACTTATGAGGGTGGAAAACTGCAAAAGGGTAGGAAAATGGTCTCCCATTTTTGATGCCTTAGTATAAGACATGTGCTGACAAACCAGAGAGTGCAATGAAATGCCTAAGGGAGCTGAGTCTGATTAAACTGAAGGATAAAAGAATAAAGGAGGGGATTGACCTATAGTTCTCATTTACACAAATCAGGGCTATAAGACAAGACTTTCTCCCTAACAGAAGGATAATAAACAAAACAACTCAATAAGTGAAATTCTGGCTGACTTTGAGGAGAAAATTTGTGACAATGAAAGAAGGTGAGCATTGGAGGAGGTTGCCCAGAAGGGTTGAGATCTCCACGCTTTGATATTTTCATAACTCATCTAGACAAGACATGAGCAATGTGACCTAACTTTGAAATTAGGCCTACTTTAAACAAGAGGTTGGATTAGACAATCTTCTGAAATACCTTCCAATTTTAATCTGTCAATAATTCCTTAATTCTAAACAAAATTTATTTCATTACAAGGTGATGATCTTCCATTTGTGTAGATATCTTATTTTCCTAAATGCTGCCTGTAGAAAAATCATGCTTTCAGTTGCTCTTAATTTTGCCAATGTTAAGCCATTTAAACTTAAAATTCCCATTCTGGGTGTTTGCCTAATGATATAGGAATGAGTGCACCTTTTTTTTAGAATGGAATTTGAGGAAAAGATGTTCTGCATATTTGAAATACATTTTTTGCTTTTTACATTTACCATCCTTTTGCTACAGTAGAATTTTTTTTAAGTTTGCTTGATAGCTGAAAAATTGATTAAAAGAAAAAAGATTCTCATTAATTAATAGAGATTTCTGAATATGAATTGGAGGTGCATGGACTCGTGTGGTAGGGAAGATCAGGAAAAGAAAGACCAGAGAGGGATATTAACAGAGAGAGGGGATGGCAAAGTTTAGAGGAGTTGATTGTGGAAGAGGATGGTCAAGTACAGCAATGAAGGGGACATGCAGGGACCAAATTAAGCAATGGCAGGAAATGGTAAATATATAACGGAACCCAGGAAATGGATGGACCAAGCGTGGGATTATGGGAATGGCAATTAAAAAAAACCCAGGAATGGACACTGAACATAGAAAGGTAGTGTCAGAAGAAAGACAGATGACAATAATGAGTGCAGCAGTATATCACATCAGACAAACTTCTCTCCAGACTTTCAGCTGAAAAATATTCTTCCTGAATTCAATGTTCCTTTTTAAGTCAAAAAAATATCTGTGATACTGGCTTACAACTTCGAATGTCTCCATCCTTCTGTAAAGCTAGGCTAATGGAGAAGTTAACAGCCACCTTAGTGCTGTATTTTACTCAATTAGTTCATATGATAAGAGAACTGAAATACTTGTAAAGATCTTCAGCCTGTCAATGACTTCAGGGGGTGACTATTATTTTTCTGTGCCATGATTTTTTTCTCTTTTGTGCATAAAATGATACATTGGTGAATATTAGAGTTACAAAGCAATCAAAAAGTTAGGAAAAACAGAAATAAATGTTGGCTGTCCTATAGCAAAAAATAGCTTCTAATGGTATTATTATGCCACATTACATGATGTTTATCTGCCTGGGGGCTGAATTATATTTGCAGGTGTAACCTTTATTCTCACATTTCGTAGGCATCTTAATGATTCATTTTTCAGCTTTCCTATTCTTTTAACTACATATCTATATAGACATATCCTTAGCATGCAGATATAAAAACCATAATTAATTCAGCTTTAGGCTATTTCACATTTCCCATTACAATTATTCATCAGTACACTGAGTTTTTAAGTTTTAGAATATTATTATAATCAGGAAAAGTAGTACTAGCACATCCTGAGTGTATAGAAATAGTTTTACAGTCATAGCTTATCAGAACTTTTTGCAAGGACACTAAAAAATTGTTCCATATTCAGAAAGTCTCTATTTCTAAACATCTTATGTTTCTTCAATGTATGTTTCTGTTTTGTTTTGATTTATAAATAGTATATTAATTTATTACATATAATTTTGTCGTAGTTTCTGAATGGCATATATAAATGTTTTCTGTGGAAGAAAAAATCTTAAAATGTTGATATTTCTCATTAGAGTAACCACTGTTTGCATGGCAACTAATGAACTATAAGTGCAATTAAGCACATTAATCTTTTGTGGCTATACTTTCTTACTTTTTGATTGCACAGTCTGTATTAATTTAGAACTTTTTACTTTGTTCTTGGGATTATGTTATAATTTAGTAGGAAAATACTTTAAATATATTTTGTTCTCCATACAGGTCATAAAGCTGAGAAGGTTTATATCATGTCCACTTCATAATCTTAAAACTGAATCAGCTATTTTTCTGCATAAAGCATTGTTTCCTATGTAAAACACAACTTCATGTGATTCATCTTATTTCCTGAGCAAATTAAAAACTTTTCTTTTATACTAACTGTAAAGACTTGAGGGGAAAAGACCACCTTCGAGAGAAATAGATGTCTTTTCTAACATAAAGGAGAATGTTGCAAATATAAAACATGTATAGTAGTGTAATGCTGGCAGCTGCTGAAACATATGTAGTTATAAATTATATATGACCTTGCTTGAAGACCTATTTTGGTCTTCATCAATAATGAGTAATTATCAAAAAAAGTTCCCACATCAAATAAACACATTTTATAAAATAAAAAGAAAAAATGTCAGTTTAAAGATGTTTTTGATACAGTTTACTATTTAACAGTTAGATGCAAATAAAGGAAACAATTATTTCCCTGGGACTTCCTTTCCCCCCAAGGTATCAGAGCTTATGCTATTCTGTTGCGGTTTAACAAGAAGAAATATCTGATTGTGAATGTATTTATGCTGTTTACACTTTCATTCTCCATGAAGCCGTACATAATATAATCCACATTTCTCAAACCCAGTACATTTCTTTCTTTCACTAGCTTGCATGATTCTTAAAGAGCAAGAAAGTAAGTATCACAAGGGAAAACTTTCCTTGTCAAATGGTTGTTCTTCCAGAGCTTTGGGACAGAGGAAAATGTACAGTTTTCATTTCAGGAAGTCTATTATATATTAGATTTACCAGGCAATTTTAGAATTCTGATAGTTATAATGCAAGGTGTTTTTTGGTTTATTTTTAATTTGACCCATGTCCAGCTAATTTATTCCTAATCATAATTCAATCTTTTATTCATATGAGCTGACAACACATGCATCATTAAGGTTATCTCTATTTCATTGGACATATCTCTGCTATTAAAATGACACTTGGGAGAAACTGGCTTAGGTTCTGTTTAGGTGGAATGTATGCAACTTTCTTGAATGATGTAATCACCAAAGGAACAATAAAAGAAGAGGGAAGAATGACAGCAGAAGAGTAATTTTTTTTTTTTTTTAAAACTGACTGAGATAAAACCATTGTGTTGGTGATGTTTAAAAATGTTCATAACTCCATAGCTTGCTAGTATTGCCATTTAGCATTACAAATTATTTCTAGGTATTTGCCTAATTTTCAAATTACTTGGGAAAAAACATTATTCATGCATGCAAGACAGAATTTTTCTTGTGCAACTCGTCTCCACAGGTTTCTCCATTACTGAAGAGAGAAAGAACCTCATTCAAGGGTTCTTCAGGAGTTTAATTTTAGAAGTTCTGTATGCCTCTCTGGAACAACTGACTTCCCTCCACTAATCGTAGAGGAATTTTTATGAGCCAAGCCTCTCTAGTTAACTTTTGTGACTACTCCTCTTGTCTACTCAAGATACAAGAAAGAACCTAGGGCTAGATTTGAAAAGGATTTTCAACTCTTCTGTCAGAAAGAGGAGAGAACTGAAATTGGGATACTGAAATACAGGACTGAGGGCTCTAGACATTGAACTAAAGCATGAAAGAGATAGGAAAGTGAATTTATATATTTTGTTAAGGATTTTTAAGGGATAAAGAGGTGGAAGGGATACTGGTGAAGTCTAGAGACCCTACATATCTTTAAAGTTATGTGACTGTTGAAGAGATATTTAAGGATCTAAATTTTGGGTTTCTGGCATATGTGGCATTAGTATATATCAGATATAATCACATAAATCCTTTTATAAACCTCAATCTTAGTTATCTTAATTACTCACGCTATGGCTTGTTCACAGTAAGAAGCTACTATCTGCATCCATTATTTTATTGTATTCTTTTGGCAAAAAGTATGTACCTTACCTATCCACAAAGAGTCCATACTATCCTTTTTTGTGAGGGATTATTCCAAAATCAATAAACCTTTTCTTAATATTGAACAGTCAGTACAACAGGTACACTCTAACCAGATTGCTCAAGCTGGGCCACCTAGAACTGGTTGCCCAGAGCTACACCCATATGACTTTAAAATATCTACATGGAATGAACTCCACAACCTTCCTGGGCAACCTGTGTCAGTGCTCGGTCACTCTCACAGTGATAAAAGATACCTAGATAAAAGGATTCTTATCCTTATTTTTTTTTTAGTTTATTCTAGATAAATATGGATTTCACTTAGGTTTCATCCATATGTAAAACAACCATAGCTATAATCAGGGTGATTAATCTAATCCTAGAATAAAACAGACACAAGGAATCAAGCTCTAGATGAAGAGTAATACAACAGAGAGTTCAGAAGACTATTCTTTACCAGATATTTTACTTTTAATTGGATGAAACCAGATGAGACGAATTATAAATGCAGCTAGTTTTTTTACAGTAAATACATAGAAATAAGCTGTGGCACAATTTGTCTTGTCCAGAAATAAATTACTAAACTACACCAGATGAACAATGTCACAACAGTATCTATCTCCATAGCCTGAGAGAACTGAGAAGGGAGTCAAAGTTAATTAACTCAGATGTAGATTCCATAGACATTTCCATTTTTTCTGTGATTTGTTCTTCCCTGCAAGACTCATGAATTAGCAAGAGCTTGGGTTTTAATCTAGTGGAGTTTAGAATGGTAATGATAATATTTATGTAAATGCTACTGAATATTATATAGTTTTCGAAGGTTTACCACACCTGTTGAGTAGTGTGAAGTTAATTGAATCTCTATAATTTCTGTCTGTGAAGTTGATTATTTTGTGAAATTACATGCAAACCTGACATTTGTACTGATCATCTCCTCTAAAGGCATTATTTATGTCGACATTTTGAATGAATCAAGTGATCTCCTCTATAACATGATGGGTTGAGAGACTTATTTGTACTTCTCAGTAATGACAAGATGAAGCATGAAGAGTTCATTAATTGCAGATTTATTCAACCTGTTGCTACTTACAAGAAATATGTTGAACCCTGTATTATAATGTTTTCATTTTCTCATCTCATAGATACAGGTTTATATACTATGACCATCTAATTTACTTTTACTGGTACTTTTTACTGATAATTTTTGGTACTCCAGTCTACCATTTTTGTCTGTTTGTTTGTGAAAATAATGGTAAATATATAAAAAGATTTAAATACTAGATTGAACTACACCACAGAAGATGAAAATAGTGAAAGGAGTCTCACAGAGACCTTGAAGAGTTGGAGTCTTGAACCCCTAACTGTGTATAAAAGTGGAAAACCAGACCTAGCATCAGAAATTGCTGAGACAGAAAAAATCTAGAGTATTATGATTTCTATCAACAGGAAAAAAAGCCACCTTCTTCTCCCCTAGATATTCATCTCCATAGGTTCTGTGACCTGGTTGTAAAGGTGGAGGAAGAAGTTGTGTCTAAGAAGGTATGAATCAGACGAGAACTGGTCATTGAAATTACTTAGAGAAAAGAGCATCTGACAAGCTGAATTTCATCTCTAGAGATTTGCTGCTTTTCTTGGGTGCTCAGAATGGGGATATTGCACAGAACCTGCTAAGATTCATCTGGCCTTCATATTATCAGTCACTGCATCTCACCCATGTAGGAACCAATAATAATGCTGGCAGAGACTTTGGGTGTAACCAAAGCAACTATTTAGCTCTTGGAATAAAAGTGAAGGAGTGTGTGGTAGTCCAAGTGGTTTCTCCTCCATCCTGTTGGTGGAAGAGCAACCCATGGGGAGAAGCAGCTGGATTCTAGAGGTCAATGTTTGGTTGCACAGCTCATGTAGTCAGTAGGGATTTAGTGTTTGTGATCCTAAAGCACTCTTTGAAGATAAAGGAATGGTGGGGAGAGACAAGACCCACCTGATTCATACTTGAAACAGCAGTTCAAATTATGGAAATCTTTTGTGGGATTGAGAACCAGCTGGCTGACAGTTTGTGGATCTCAGAATCAGAGGAGAGGTGAGTAAAAGTGACATTATGTTTGGGCATTTTCTGCAGATACTTGGTTAACATACAGAAGTGTGTTAAGTCTTTGAAGAGCCTAATGAAAACTTGCCAATGTCTGCATGTAGGGGTGACATGAGAGAAAAAAAGGCTCACTTACAGCTAAATATGTGAGAGGGGTAAGAGGAACTTACACTGCAACACTATTCAGTAAAGGGCCAAACTAGGAAAATTTGAGCAAGCTACTAAGTTGGAGGATCATCTAATGGCAACAAACTCGGGTAAGACTAAGCTTATAGTGTCTTTGCTCTTTTTTTTCTTTTTTTTTCCACCAACAAGTTCTCCCAGGCCTCTGCTTAATGGCAGGGATCAAAGTAGGGAAGAATAGCAGCAATATAGTCCTATTAATATAGGAATAATAATCAATTAGATTCTAATCAAGGATTATTATAGAGAACCTGATTTACAAGTCCATCATCCCCTTTGGGCTATGCCTAAGAATGCTGAGAGAACTTGCTGAAGTCATGGCAGGTCTGCTCTTGAATATCTTCAAAAAGTCATGGAAATCAGAGTAAATGTAAACAATGTACCTACCTTCAAGAAAAGTCAAAAACATAATCTGGGGTGCTACAGGTCAGACAGACTCGCTTTTGTCCTTGGGAAAATTGTGGAATTAGTACTCTTGGAGCACATTTTCTGCATCTGGGAAGAAGTAATTCCTTGAGGAGCTACTGGTTGGGACTGACAGCCTTGGAAGAACCTCTGCGTAAGTGTTCTGGGGGTCTTGAACACAAGCCACAGTGTGTCCTTACAGCAGCATGGGGCAAGAGCATCCTGAGCTGTATGAACAGGAGCATGGCCCATAGCCAGAAGCCTTTACTCAATACTCATAATACTGCATCAAGAAACTGGATCCGGTTCTTGAAGTCTTAAAATGATACATATCAACTGTAATAAGTTCATCAGATTGTCACCAGGTAGTCAGGGCTGAAGCATTTGCTCAAGGATTATTAAAATCTTTTTTTTCTCTGTGCTTGCTTTTACTGTTACATACAGTCTATATTCATTGCACTGATGTACCAGATATTTATTGAAACAGTAAATGTCAGAGACAATGAAAGTCTGGAAAATATTTTTTGGGTAATCTGTTTTTTGTGACCATACTGAAAACATTTAAGAAAAAAGCCACTATACCATTAAAACTAACAGTCCTCAGTTACAAATCCTATCATTAATAGGCAAAATGCTTCACAAAATACCTACTAACAACTTTCAAAAAATGGTCTCTTTAGGGTTTCTTTTAAAATCACTCTGCAAACTAATCTCAGATAATGTAAGAATTAAGCAAGATCTGCTTAAAAGCACCATGTAAAAGGTGGTATGTGGTTTCCAACAGTGTTGATTAAGACCAAGGTTACTTTCCCTATGAAGAAAAGTCAAAGAACTAATATGTTGGGCCTCTCCTATGAATTAATGTATGACTGTTACCTTGCTGAAACTTATTGACAACATGGAATCTATTCATTCTGGTGGCCCTGTAATATATTCTTTCTTCTTTACTTCTCTCCTCTCCTCAGCTTTCCTTTCTCCTTCTCAACACTTCGCCTCACCTATCCCACCATGTGATATCTGTCTTTCAGAAAAATAAACAAGTACATGAGCAGAAAATACAAGTAAATTTGAAAAGAGGCTGTAAGACAAACCTAATGGCAAAGATTCCCGCCACAGTCAAATGATTGCTTTATTTTCATTGATTAACATCCTTAGTTGCTTCCCACCCTGCAGTTAGACATGTGACATCTTAGCAGAGAAACAGCGCAGGTATATAACTGAAGCCCCAAAGTGTGAATCCCAACCAGATGGAGGGGCAAAGAAAACCATGTTGTTACATAATTACTTTCTGTGTCTCTAAGCACAAAGTGCAGCATTTAAAAACCAATAGTGATAAATCACAACTTTTAAATCAAATACTATTACTCTCATTTTTTTCTGAAAGATGAAAACCTGACTTTTTTAGAACTACTGCTACAAGTCTCTGACATAAGCCCTTTTTGGGAACGCAGCTACTGAATTCTTGCCAACCTAGTTTTCTTATTTAGCCATGTGGAAACCCTTACAGTGAGATGCTTTTTTATACATGTAAATCTTCCTCCCAGAACTATTTGCCCAACACAGCCATGCAGCTTCATGTTAGGTGTCTGATGGGTGTGAGATATCCACACGGGTCTTGTGGAAAAAATGCAGAGTACTTTTATGTTCTCCTAGAAAGTCAGCTGATGGTCACATAGCAATCTGAAATAGTACTAATTGGCTATATTTAACCAATTGTCTCCCATCTCAAAATATCAACCATTGAGCTAATTGGTGCAAGCAATAATTTTTCAATGCAAAACTCATTGGAACACAACATCTCTGAGGAAGTATATATATAAAAAAGAAGCATATTGGGAGAACGAGCTCCCAATAACATCATGGAAAGTAGGTAGATGCTAGGTAAATATTTTGTATATATCTTAGAGTGTGTTCCCTCTTGCCCATAACATGATTTGGAGTTCAACAATTTATTGGCATGAAAATGTATCATGAAAGAAATTACATTTAGAACTGCATAAATTAAAAACAAAAAGGATTTTTCATTTGTTTCCAAAAAAAATTATCAATATTTATTTCTGCAGTTCATAAAAATCCATTGGTAATAATTTATGTAATTTGTGGGTTTTTTTAAAGCCATATCTATTTCATTTTTTTAGTGAAGTCTTTTCTCTTGAAAAGTGTTCAGCTATTAACAAATTGCTATATTCTCATTCATACAGGAAAAAAGAGTAGTTATCCACCATTACTTTGTAAAATTTGGATGCTCTGTTAAGACATGCCACCAGATTTTCAGGTAAAATATGTACAGAGAAATAAATGTGTAAATGTATTTATATATTATCTATGTATTTTTTAATAAATTGCTCAGGCACCTCAGATATATGCAAAATGAAAAACTTTTATTTTGTCAAAGTATAAGAAATTGATGCAAAAATTAGGTAACATTCAAAAGATGGGGAATAAAAGAAGGATAAAAAAGTTAATGTGTAACTAAGATTTCAAAAATAAATGGTGCTAAAGAGCAGTGTTGCAGAACAAATAGCGTCTATGTGAAAATACAGAATGTTCTGACTGTGATGTTCAGAGCTGACTGTATGAAATGTACCACAGAGACCTGATTTTTAAGTGTTCTTTAAAGAGTTGTGTCACAGGCATTCACATGAACCTTATAAATAAAAGACAATTTTATATGGCCCTACATATGCAGCAATTGTAATACATGATAACAAGAATTTAAAATTGCTACATTTGCTCTTTTGTGTGCTTTAATATATTTGTTTCAATTAAATTACTGCAAGGACATTCTAAGTTAAAAAACGTGCAACATTAAGAAGATATAGGCTTTTAATATGAGGTTTACTCTAGCCGAAATGTGTCTTCCTTCTTTACCTTCTTTGAGGCAAACCTAGTCCCCAGTCATTTTGAGAACTGGAGATCCCGCACTTACTAAACCTAATAGATCAGATCAAAACCATTTAAACTCTTGCATGCCTCTTTCAGGTGTATGAGCTTTCTTAACTTCCTATCCAGTGTTGAGTTTCCAGATGCCATGTGAAGCCTGTCCGAACTTCAGGTATAGCTACTACCATATTAATTATCAACAGCTTCCCTTTGACCAAGAATCAAGTAACAACTAATGATAATGAAGTAGGAAAGCATATAACTGATATACACATATCACTTACGGAATTGTAGATCGCTAAAATGTTTATAAAACTGATAAATCAAGCCAGTTTCAACCTCTAACCCAAAACTTCACTAGATGTTTATTAGTATAATTTATGTTAACAGTTACTTCTTGCAGGTCATTCTTCCTATTCCATGTCACGATCCCAAAGTAGCAAATCTCTAAAAGTTTTAACCTAGACTAGTTGAGAGTGTACAGTACCATGGAGCTGATGTCCTACAGTTACTGTCAGTAACTGTGGCTCTTGATTGCTGTTAGTCATTGAAGTGACCAAGCCCCAGAACTCTTGATGTAAGCAAAGTGGAGCCAGATTCAGCATCTTCTTTTTATTTCTTCCCAGACCCCAGACTCACAAACTAAACCACAGGAAGTTCCATCTGACTATGAGGAAAAAAATCCTTCCTTCTCAGGCTGACAGAGCACTGGAACAGACTACTCACAGAGGCTGGAGAATATCCTTCTCTGGAGATATTTAAAACTCATGTGGATCCGATCCTGTGCAACCTGGTCTAGGTGAATCTGCTTTAGCAGGGGATTTGAGCTAGATATTCTTCTGATGGCCCTTCCAACCCCAACCAATCTGTGATACTGTGATCTCTTTTTATAAGATGTCTGAATCTCCTCAGCTCCCAGCCTTTGGCTCTGCCCCTGGCCTACACATTGTACAGTGGTTGAGATATTACTGTCCCAGGCCAGTCTGCTACTCCAATTGCTTAGATACTACTTTTCTTACTGTAAAATAAATCTTGAGCCCCTGCTTCTTCAGTAACCAATAACTATTCATCATTCCAGGTCCTGTTTTCAACCTGTGCTCATATTTTGAAGGCCTTTGCATTATCCTATGCTTAAACTTCATGGCATAGCTCATGTGACATAGTAGTCACATGTGCTAAAGAGTGGGCCAGGGCTATTTTTCAGCATGGGACCATTGGGCCTATAAATGCTTGTCTGGTCATGGTTTATTGGTGTGTTTATGCTTGGGTTCAAAACAACCTAATATTTAAGTCTTAGTGTGCTTCAATTGCTGTGGGTGCATCAAGACTTTATTTTGGCTATAGTTCAAATGAAAATAAGCAGGATGTTCCAGCCATAAAAGCATCAATCCATCAAGCAACTTTCAAGAAACCTCAAGAAGTTTTGAAAACATTAGGGATATTCCTAAGTAGAACATTTCTATTTTCTCTGAAGACAGAATGTATTTGTTTTTCATTTAACTGTGACAATATCGGGGGCTTCCAAACACAGATGTTGAATAAATGACTAAGTTTTAAGCCTCTTAATTGTAGAATGAATCTCACCAACTTGGTAAAACTTCCATAATTGCACACTTCTTTTGACACTTGGCAACAGATCAGTATCAAAACTCACTATCAGTTCTCAGTGAATAAGAACTGTTCTCAATGCTATATTAGCATAGCACAAAGATGGTGTGTTGGTTTTGCAGGACCTGGTTTTTGGTAGCGGGGGGTGAGGCCACAGAGGTTGCTTTTGTGAGAAGCTGCTAGAAGCTTCCACCATGTTCAGCAGAGCCAATCCCTGATGGCTCTGAGGATGGATGTGCTGCTGGCCAAGACTGGGCCAATTAGAGATGGTGGTATCACCTCTGTGATAACAGATTGAAGAAGAAATCATAACAAAGTTTGGGCATGTAGTTGTAATTTTCCAGCTAGAGAAGAGTAGGAGTGAGAATATGTGAGAGAAACAACAATGGAGGCACCAAGGTCAGTGCAGAAGGAGGAGGAGGAGGAGGTGCTCCAGGCACCGGAGCCGAGATATCCCTGCAGCCCGTGGTGAGGACCATGGTGAGGCAGCTGTGCCCCTGCAGCCCATGGGCATCCCCGGGGGATGCAGAGGTCCAATCGCAGTCGATGGGGGAGTTGCCCACGCCGGAGCAAGTGAATACCAGGACGCTGTGGTCTGGCAGGAGTCCCAGTGGAGAGAGAGGCCTTGCTTCCAGGCTGGAGCAGCCGTCCTTGGAGGACTGCAACCCGTAGCAGAGCAACCCACGCCGCAGCAGTTTTGGGAGGACTGTCTGCCCATGGGATGGACTCACATTGCAGCAGTTTTGGGAGTGCTGCTGCTCATGAGATTGGACCCATGCTGGAGGAGTTTGTGGAGAACTGTCTCCTATGGGAGGGACCCCATGGTGCTGCAGGGAAACGACTCCTCTCCCTGAGCAGCGGAAAGAAGATCTTGGGTGATGAACTGACTAAAACCCCCACCCCGCCTCCCTGCACCGTGGGTGGGAAGGAGGGAGGGGTTGGGGGGAGACAAGGGTGTTCTTAAGGGCTTATTTTACTTCTCATTCTCCTACTCTGATCTTATTAGTAATAAATTCACTTTATATAATTAAGTTGAGCCTGTTTTGCCCTTGAAGTGTTTTCTCCCTGTCGTTATCTCAACTCATGAAGCCTTGGTTAAATTTTCTCTCCTCCGTCCAGTTGCAGAGCAGAGGAGAGTGAGTGAATGGGCTTTTCATGGGTTCCTGGCGTTTGGCCAGTGTCAAACCACGACAGATGGTAAGAGTTTGAGAAGAAAGTTGCTGCTTAACATTGGTTCAAAAATGCCATTCAGTCAACTGGGGAAAGCAATTTTAATTACAATATCAAGAAAAGGTGGAACGTTTGACTATGCCTAAAAGCGTTCCTATGTTTTTTGCAACTTCTCTGACGTTTATAAATGAAGCTGATTGGAACAATTGTACCATTTGCATTTTCCTTTCCTGAATCTGTTTGCTTTCTTTTCTTGCAGAATGGTAACTGTATATATCATGGATGAAGACTATTTATCCTAAACTCCAAATGTCCAAAAATCTCTATGACCCTAAATAATTACTTAACTAGTTTAAAATAATCCTCAAGGTATTCTGTGCAAATTTTCAGTTCACTTACAGAAGTATATATCCACTAGCACTTACCACTGAAATATTTTGATTATCATAGCTTTATCCTAACTAGAACATGACATAGAAAAGTAGACTTTGTTATAGGGAGAGGGCAGCTTTATTTCACAACGTACTTAGTACCCTCAGTTTCTCTTGCTATCTATGGGGTGTCCTGGAGTGACCTACTATGATAATTTATTCCATGATCCTCTGCTTATGCCCAAAAAACTGTTATTGTTTCTTGTTCTGCACACCCTTTTTCCCCCTTTCCCGGCTTGGAAGTATCACATGATCCTGGCCAAGATCCTTCCGGGTTCAGGGGGACTGAAATGTTGCTCACTCCCTTCCGATATGGGGGGCTGGGATGTCAGCTGCACTCTTCCAGTTTAGGGGGGGGCCGGGAGGTTGGTCCCTTTCTTCCGGAGGGGGAGGAAGGAAGTCCCGCTCTCTTCTTCTGGTTCCGGGTTTGGGAACATCAGAGCTGCTTCAGCAGAGAGACCGAGCAGAGCTGTTTGGTGTTCTGCCAGACCTGCTGCCCTGCTGTGCCTTGCTGCTCTGCCATGCTCTGCCGTACCCTGCTGTGCCCTGCTGTGTTCTGCTGTGGCGGCTGCTGCTGGAGAGTTGACACTGGAGCTGTCCCGCCGGTGCCCCAAGCCCCGGGAAGCCAANTCCTACACTGCCTCCACACTCTGGACACTTTTTTGGGGCAGGGTTTGCTTCTGTGTGTGTGGGGGAAGTGGGTTCTGATGGTTTAGTGCTTAACAGGTGTTTATCTTTTGTTTTCCTTTGCCTGGTGGGCAGGTATTCTGTTTGTTAATAAACTGCTTAATTTTTTTTTTTTTTTCAGTTTTGTCTGTCGGTATTCATTTCCTATTAGTGCAAAGGGGTTTTTTTTGGAACCCTTTTTGAAGAGAAAGACTCAGTCCAAAGGGATCTCTCTCCTAAATTTGTCTCAAAACCAGGACAGGAGTTAACACTATGTATTTTTATTTTGAAGAAAGTCTTCACTCGAATTCTCTGGTTTTTGTGTTTCTATTTTTTTCCTCTTATGTCAGAGTGCCAATCATTGTATTACTTCACTTTGAATTCCCTCCAGTTTGTTGTCTGAAAAGTAGATATATAGTTACTCTGACCCTCACAATGTGAGCAACCTACATAAATTGGACATCAGTTGTTGCATATTGGTCTTTGGAACATGTTGCATTGAAAAGATCTTGCCTAAAAATCTTGCAAAAAGAGAATTAATTTTAATTATTTCATTATAAAATTCAGTGTCAATGATAGAAATAAGTATATGTTAACCTTGATGATTAAATTTTTGATATCAGTTTGCATATGCACAGCAAATTATTCAGATAAACCTAATATATTTTTTCCAGAAAATAAGATTAGAATAATGAAACATATCAGATAACTTAATATTCAGAAAGGTGATATACTATATAGTTATATATTATTGTTCTCAATCTCAATTGCAGTAGGATTGTACCCTAGTTTCTTGGATGGAGTATTTAGTATTATCCTTTTATATCTGCTGTCATTCATACAGCAGAAATAGAAGTAACTTCCTTATCCTAATCAATTTGCATGAACAATCCATTTTGCATGAACAATCAGATTTACTGATTCAGTAGATAGCTCATTAGTGTTCCTTTAGAGCAAAGATGCTCACTAGGGATGCCAGAGACTCACAGATCTGTTCTTGTATATGCACAGGAAATAAATGCTCTTGAAGGAATATATATATATATATATATCAAACTCAATGTGCATAGTTGAATACACACAAAGGAATGATAAATCTATAACCTTGCCCAACAGCAGTTCTTTTTTTTTTCAGAATTCCATTTATTATAGAAATAGCAGAATACATTACCAACCTGTAATTACCAACATCTTCTCAAATTCAAAAATTTGACATTCTTTTAATGATTTAAATTTAGTTAATGTTAACATCTTATAGTTGAAGTTCTCTTTGAAATTTCATTAGGAAAGTTCCTCTGTTCTTCTTTGTCTTATAGAACTTTATGTTTTCACTGATCTCTGTTGTTTTTGACTGAATAATTGATGTACACGTTAGAAATTTCCAGCTAGAATTTCTGCTTCTGTGTAGGCCCTATTGAAATTAGCTGCAAAAACTGCCACTGTTTTTCAGTAAAAGAAGAAATATCCTCCTTCATGTCACAGGTAGCAACAACATGATGGATCAAGTATCACTGAAGTCTGTCTTGCTAGAATTCAGAAGAGTAGCAAAGCTCATTTTATGTGCCTAGGAGTTTGTTGGAGCAGAAAAAAGGTAATATCAATGCATACAGTTATGAGGGATGCTTACTTTCTCAACACTTAGTGTTTTAAGAGAAAAGCATTAGTGACATACAGTGAGTTTCCACATGCAAATAGTTACAAACAAATGAATTCTCACTAAAACTATACTTTAAAGGAATGTCTTTGCTAAGTTACTTATTTAGCTTGAAACTATATTATATAACATTTCATAAATGAATAATACATATGAAATATAAGATTTCTGTCTTAATCATCTGCATTAATCCACCACCAACACAGAATATGTTATTTTCCAAAAATCTAAGCAGTAGAAGTATTTGGATGCATAGGAGCTTCTACCTTCTTGAGCACAAAGGTTACTTCATATAAGTCTTCTTGTATACATGTCTGTCCCCGATTTTTAATTAATTAGAAGAGTAAGGATAATTATATTTAAAAATGATCTCTTTATGTTACTGGTTCTCTTTTACATATATCAATAGACATAGGCAAAAGTGGCTGTGAAGTGATTATGAATCCCTTAACAGAAGTTGTTTCTGTGTCTTTGCTATGGCTTCACTTTGAAAGATAATAGAGAAAAATAGGCACTGAAAGGATCATGGAGAAAGAATTCCTTTCTTTTGCTTCTTTCTAAAAATTGTGTTTTCCCCTGTCATGAATTAACCCTTAAGTTTTGGACAATAACTTCATCTATAATGGGATCAGACATGATCTGCCACTAACCTTTGCAATAAGAAATAACAAAAAAAGGGGGGGAAAAACCAAACAGAAAAGGCCTATATTATACTTCAGATAGGAAAATACCAGAAGTACTGTACAGCTGTGTGCAGTTACACACTTATTTCAAATGTCTCACCTTTCAGCTCTGCCAACACACCGGGATTGCTGTATCTGAGATGGTAACTGCCTTCCATGCCACAGGCTCAGTATTGCTAGTAACCTGCAAAATAATTGAAATCTTAAAAACAAAGATACAATAAAAGTTATAGAGTTGCTATTTTAGCAAATGCCCTTACATATTTGCTAGAGATTGTAGCTCTGAAGTGAATTCATGACATGAATGGAGTGACATGATGTGAGATATTATGTAATTGTTCTGTGCCAATACTGTAAGTCCAAAGGACGAGACTGTGCATTAAGAAAACAGCTTATGTGTGTTCACCTCACGATTTGACTGGATCTTCAGAATATTTAGCAGTTAGATCTATGCACCACCTAGATGATCATTAAAAGTGACAGTGTTTTCCATTTAGTTAACCTGAATGTTAAGAGGACTATGATGCTCTCTCCTGAAGTGTCCCAGAGAACAGTGTAAGACTCTCCTTGTCTCTTCATATTAAGTCATATTCTGGTGAATGCCTTTGTACACACGTGCAAAGGCTTTCCTTCCACTATCAAACAGAATGAAACGAAGACAGAATAGCAAAGCAATAAAAAGAAGAAATAAAGTTCTTTAGCCCTGCCTGAAGAGAACGGGTGAGCAGTGAAAAGGTATATCTTTATCTATGTTAGGACAGGATAAAAAATACAGATAGGTGAGGCAATGGGCACAGTCTGAAATACAGAAGGTCCCGTCCAATCATCAGGAACCACTTTTTCACTGGAGGGTTGACCGAACATGGGTTGTCCGGGTAGGTTGTGGAGTCTCTGTCCTTGGACATATTTACAAGGTGTCTGGGCTACCAGCTCTAGGTGAGTCTGTTTGAGTAGGGTGGTTGGACCAGGTTTACATTCGAAGGTCCCTTCCAACTTTAGCCATTTTGTGATTCTGTGATTACTGGGGCAGTTAAAATTCCCCCTCTGAGAGAGAATCATCGCAAAGCAAAAAAGACATCATGTAATTTTAATTTTCTGTTTGTTTTGTGGATTGTGGTTTTTTTTTTTAATTTCAATTCAAGACATTGTAAAATTAAAGAAATATATTGAATGGTTAAAATTTACTACCTTTCAGTGTAAGATTGTATTATTATAATTATAATGAGTGATTTTTTGCTACTCGTAAAAGAACCACAGGAACATCTGGTAATTGTCTCTCAACCTTAGAGGCAAAGGCAGGGAAAAAGTCCCTGGAAGAACAACATGAGTCTTTAAAAGAGGGGAAAAAATACACACATGAAATAATTGGATTATTTTTAGGTTAGTGGTCATGAGGTGAAATAAAAAATATTGGTGGTCAGTAATGATGTTAAAAATAGAGTCATCTTGTCTCATGTGTTCTCCCACCCATTCCTGTCCTTTGAATCTCTGGGGAATGTACCATAATGAAGGCCTGAAAAGGTGAACAACTGGGTTTTTTCCTTCAAGCAATGAGCAAAGAGGGCAGCTACCCTTGACTATGGCTTTCCACTGCTATATGGAAGAACAGATGCATTCTTTCCCCTACCACCAGAAATGAAAAATGCTGCTGACATTTTCTTTGGCAGGAATGCATGATGCTCCCAGGCTGTCCTCACAACACATGATATCATCTTAGTTTAAATGCACGTTGCGGGTTCTGAAGGAAAAATGGTTTGTGGGGAGTCTAGGAGAGGAGTAAGAACTAAGGGTTCAAAAAGATTCTGTAATGCTGCTAGAGACCAATTTATTTACTAGTGGACTAATGGTTTGAGAGAGTCAGATTTTGCAAATCAAATGCAGCAGCACCCTCAAAAACATATATCCTACACATCAAGATGGAAGTAGGTCTGGATTCACTGAATAAATCTTAGATTGCATGGGGGTTTTAGCTGCTCAGTGGTGACAGTGTCTGTGATGCAGATGAAAGACGGACCCTTCCATCCTGTAACAGGCAATGCCACTCCATTGATCATTTAACTGCTATACTTGGCCATTAAATTGACAGGGACTGCCTTTCTTCCTTCTTGAAGGGTGCAAGGAAAAGTCCCATGGATTTCTATGTCTCAATCTGCATAGGCTCTTGTACATCTGATTTTTCTAATATACCCTTTTATGCTATTCTTGTTACTAAAAAAAGAGGAGAAAAAAAGGAAATGGAAGTGATTTCCTTCTCAGGTGCTTAGGTTCATTTTCTAGTCTGCCTCATGCTTATCCATACAGTCAACAAGCTCTATAGCACAACCTGAGATTGTGGTAAATCTCACCTAGATATGTCCACATATGTGTCAAGAGAGAACATGGGGCAAAGAATGCCTCCTCTAACACTCTTCTGAGGGTTAATACATTTTAGGTCTTTGAACATAGTCTGTGCTATGCCAGCTGACCTCAGGACAAGAGTGTGTTCCCCAGCCTGTGTGGATTATCAGCATTAATATAGCCACCAAATCTAAATCTCTCCATTCACATACCATATTTAATACCCAGCTATCTTGAGTATAATGTCTGAAGGGTAGCATCTTGTTTGACTCCTTCCTCATCTGTTCTTTGGTAGTAGAGAAACAAATAGAAACAAACTTTTGAATGCAAGGACAGATGACTATAACTTAAATGTGTAACATTAAAATTTGAAATTTCAGATTATTTTTTGCTATAATAACCAGATCTAGAGAATCATCATTATCAGCTTTTTGGATTTTTTTAAATCTTAACTAATATATGATTATAAAATCATATATTATATGATTAAGACTTAATGTTATTTTTCTCTGTTATTCAAAATATTTGTTTTGTTGTATAGTCACTTAGGCATTTTCAGTTTCACAATTTATTATATCACACTCCACATGTAGTCTCTCAAATTTTGCGATTAGCTCAGTTAGTTAGAGCATGGTGCCAAGGTCATGGGTTCAATCTCTGTATGGGCTATTCACTTAAGATTTGGACTCAATGATCCTTGTGAGTCCCTTCCAACTCAGTGTGTTCTGTGATTATGTGACTTGAACTTTCATTTCTAAGTATTCGTGGACAAAATCTTCAGCAGTTTGATCTCCATTCCTTGAATAGGTAAAAACACTCTGTCGAGCAGTATGACTGCAAAAATAGTGTGTCTCAGAGGGGTACTTCCTGCATACAGTCAAGCAGCACCCTTGGGAGTGGTAAGTTGTCATGAACAAACCACGTACTTTAAGATACCCCTACTGACTGAGAGTAGTACTCACTGATCTTTTCTACTGGGATGTTTCTAGATCTTTTTATTTTTCCTTAGCCATCTAGTGTTGTAAGGTAAAGGCAGTAAAAGCAGGCAGAAAAAATAAAAGTCTCTGTGAAAAGAACAAAAACATTTGTGGTCCTGCTGTGGTGAGAGGATAAAAGATCTTCAAGTACAAAGAGACAAGTAGTGAACCCCCATCACTCATCCAGCTACTGTCTCATTTTACTCTCCCCCAGACACTTTTTAAAAATATTTCTTGGGGATTCAGTTGTAAATCAGAATTTATCTTTTGGAACAATGTGTCCATATGTTTTATTAAACAGTAAAAGCAAGATAACTCAGAATGTGAAATTCAGTCAACCAGAATTTCAAAGGGGGCTGAAAGCCAACCTCCGGTGTTTGGATGTGCAGTTTTGTGAAGAGAAGTCCTTTGAGCACACAGGATCCTTAATTTGATGCACTTACATTAAGCATCATGAACCTACACTTACACATGAACTTGGGTGGGAGAACAACTACATTTTTAATATTTCAGTTCATTTATAGATATACTTTAGCATTTCATAAGCACTTTGCTTAACTAAACATATAGAATATTTTAGTTTAGGGATTCTGTCCATGGAGTCTAGAATAAATTCACAATCTCAGCAACCCTCTCTCTTGTCAACAGCCTCCAAAGACTGCATTGAATAGTTCATGCACTAATTCATACTAATTCTCATTAACACATCATCTTCATTAGCACATTAATTATGCTTTAGTCATGTCAAATTAAACCTAATATGGGTTTAACAGGCAAGCCAAGTGTCTAAGGCCCTATTATACATAGTGTATATATAAAGAGGGATTCAATTGTCTAAACATAAATACCAAGGGCTATTTCAGCTTTCTAAGTCTTGAAATATCCACATAAACCTGGCAGGTATGATACAGGCTTAAGACCAGAAATGCACTCTTTGGTTAAGCACTTGAGGGCCAGCTGGGATACACTAAGTCATACAGTGTTCCACCAGTGCCTATGCTTAAGCAACTGAATCTACAAGTAGACCTCCATTGAATACAATGAGAACTTTAAAACATCTTTCACATACTAACTTTTAAATGTAGATGCCAAAATTTACATGTCTATATTCTGGATCGGAACCCAGACTCGATCTTGGTTGCACAAACCAAGTGTCTAGAGTAATTTGAAGTGATCAGTGGTATTTCACCCGCATTTCAGTCAATACTGCAGAAGGGGCAGGGGATACTTTGCATGTTCCGTCAGACCTGTCATTTTTGTGTACATGACTTGAATACCCTAGAATCTCATATTAGGAGGTTATGTGCATTGCATAATGTACCTTGGGGTCAATACCTGGTCCAATCTTTTTAATATCATTATTAATGATCTGGATGATTGAGGAAGAGGTCAACCTCAGCAAGTTTGCTGATGACACAGAAATGGGAGGAGTGACAGATACTGCCATCCAGAGGAACCTTAGCAGTCTGGAGAAACAGGCTGACAGGAACCTCACAGAGTTCAACAAAGGGAAGTGCAAAGTCCTGCATCTGGGGAGGAGCCACTTCATCACAGTATATGCTGCGGACAGTCCAGCTGGAGAGCAGCTTGGCAAGAAAAGACATGGCAGTACTGGTGGACAATAAGCTGAACGTGTGTCAACCATGTGCCATTGCCACAAAGGTTAATGGGCTGCAGTAGGAGCAGTGAGGCCAGCAGGTCAAGGCAGGTGATCCTTCACCTCTACTCAGCCCTGCAGAGGCCACAGCTGAATTGTTGTGTCCAGTTTAGGGCTCCTTAGTAGTAGCAGTTTAGGGCTCACTTACAGGTGAAGCATCAAAGAGTCACAAAGATGATGAAGGGACTGGAACATCTCTCCATTGAGGAAAGAATGAGAGAGCTGGGACTGTTCAGCATAGAGAGGAGAATGTTCAGGTGGTATATTGTCAGTGTGCGTAAATACCTGAAGAAAAGATTTGTGGCAGACTGAGCCAGGTTCTTTCCAGTGGTGACCGGTGACCGAACAAGAGGTAATGGGTGCAACCTGAAGCAAAGAAGGTTCCATCTGAATATCAGGAAACACTTTTTCACTGTGAGTATTACTTAGCACAGGTTGCCCGAGTTCTGAATTCTCCCTCCATGGAGATATTTGAACAGTGTCTGTACATGATCTTGAGTAGCCAGGTTCAGGCAGCCCTGCTTGAGCAGGGTGGTGGTACCAGCGGTCTTCCAAAGATCCCTTCCAACTTCTGCCATTCTGTGCTTTTTGAAAATTGTGTCCAAAATAAATTTCCAGCTTTGTCCTGATGGAGATTGATGACAAGCGGTGTCCCTCAGGTGTCTGTATTGAGACCTGTTCAATGTCTTCATCAATGTACTTCATCAGAATACTGTTTAATGTCTTCATCAATGACATAGAGAAAGGGATTAAGTGCACCCTCAGCAAGTTTGTAGACCATACCACGGTCTGTGGTGTGGTTGACACACTGGAAGGAAGGGATGTCATCCAGAGGGACTCAGACAAGCTTGAGGAGCAAGTGCATGGGAACATCTTGAGGTTCAACAAGGCAAACTGCAAGGTTCTACACCTGATTCAGGGAGACTCCAGGTATCGGTTCAGGCTGGGAGATGAATGGATTGAGAGCAGCCCTGCCAAGAGTGCCTTGAGGGTACTGGTTGATGAAAGGCTGGACATGATCCTGCCATGTGCATTTGCAGCCCAGAAATCCAACTGTATTCTGGGCTGCATCAAAAGCAGAGTGGCAAGCAGGTTGATAAAGGTGACTCCGCCTCTCTACTTCACTCTCATGAGACCCCACATGGAGTATTGCATCCAGGTCTGGGAACCCCCATATTCCAATTATTGGAGTGAGTCCAGAGGAAAGCCATGAAGATGACTGGAAGGCTGTAGCATTTTTCCTGGTTGGAAAGGCTGAGATAGTTGAAGTTGTTCATCCTGGAGAAGAGAAAGCTCTAGGGAGACCTCATTGAGGCCTTCCAGTACTTAAAGAGGTCTTAAAGATGGGGACAAACTTTGTAGCAGGGCCTGCTGCGATGAGAGAAAATGATTTTAAACTAAAAGTGGGTCAATTTTGATTAGATATGAGGAAGAGTTTTTTTACTATAAGGACAGTGAGAAACTGGAAGAGGTAGCGCAGAGAAGCTGTGGATGCCCCATCCCTGGAAACATTCAAGGTCAGACAGGATGGGGCTCTGAGCAACTTGATCAAGTGGAAGATGTCACTGCCCATTTCAGGGAGGTTGGAATAGCTAACCTTTAAAGTTTCCTTCCAACCCAAACTATTCTATGGTTCTGTAATTCTATTGTTTCTGTTAACTCTGTCTTTCCACGCCCAGGTTTCATTTACCACTGATTGAAAATTAACAGAAGAATAACTACATTCCTCATTTTAGACACACAACAGTTCAAACGAAAGAGAATTATAGAGTTTCAATTAAGGAGTAGAAGCCTTATTCCCTTATTTATCTTTATACATTGATCTCAGAGATGTAACATGTAGGATATGCTCCAAATTCAGGGAGGACATCAGGCATCTAGAAACTAGGAATTACAGACTAAAACATTAAATATAAATCATACAAAAATTTTGAGCATAGAGACTGATTCCTAAAAGTACATTTGACATTTCATGCTGATTTTCTAACTTTTCTTTCCCCCTCTGGAAATACTGTTGTGCTTGACCTTAAAACAAAAATTGATTAAACTTTATAGAAAATGCAATGAACAGATTTTTTTATATATTTTTTTTTTATTGTTTAGAATGAGACTCATTACATATACGGGTAATAGCGATGAAAATAAATAATTTTACTCTGCAGGAGGAAAGTAAAAAATGTATTATATGATCAGTATCCAAAATTTACAGAGAATGTTTTTCTGACCTTGAGAAAAAACATAATTTGCTGCTATTAAGCTAGTGGCAGAAATATTTATATGGCAGCTTGCATTTTGCAGTTCTGGGAGAATGATTTGGAGCTGAGTATATATGTCCTTTTTTCACTTCACCGACAATTAATAGATTAAAGAAGCTCTAATCTTATTTGGAAATCTAATTCATTAAATGCTCTCACAGTACTCTTGCAGCCATATGCAGGGTGAAAATGTGATTCAAGTTCTACTTCGATTTCCTATAACACAACATATCAGAAGTTTTTCTCTTCTTTTATTACAAATGAGCTCACTCACCTAATAACAACACTCATGCATGCACACTACTGATAAAGAGAAATATTGCGCTACTAATAGTAATATAGCCTCTTTGCTATTTTTTTACTTTTTCTTGTGTCTTTTATGAATTCTTAAGTTCTTTAATTGTTCAGTAGTTTAAATACCATCTCTAGACGTGATTATATTATGAACTGAAATATAAAGTCTATATTAATGATCAGTTTTGCAGTCTCATCTATATCCCTTCCCTTCCCTTCTCTCCCCGCCCCTCTCGTTTTTTCTTTTTTCTTTCTTTTTCTTTTTCTTTTTCTTTTTCTTTTTCTTTTTCTTTTTCTTTTTCTTTTTCTTTTTCTTTTTCTTTTTCTTTTTCTTTTTCTTTTTCTTTTTCTTTTTCTTTTTCTTTTTCTTTTTCTTTTTCTTTTTCTTTTTCTTTTTCTTTTTCTTTTTCTTTTTCTTTTTCTTTTTCTTTTTCTTTTTCTTTTTCTTTTTCTTTTTCTTTTTCTTTTTCTTTTTCTTTTTCTTTTTCTTTTTCTTTTTCTTTTTCTTTTTCTTTTTCTTTTTCTTTTTCTTTTTCTTTTTCTTTTTCTTTTTCTTTTTCTTTTTCTTTTTCTTTTTCTTTTTCTTTTTCTTTTTCTTTTTCTTTTTCTTTTTCTTTTTCTTTTTCTTTTTCTTTTTCTTTTTCTTTTTCTTTTTCTTTTTCTTTTTCTTTTTCTTTTTCTTTTTCTTTTTCTTTTTCTTTTTCTTTTTCTTTTTCTTTTTCTTTTTCTTTTTCTTTTTCTTTTTCTTTTTCTTTTTCTTTTTCTTTTTCTTTTTCTTTTTCTTTTTCCTATTCTTTTTCTTTGTTTTTTCTCTTTTCCTTCTTGTATGTGATTAATTTTGAGGACCTAGAAATATGAAGATAAACCTCATTTTATCTCATCTTTCGTGTGAAGAAAAACTGAACATACAGATTAACAACACTGTTCAAAATCTCTCTTCTATAAAGATCAGATATTAGTCTCACTTCTCTCCTCATGCTCTTTCTTCCACACTTCCCTTGATCTGTTCTTCAGGGTTTAAGAAAAAAACTGTAAGATGTTGACTTGGCTTTTGGAGGTCCCCCAGGTCAGTTAATAGAATTTGGAGGCAAGGTTGCTAAATCTAACCTGATAAACTTAGTGTTACAGCCACATCCAACTGAGGTCTGTGCCTTTCTGAGAAGACCTACTGGCTTCTAAATAACATATGAACAGCATGATTTATTAGATTACTCAGAGCAAATTTCTGCACTCAAGCCATATATCTGATGCTCTATCCTTTATTGCCAAGTCATTAACTTTTCTCCCTTAGTTTCCTGTGAAGTTGAGATAAAATACTAAATACTTAACATCTGTGAAGTACAATACAAATGACACCAGGCACCAAAATTACACATTGCATTGCAGTGTAGCTGGTAGCCTAAGGATTTGACTCACTTTTCTTTTTCTCTTAGTCAGCTATCTATTCATTTTAGGAAGTACAAGCCAATAACAGGTATGTGCCTCAATTCCCTGTTCACAAGCAATCTGGCAGAACTGGAAGCTGCATTCATGATATTCTCCTTCTGAAAGCAACACAAAATTCTAGTAAAATTTGCCAGATCTGAACAAATCAATGAATCCTTTCGACTGTCAGGCTGGCAGAACGCATGTTGCTGTGGCAGTAAATACTGAAATTTGACAGTGAAAGTGAACAACAATTCTTCTTGCCTTCTATAGTGTGTTCTAACAAATTGTTATAATAATGTGTTTAAATAACAGTGCTCTATGTGTGTAGTAGAATATCTTTTATGGGATATATTACAGATTTTACAGTGGTAGGACCATTCATCTTGATGAAGTTATTCCTGTTCTTTATCTGGGTAAATCAGAAGAGGATAAGTGCCAACATATATAGACTTTCCATGTTAAAAGAAAGAATGTTAGATATTATCAGCAGGAAAAAGAAAAAAAATCTCTGAACTTTGAACTTACCAGATTTGTGTGGTTTTGTGCAGTTCTGATTTTGTTTCAATTTTAGAAATCATGTGTGAACAATAGCCAGCTATTTCTAATATCCTCTGAGATACTTTTCCCTTGGGATTTGATTTCAAAAAGCCTTATATCTACATCCTTAGAGGGAGATATGCTTAGGAAACTATGTCATAAACCTCAGTCCATTCATTGTTTTACCCATGAGAGTCAGGAAAAAATAAACCAAAATCTGCCTTTTCAAAGAAAAGGTTTTTTTCCTCTCCACCAAAAATAGTTGTGCTCATAAACATGTCAAAAACTAAGAAGGTTATGCTTTGGCTTTCAGGTGTAACACCGTTCAGTTTCAGACTCAACATAACACATCTCCAAAAAAGTAAAGGGATGAGATCCCATAATTGAATTATTGAAGGAAAGTAATTTTAAAAACCTTGAGAACATTGCTGCAATGCAGAAAATTAGTAGTATTTGCTCTCTTACACTGAGCTTTTAACCATAAATAAAATATGATTGTCTTCTACAGACAGACTGTTGTACAGAATTTAACATATGGAAAAAATGTAGTAAGTTTTCTTGAATACCTAGCGTGGTGTGAGTTTGCCCCCATCTGCATCAGTTGATAGTTATGAGTTAAGTTGCTTGGTATGTTTTTTTTTTAAATAGGAAATGGTAAATATATAAATAGTTTATTTTGCAAATAATTTTAATGATATCTGAGCATTTTCAGGACTGTCCAAGTAGAATTTGGAGAATACCACTTTCTTATAATATTATAAAAATTCCTCAAATAATATTTCTTTATTTTACAATAATTGTTTTGATGCAAAAATTTCATTATGACTTCACAATGCGAGTAAAATACTAAAAGTATTGTAGCCTGGAGAACTGGGCTACGGCATTGGTGACGGGGTTTCATCCACTCTTTACACTGCTGATCACAAGTTTCTGAGACTGGAATTTTATCTAGTTTTCAGTCTGCTTCACTGTCCATTTATCTAGAACATATTTTATCAGCTTGTCTCTGAGGGTTTCACAAGAGAAAGTTTCAAAGGCATTGCTGAAGTTAAGATAGACAACATTTACTATTGTCTCCTTATCCACATCACTCATTTGATTGTAGAAAGCTACTGGTTTGATTAAACATCATTCCCACTTCAAAAATCCATGCCACACAACCATCTTGTCCTTTCCATGTTTAGGAACGGTTTCCAGTGTGATTCCCTGCATCCATTTCCTAGGGACTGAGGTGAGCCTGACCGTGATTTAGTTCCCCAGATCCTTCTTCCTGTCCTTCCTCAAGTTAATAGTGATAGTTTCTTTCTTCTACTTCTCAGCAAGTTGTCCTGATCACCATGAATTTAAAAATATGGAAAGTTGCCTCAAAATTTTATTGGTTAATGTTATAGTTTAACCCAGCAGGCAGCTAAACACCACTCAGCAGTTTGCTCACTCTCCCTGCAGTGGATGGGGGAGTGAACTGGATAAAAAAAGTTAAAACTTGTGGATTGATATAATGACAGTTTTATAGGACAGAAAAGGAAAGGAAATTAATAATAATGAAAAAATAATAGGCAAAACAAGTGATGCACAATGCAAATGATCACCATCTGCTGATCATTGCCCAGCCAGTTCCTGAGCAGTGGGCCACCAGTTTCATTGTTCATCATGAAATCTTGCAGCACAGAATATCTCTTTGGCCTGTTTGGGTCAGCTGTTCTGGCTGTGTCCCCTCACAACTTTTTGTGCATCCCCATGCTCCTTTGCTGGCAGGGCAGTATGAGAAGCTGAAAATTCCTTTACTTAGGGTAAGCGCTGCTTTGCAACAACTAAAACATCTGTGTGTTATCAATATTATTCTTACCCTAAATCCAAAACACAGCAATGTAGGAGCTACTAGGAAGAAGATTAACTCTGTACCAGCGAAAATCAGGACAACCAGCTCCCTCAGTGCTTGTGGGCTAATCCCACTGGCCCTTGTGGACTTTCATATGTCCAATTAGTTTAAATGTTCCCCAAGCTCATCCTCCTCCAACAAGTCCTCCAGACTTTTCATTTGGCTACAGGGACCTGGGATTCCTGAAGACTGGCTTTACCAGTAGAGACTAACTTGAAAAGTGCATTGAGTACTTTATTCTTTTCCATGACTTTTGTCACTAGGTCTTCTCTCCCATACTGCAGTGGACTCATATTTTCCATAGTCTTTCTTTTTATATTTATAAATACACACACACACACACACACACACACACACACATAAATACACACACTTAAATATATACCTGTAGAATTGTTTCTTGCTGGCCTTCACATCTCTCATCAGATTCAACTCCAGATGGCCTTTGGTTTTCCTAAAATCATCCCTTGATGTTCACAGTATTTATATTCATCCTGGGTCATCTGTTCATGCTTTCACCTCTTTCATGTTTTCTTTCTAGGTCTGAATTTAATCAGAATTTCCCTGTTCATCCATGAAGGCTTCCTACGGCCGTTGCTTATTAGTTGCTAAGTAGTTGTGCTCCTTATTATAATCATCAATATAAAGTTCATATTAACTTTGAGTATAGATAAAAAGGTTTCAAAAGTTTTTTTTTCCCAAATAATATAATTAAAAATAGCTTTTAATTTTTAATGGGATTGCTCTAAGAGTATCTTTTTGTTATATTCCTTATTCTACTGCAATACAGTTTCCATGAGAGCAAAGTATATATTACATTACTAAATCTAAACAGCACTAAATATAGTTAGTGGCTTCAACATTGTCTGAAATTCTTCTAAATACTGTTCTGTCTGGTAAGCAAAGATGCTGAATTATGATTTAAACAAGAGAATAATGTACAAGTTGTATACTGCTAAAAGGTTCAGTCACCTAAATTTATCTCACTGTAGTTGTCAATTTAGTTGCACACAAAAAAATCATAGAATATCCTGAGCTGGAAGGGACCCTCACCGAGTCCATCTCCTGGCCCTGCACATGACAACCCCAAGAATCACACCATGTGCCTGCCTCTCACAACTTGACAGTGTTTTCCAAATGCTTTTTGAAAATGGGGCCTAGTGCTGCATGGGATATGCTAAGGAGACCACAGCACTCATAAAGGGCATTCAAACACAACGGAGGGTAACATAATAATCTTAAGAGATTTGTGTCTTCTTGGTCTGGCAGCCAGAAGTCCGGTGATGGACCTCAGACTACAGTCTTAAACGATGACATCTATGTGTGGTCAAATGACTCAAATCATTATGCATCTATGGGAAATGGTTTTCTTACCTCCCATCATAGGCAGTGCTGGTGTAGTCAGTGAGGCCATGAGTCAGAAGGCGTGGATGTCCTGGCAACACAGCTGCTGCCGTTAAATCTGAAGCACCCCCAGTGGTATCCAGCTGCACGTACACAGACATCTAATGGCATTTGGAGCAATGTACAATATCTCAGTCATGTGTACACAGATAGCAACTGTGACATGGCTATGGAAGACCTGTGCTCTTCTGGAGTGAAGACTGAAAGTCAAGCAGTATACAGAATCCAAATCACCTGTCCAAAGGAGATTACAGACCAGACTGGCTGTGGAACAACAGTGACAAAGTTCCACTGCACTTAAAAGGGTGCTAAATACATGTTTTATTTTTTTAATATAGTCAGATCATGACATTTGCTCTGCCAACCTACCAATCTATGGACATGCGTGGTCCTCACAGATGTTGCATCTCATTTTTCTATTCTATTCAGATATCTCTGACAAGATAAAGGATCCCATATGACAGTACATGTTTGTGTCTAGACTGCTGAATCAAGTCTAAAATTTGGACTGCCATTTGGAATCACCCTGTATTAATAAAACCATTTTTTTGTGTTGGTAATCTATGAAAACAGGAGGAACAGAATTAAGTGCCAACACTGTTGATCCTTCTATTAGTAAAACAGAATGTTGTTGTTACTCCCAGATCTTGTGAAAATATTTCCTTAATTAAAACGAGAAGCACTTCAAACAACAGCATTGATAGAACTAGCTGACAGTAAGTTTTGTTTCCTTTAAAATGAAAACGTGCTGCAATGCCTGGCCACCTACTAGCTTGTCATTAAATTCACTGTCTGGAGGTGGATTTAAATGTCTATATTTATATACAAAAAAGAATAAATCAAAGTCCGTGACCCGCTGAATGTTCATGAGGAGTAAGTGACACACCTAGCAATGAAATTAAGGCTTCAGACATTCCTTTCCCTTTGCTAGAATTAAACTGCAACAATACCCTTAGGAAAACATGTAATAGTTGTTGTGTTTCATCCCTGCTGCCTTCTAAGCAGAATTATTAATGTATCATAAATTATTTGGACCGGTGTTATAATTTTTTAGATAATAACTTCCAGAGGAAATTTAAACCGACTCTAAGAACCAGAAAAAAAATTTTGCTGATGTATTCAGCCTTAAGGAAGTATTGCTTTTATCCCCCCAGATAAAGATCAAAGATGAAGCGGACAGATGAGGACTTTTTTCACTAATGTTGTTAGAAGATTTGCAGATGATAGCCTTCTTACAGAAAAACAGAAGTATTCTCCTTTCATCCATAATTATTAACACAACCCCTCCCCCCTTACTATTTTTATAAATAGTGTTTGAGGGAAACATATTTTTAATTCAACTCAATATTTTCTTTATTTTCGAGTTTCTCTCCTAGACATAATAGAAGTCTTAATACGTAAAAATCTAAGCGCATTTCTTGTTTTTAAGTCTAGGTATAGTGAAGTCCATCATCTTGTTTAACATCAAATACCACAAATTTAGAATTCTATCCACTGTATTTTGTCATGGGCTCATTAATGTATGGGAGTGATTGGTGAGAGGTGGAAGCTGACCAGTAATAACGAATACACTATAAACTAGTTTTTAATTTCTACATAAGTTAAACAAAATGTGAACAACACTTTTAATAGAACGTGGGTTTTCAATGTCATCTCAAACTGTCTTAGAGATCAAAAGGTCATTCCATTTGAGCAATGTGCACATCTTGAATTTTAGGAACCTGATCACTTGGCAACTTTTGGTATTTGTTTAAGTGCAATTACTTACATGGTTGGTTGCAATATTATGAAGTTTACTGACCATATAATTTTACTAGAATAAGTAAAATAAGGTTTTTGAAAGATACAGAAAAAAATAAGAAAGTTCTACAGGGAACAAATATCAGTAATCCATGGGTGCTTTGGAAGCTATGTCAGAATGTTGACTCTGGGAAGAGGTTAGTGTGAAAGCCTTGCTGTGTGGTTGCTTTCTATAGAAACTTTGCAAAGCAGCTGCAAATAATCCCCAAAATGTTAGCTTTCTTTGAGATTTCTGTGCTCCACTTCTGGAGTAGGGGCTAAATGTGCTATGTTACTGCAAAAAAAGCAAAACATGCTGGACAATGTTAAATTGATGAGAAGAAATCCTGTCATCTTTGAAGTCAGGGGAGCTAGGATTTTACCTAATAAGTCTATTCAAATTACATTAAAATTGAACTTCCATGGGCTTCTCATGAGACCAGAACGTGAAAATAAAAGTGTAAATCCTATTCTCAAAAGCTTTGTAAGAATTAAGCAGTTTTATTTGTGCAGAGAATTCTGACAAAGTGCCCATTAATAAAAAAAAAAAAAAAAAAAAAAAATCTGTTGAGTACCTAGTTTAATGATTGCCAAAATACTTGTCATACTTTGAGTATTACCAGTCTTTAGGAAGGCATGTAGGAAGATTCCTAAGTGCTCTAGGGTCTTTAAAAGACTTCAGTGATAGATTCTATTTTCCTGGACATATTAGAGTGCTAAGACTTTTCAATGTATTTGAAGTTGTTGATCCTCTTCTATGTACTTTGGGCAGAAAGCCTATACTGTTTCCGGAAGAACAGACAGTATGAAAGTCAATGGCCTGAGGCATAAGTATGGAAATTAAAATTTTTCATTAATAAAAAAAGTGACTAATTACACTTGATTTTAAATACAAAGAACAGGTCAAGATAAGAGTAAGCTGCTACAAAAGTCACAAGTGTCATCTGTGTGCTCTCTGTATTTCATGTTAAGGTGTCAGATGTCAATTTTTTCTCTATCTTTATAGATTTAATATTTATGGAATTTTATTGTGGGTTTTTTTATTTATTTGGGATGTTCTGGATTTTTTTTTTAATAGACATATGCAAGTTAACACAGTTCCACTTGGTATGGAGTACCAGCATTCATATCCAGGTATTTTGTGTTTCTTTCAATCTGTCATTTTTATTATAAACCACCAATTCATTATGAATTTATCGGGTAGAAGTATGGGGAAAGAGCAGGGGAGGAGTTATAGGTGCTTATTGAGGTACTGATGGTAGTGGGCTATTCAGAGAATTTACCATTGCAGTTTAGCAAGTCCTTAGTCAACAAGCAGAGTTCTTCAAATATTGGTATATGTGGCAATTTATATTCAACTACTTACATAAACGTTAGCCTTCTTTCCAAGACACTTAGCATCAAATGAAAATAAATAAATAAATGTAATATTTCATTATGGATAGCACAGTGCATTTTTGTCAGTCCTAAAATGATATTCAGGAAGAAATTTATGACATTTAAAAAAGAAATTTTCTCAAAGAGAAACATGCAGAACATGAAGTTTCAGCCTACACATTTGGATTGTAACAAACATTCTTTGTTAAGTTCTACAAAGAAAATTAGAAGAATTCACAATAAGAATAATGTCATCAGTAATACTTAGGACCCTACTCTTGCCATGTCTTCACCTTCAAAACTTAGATTTTAAACATTCTATGAGTACTTAAGCTAAGAGATGAAATAAAACACCTCTGGTGTGACTAAATAATACTATGTATCTGCTTTTGTTTTACTTTTTTTTTGACAAATCACCCTTTGCGATCTGAAAGCAGTTATTCTTTCCAGATAAATGATTTTTCCATAAGTAGTTGCACTAATCACTTGGAATAATAACCCATTGCTTTCTCATTTTCTATTATATATTTGAACATAGCAAATAACTATCTATTACTGTATGTGCAGCTACATGTCAGATAACTTTTTACAGTGAATGCACTCTAATTTTTACTGCTAAGCCAGCTGTGCTTTGGAAAATGTCTGATTCGTTGAAACAGAATTGTTAAAGCTGGAAAAGTACTTTATGATCATTGAGTCCAACCATTAATGCAACACTGCCAGTCCACTACTAAACCGTGTCCCCAAGCGCCATGGCTACTTGTCTTTTAAATACCTTCAGGGATGGGGACTCAACTATTTCACTGGGCAGCCTGTTCCAATGCTTGACAACCCATTTGGTGAAGATGTTTTCCTAATACCCAATTTAAATCTCTCTTGTCACAACTTGAGGCCATTTCCTCTCCTGTCACTTATTACCTGGGAGAAAAGTTCAATTCCCACCTTCCCATAACCTCCTTTCAGACAGTTATAGAGAGTGATAAGGTCCCTCCAGGGCTCCTTTTCTGCAGGTTAAACAACCCCAACCACCTCAGTCACTCCTCATAAGACTTGTAGACTTGTGCTCCAGAGCTATCACCAACTTTGTTGCCCTTCTCTGGACACAGTCCAGCACCTCAATGTCCTTGCAGAGAGGAGCCCAGAACTGAACACAGGATTTGAGATGGGGCCTCACCAGTGCTTAGTATAGGGGGCGATGATCACTGCCCCGGTCCTGCTGGCCACAGTATTTCTGATACAGGCCAGGATGCCATTGGCCTTTTTGGCCAGCTGGACACACACTGGCTCATGTTCAGCCACTGTCAATCAGAACGCTCAGGTACTTTTCTGCTGGGCAACTTTCCGGCCGCTCTGCCTCCAGCCTGTATGGCTGCTTGGGATTGTTGCGACCCAAGTGCAGGACACAGCACTGTGCCTTGTTGAAGCTCATACCACTGGTCTCAGTCCATTGATCCAGCCTAAACAGATCCCTCTGCAGAGCCTTCCTACCCTCCAACGTATCAACGCTCCTACCCAGCTTGGTGTAGCCTGTGCACTGACTGAGGGTGCAGTAGGTCCCGTTGTCCAGACCACTGATAAAAATTTTAGACAGGTCTGATCCCAATACTGGGTCCTGGGGAACCCCAATAGTGACCAGTCACTGACTGGATTTAGTTCCATTCACCACCTGCTCGGGGACTGGCTATCTAGCCAGTGTTTCACCCAGTGAACAGTGCACCCATCCAAGCCATAAGCAGCCAGTTCTCCAGGAGAATGCTGTGGGAAACAGTGTCAAAGGCTTTACTAAAGCCCAGGTAGACAACATCCAGAGCCTTTCACTCATCCAGTACCCACATCACCTTGTCATAGAAAGAGACAAAGTCAAGCAGGACCTGCCTTTCATAAACTCGTGCTCACTGTGTGTGGCTGGCACTCTGGTTGTCCTTTATCTGCCATGTGATAACAGTCAATATGATCGCCTCCATAACCTTCCCCTGAACTGAAGTCAGATTGTTACTTTTATCATTACAGAATTCTCCTTCATTATTTTTATTATAAACCACCTTTTCAGAAATTAGCATACTTTTTCTTAGAGGGACACTGTGGTTATTAAAACACTGTCTATGTACGTTTTCTGTATATTCTATGATTCTTTTGCAACATACATAGTGTGGATACTGAAAAGCTTTCAGCAGAGGAATTTTCCAGCTTCTTGCATTCTGTGAGAAGCTGTTCTTTCTCACAGAAGCTGTGGAAATAGCGAAGATGTTTCTTCTGATGGGACTCTTCTTATCGTGCACCTGTGGACTTGTTATGATACCGAATAGAGAAATATTTGGAATAAGGTGTTGTAGCACCTAGCCAATTACCCTGAGAGGTGGATGGTCAAAGGACCAATGACCTTAAGGCATTCAAGCACACTAAGGTATAAAACACATCTTATATTAATAAAAAAAGCCACTTTTCACTGGCTCTTGGATCATGCTTTGTGTTGTGATCTTGCTCTGTCCCTGATACAACAGTAACAACATAGTTTTTAAAGCATATTGTAATACACACTGTATAAATTAATTTATCTACTTGTATGTCGCAGAGACTTTCAAACAAAATAGGAACAGACTCAAAAGATTAAATGTTTTTTAACTGTCTGTCTATCCGCTCATACATATATATGTGCATGTATATATGTACACCTATATATAAACTCAAGAATGAATAAAATAATTTCCAGAAGTAATGTACATTTTAAGATTTTTGTTAAAGGGTTTTTAAAAAATATATTTCTATTCACTCTTGCTATCAAAACTTCTTGAATAATTTTGATATTTAAAGACGTGAAGGTTTTGATACTGATATCAACAAAATAAATGCAATTGAATTCAATATGTAGGAGACAAAACATGGATGGAAGGTGATAAATTAATAAATATCATGAGGAAAAATGTAATGTATTAAATTTATGATAAATGAAACTAAAATAAATGCAATATTTTATAATGAGGTAATTAATTATTTAAACTGATCATATTTCTTGTAGCCAGATGAACTTAACAGAAGAGAAATACAAAAATCACCTTTTGGATTCAATTTAAGCAGTAGTTGCGTATATCTGATTCTCTACCATTGGCATCTATTTCTACTATTCTTGTTACTAAGGAGACAAAAATTTGTCTGGTTGAAGATTAAGTGGTTTTAAATAACTTAAAATATATAGGTGAAAGAGTGATGATGGTTAATTTCACAGGAAAAAAAAAAAGTGTATTCTCTTGCACTATTTGCCTCCTGTAATACAATGTCCCATAAATTAAAAGTTATTTCTGGGGGGTAGTGCAGCTTAGCTTTTATTATTGAACACACAAGTATAGCATTTACTTATATTTTTATGTAGTGTATGAAAAAAATTTAGTTGCTTTACTTTTGGTGTCTTTTAATTTGACCCTGCTCAGAGTCTGGAGTTTTGTGCCTTTATTTTAATCATCCAGCAGTTGCTTGGAAGGTCACTTTTCCTAGTTTCTTTGCAAATGCAAAGAACAAGATTCCTCATATAGAATGAAAATGAAAGGGAGAAAAACCTTGAGGGGAATGATGAGAGGGATATGACACAAGCAAAACTATTCAAGTTTTTCATATGTTGTGGAACAGTTGAATAGTTTCACCCAAAGCTCATAAATAGTATTTATGTCTCCTAGCAGTACATCTGGGTAAAGACTGAAATAGGACATGAAAAGTATATGTAAACCATGTATATGTCTCATCTAGAAACAAATGGTTATGGCTATGGTTTATTTACCAAGTGGAGTTCCTTTCTGGTGCCATGCAATTAGTACACTAGCGCAGAAAGCATTTGAGATGTATTGCTAATTAATTGTTAATAACCTGCTGGGAACATAACCAAGACAGACAGTAAATTGCAAAGCTAGTTATCAAGAGAGGCGGATAAAATGATTTAAAGGTTTTAATAATAATTCTGCATACAGCTTTCTTCCTCTCTATGTAACATATATCATATGATGTCATGAAATTCGTGTTCATAATGTGAATTCCATCTGAAAAGCTTTATATTACGAATTCTGTAGAGCTCAGCACACTTAAGACTATGCTTAGTAATCAAGAGAGAAAATAATGTGTACATGCAGTTTATCAACAATGCACTTGAAGTAGAATTTAGAAGTCAAAAAGTGTGTCAGAAGGACACTGAAAAATATATTGATAATATAATTAAGAATTAATTATATTGAAATAATTTATAAATTTCTTTTGAAATTTAAGGATATGGTCAGGATAAGAAAAGAATTTTTCTCATGCATATAAAGACACTACTAACCCTCAAACTTTTGCTATTGGAACATATTTTCGTGGTTCTAATGCATTTTATAGAAGAATAAAGTATTTGCAAAGGGCACCAGATATCTATGACTAAAAGTAGGTTATAATTATTACTTGCAGAAAATCTTTTCATATAATAGGGTGATTACAGCCTTTTGAACATGTCAAATTTCAAAAATGTTAGAACCAGCTTTAGGGAGGTGAGGAAATAACAGAACTGGCTGGAGACAGTTGAAATTTTTGTTCTCATGCTGCCAGATATAATAATAAGAGTGGGGAAGGGGAGGGGAAGAGAAAAAAAGAAAGAAAGTGAGGGAGGCAGAGAGGGAAGAAAAAGATCTTTCATAAGGCACACCCATGCTGAATGTCAAGTATTTGAAGAAATATTGAAAAGTAGAATATCTTTTTTGAGAAGGAAAATTTTAACTAATCTGGCACTGCTGAGCATAGAGTGCCACTTTGAATGCCTTTTATTCCCATTTGCTTCTATGGTTGAATTATTTTGAGTTAGACAACTCTGGAAACAACCTATTGAGAGGTCTATGGCACTGGCTAAAGAAGAAATGGCCAAAGCAAGGAAGCAGAAAACTCAGAAACTGTGAAACTAAGACCTGTCCAAAAAATTAGATTTTTTTTTTTTTTAAAAATAATCTAGAAAGCAATTAAAATTGGGCAGTCTGGGAATGGCTTAAGACATTCAGATAGACTGTATGGGAAAAAACCTTGACACTTACATGAAAGGCATTTAAGAGGACAGTAATTCAAGGAAGGTACTCATTCACAGTCTAGAGAGGAGCCAGACAAAACAGAACACTGGCCATCCAGCCACCAGATGTCATGAAAATGGTTTATTCTTTCCAGTCATTATAAACTCAAAAGGCTAAGACAGTTGGGGTTGTTCAGTCTGGAGAAAAGAAGGCTCTGGGGAAGGCTTATAGCATCCCTCCAGTACCTAAAGGGGGCCTACAAGAGAGCTGGAGAGGGACTTTGACAAGGGCATGTAGTGACAGGACAAGGGAGAATGGCTTCAAATTTATAATGAACTTTTATAAATACCATTTTTAAAGAAACAACTAAGTCACAAAGGAAGGATAGGAATTCTCCCAAAATTGGGGCAGTGCTTTCTCTCAATTTATGTCATATCCATGTGAAAATCAAGTTTCTTCTTGCCTCCTTGTCCACTGACTAGTATTTCTGAAATTCAGTGGTCCAGCTTCCATAGGAAAAGAAAACAACATTGTCCTTCTTAGACAACTCCATGACAGGACATGCAGAAATTCCACCATGGGCTCAAACACGTAAAGAGTATTGGACGCCCATAATGGATGTTCCCCATGGTCAGACACTACTGCTGCTACAACTTCACTGCAAACTGCTCTTCTGACTTAGATGGTTTGATGCAGATGATCTCTTTAATAACACCACTCCAGGCCAACTTATTTGATTTTCTCCACATCTTAAAAGTCTCTTGGAAGCTGCTACTGGGATTCCTGCTACCTGCTGGTGTCCCTCCACAGTTGTGTTACAAAGAAGTAAAGTTGTTAGCAGGTCATCTATGTTCTGTTTTGCTGCTGCTTTTACTTTCCCTGCACATAGCTAAGACATTGGTGCAGCACTGACAGTACACACCTGACTGGCAGTGCTTTGCTGTAAGCCTACTCATAATAAGCACTTGGGTTCAGTTTTCCAGTGCACACCAAAATCATCTAATGAATTCAAGCTAGGCAGATGTCTACAAGGACTCAACAATTTGATCAGTGTTTCAAGCAGATGTTAAACTGTGACAATGTGGGATCTCAATGGTTCTCTGGATGTTTATCTGTTTCTGTCATCCACAGGAACTACATAATGTCAGTGGGTGCGTTCAGCTACATGTCTATAATTTAGCAGTATGAATACAAATTCATATGTGTATGAATATGCCTTGAATCAAACATGTTAAATCCAAGGAAATACTGTACTAACATCCAAATTTTCTGAATTGCTCTTGAAATGTTTCAGTTTCTTCCCACTTGGGCCCCGTGTGACTGTGCCTACCTTCCATGGGCAAATGAACTCTGTCCTGTATTCCCACATCTTAAGACAAAAGAGTACTGCCCTTCATTTTTTACTTTGTTTGTGTGTACATTGCTGTGGGGAACCTACTGTAGTTTATCCATATCTGGGCTATTTTCTTCAACACCAGTTTTAAAAAAAATTACCACCCCGTGTGATGGCATTTAAAATCCTGTGTGTTTGGTTTTCTAGAAATATCTATTATCTTTAAATAAGTGATGACACTAACTCAAATTCAAACTGATTTAATGTCAGAATATAAGAGAGTTCTGAGAAGACATTTTTCAACCCCTTGAGCTATTTTCTCAACCCCTTTAGCTATTTGCTAAAATAGCCCAAGGGAAATGAAAAAGTCCTAAGTCATTTAGTCTTGAGTAATCCAGAGAGACTGGTGGCTAGAGTTACAGCAACTGCAGTTAAAGCACTAAATAGTAGCAATCATTGTAGAATCATATCTTACAGTCTCTTGGAAATAATAAGGCTAAAAAGCATACTGCCATCCTTTAGTGAGATTTAAAAAAATAGACAAGAAAATGAAAAAGACATTTTTGGTCTCTTTGGTATAAAAGAGATTACTATTTATAATAGGCAATGATAATCAGTATTCAGTATCTAGAGAAATGAAGTCTCCATATACTTGAGATCTATAGCAGGAAGGAAAAGGAAATTTAGATTAATGCTTTTGGAGTGAATGCTACTCATTAGAACAAACTCATGGGGGCATGTAGTTGAACAAACAACTCTTTCTCGTCCCCTAAGTAATAAAATAAAGAGAATATAATTATATATTTTCAAAAAATTACATCTAAAATAATAATGTAATTTAGAATTTAAAAAGTCACTGCTTTTAGGAATCAACCAGCTCCAAGAACTAATCAATGCATAATTATCAAAACCAATACATGCAACAAAATTTGTGGAATATACCTGGAATAATGTTTAAGACAGATGATGAGATTCTGTCTCTGTCCACCTCTGATTATTTACAGAATCTGTGAATGAAAAAACGAAAGATATTTATTTGCATTTTTTCCACCTCCTCTCTCCATTCTTCTTTTAGACCCATCACATACACTGGTGTAAATTTTTTATTGTCTCTGTTTCCATTAGACAATGTGATTTTGAGACGATAAGGTTGAAGATTAAATAAACGATGCTAAGGTTTGACATATTTCTGAGCTAAAGTTAATTGTAGTCATTAATTAAAAATTAACTTATGTTTTAGATAAGTTTAATAAAGGATTTACCAAATATTATAGGAATGAGAACACACTAAATTTTTTTTCTGAATTTTTACATTACTCAATGTAAATAAAAGCAAGAACATTGAACTGATGAAAGGCAACATGTGGAATTAACCTGCCAAATCCATTATCATAGTATAAGACATATGTCAAATTCTAAAGACAAGATTTTAAAAACTGAATTAACTTATATAATACATAATATAGTACCACTATATTACTGGGGAAAAAAAGGATGGGAATTCAATATGTGATAGCAAATCCCAAGCAATATTTCAACACTTGCAAAAATACAACTTCGATATTCTTCTCACATACATTTTTAGTTTCTTTTACCCTTTTCTCAAACTAATTGGCATTCTCTTTTATTTGAGGCATAGTTTTTAACTAGATGGACTGTTAATGGAATGAACTGCAGTAACTTTTGGATTTTTGTGGGTTTTATCTTCAAAGATCTTTAAGAAGCTTTTTTCCCTCGTGCCTATAAAAATATGTGTAAGGATTTTTTTGCCTAAAAAACCCCACATACAGAAAAAAAAAAGTTAAATTTGTTTTGAAAGTGGACACAATTTTTTTGGAAAGTAAATATTCAAGGAGAGAACACTCTAGTCAACATGATTTTGCAAGTTAGATGTATTTGTGCCATAAATTCATTAAGATAATAGTTTTGATGGGTTTAGCATTGACTTTATCACCTTCAAAAGTGGTAAGTTGATTTCCAAGCTTGAAGTGATTTAACTCCTCTATTGTATTTTAGTGTGTGCAATATGTTGGGCCTAAGGTCTGTCATATCCAAGCAAATATGTTTCTGACCTGGAAGAAGAAAAAAGGGAGATCCTTCTGCAAAAGAAAATTTAAAACTTTGGTCTGGTTGGTGAGATAATATTCGTGTCATAGGACTTGGCAAAGCTCTAAAAGATTATAAGAGAATTCCTGCTGTACCTGAAAGGAATAGTAAAGATACTACTGACTTCAGTGGGACCAAGATATTCCCTCCTACTAAGGAAATACCTCTAGTGGTCTAAGTATTTCATCACTTTAAGTAACATCATTTTAAGTCAAATATGTTTATTGCAAGCTATTTTATTACTTGTTTCTAAACAATTTTCTGATTATTTAAGAAAAGCAAAACAGAAAAAAAAGAAAAATAATGAAAAATCCTAGTTTTTTGCAAGCCCTAACATCAGTACAGATGGACACAATGGACCACTTTATTATAACTGTAACATACTTATAATAATACATAATTCTATATATAATAAAATGTAGGAATAGAATCATAGAATGGTTTGGGTTGGAAGGGACCTTAAAGATCAAAGCTCCAAACCCCCTGCCATGGGCAGGGACAACTTCCTTGAGACCAGGTTGCTCAAAGTCCCAGCCAACATGGCCCTGAACACTTCCAGGGATGGTGATGCCTTAGGATTTTGGCTTTTATATTTTTCATATACTTGTAACCCTGCAATTCTTAGTGTGTAATTCTAAAGCCCATATAAAAGTGTTAGCTACTGCCTTTTAGACAAAACAATCCATCTTCAGGCCTGGACTTCAAGGACACCTTACTGCTTCAGGCCCAAGATATGTAAACAGCTGTTGATGAAGAGGGGGGCAAACCTGGGGGGAATTACTTCATTACCTGGGGCTGTAATTGAAAGATTTAGCCCCAATATGCTAAGGGACCAAACTTACAAAAGGATGGACAACTCATGACCAGTTGTCCATCTTGGGTGGTCTATCTTGGGGAGCAGACCTCAGGGGGTCCACCTG